>VXBZ01006714.1:1400608-1494326 GCA_013399135.1 Heliornis fulica
GGGGTAGGGGAGTGAAACAATACAGTGACATGACATACTAAAGAAGAAAAAGGAAAGGCACCTCTTCATTTTGTCTTTCAATCTTGATCATTCCTGATGGGCTATCAATAATTTCAACTTGGTTAAGCAGCTGACTAAAGGTTAAATAAATTCTGCCTGGTTGTTTGCGTGATCATCCCTGAATTGAAGACATCCAATTTCATGCAGATTTCTTTTTGGCTACTCCGTGGTCAGTTCTCACAGAGCTGAGGGTGTGCTTTTCCACAAAACCAACCTCTTTTCTAGCCTAAGAACAACATTACATTTGATGGGGCAAAGCAATCACACCTTGAAATTTCTGAAAACAAGTATAAAAGGATAGTAGAGGCCTTAAATACTTATATAAACGTGCATACAATAATTTTGATAAGGACAACAGGAACACAGGTCATCAGTAATCCTCTGAAAAGATTTTGCCCAACTGCTTTGATTGTTAGAAACTTAAGAACAGCTATCCACGGATTCATGAACAAATGATGACTTTAAAATAAAATGGGTCACTACAATGTGTTCAGTTATCTTGCACACTACTATTTTGACACCCAGAGAATTATTTACAGCATGCACAACTACCTACATGCTTCAGCCAATACGGATGCTAGTACACTGTTAGCAGCACATTCCTCGTAATTGCATCAGCTGTATTGTTTACCCAAGTACTTACTTCTTGGGAGTACGCCGCCAAACTCCAAGCTCAGTATGTATCAGATACACGTGCTTTCACATTTAGCTGTAGTACAGTGACTTTGGAGCACACTCCTTGTTACTGAGACACAAGGCAAATGCACACCGAAATTGTCTGAAATAATCAGAATAGTCAGTCACTTAAATAGCAGGTGGTGTCCTGCTAAATGAGCAAGAGAATTATGGCTGTTCTGAAGACTCATACAGCTGCCTTGTCTCTTACACATTTTAAGTATATTATCTGTTCTTACATAGCAGCTGATTTTTCATAATCTGATTTTTCAGAAAGGACTACCTGCCTTTTCAGTAGTTTGTTACTGAAAAGCAATGATCTAGTTTAGAAGGAGGAGTCAGGTTCAGGTCAGATTTTGTGTGCAAATGCATGCACAACAAGATGTGTTACCCCCTGCAGCAAGTGCCTCGACTTGCTTCCTTCAGCTTCAGGTTTAACAGCTGGCTACGCAAGCACAGAGCCCCAGTGTTAGTGTGGCTGTGAAAGGGCTGCTGAGAGAAGATTTTCCTGCTGTAAAATTATTTTTCCTAAATTTAACATTTTAAAATTCATGCATTCTGCTGGGATTGCAAAGGAATGTTTTACAGGAAGTGGGAGAGTATTAGAATTCTCATAGCAAACACAGATTTTGGGTGGTCTTTCATACCCTTTGTCAAACCGAATCTTCAAGTATCGACCAAAATATTAAACAGCAGGTTTCCAGAATACAGTTGTAAGAGGTGATCCTCACACTAGCATATCAGTAGTAGTATTTTTGCAGTCAGAAAATGGAATTAAATTAAAAAAAAAAAAGTACTGAATATTTGGTGTAGCATTCCTCCTCCACTTTGTCATCTCTTGATCTCTTTAGACATAGTTCTCCAGCAGTGAAAGTCTGTCCTTGCAGTACTTGATCTTCAGTTCTTGCCGTGAGACATTTAGTACTTAGGGTACATTTTGGTAACAGTAGCAATCTTCTAGAGCTGTCAGGTACATTTCCTTTTTGTTCTCTGTGTTTTGTGAGCCCACAATCATGGTAGAGACGTTTATACGCTGTTGAAGACCAGTGTATGTGTCTTTTGAGTGCATCTTACTGCACTGAGCTAACTCTAGCAGCGTGGTATGCTGTGGCTTAGAAAATAACACCCTGGGACTCATGTTGTTAATTCAGAGGTGTTATTAGCAAATGCTTACTATGTCAATACTCCACCCATAGTCTGAAAAGAGAAATAGCGAGGAGAACAGCAAGCATGAGAGAAGTTGAAGAGGGATCTCTGAAGTCAGGTATACAGAGGCATGGAGTGTTTCTTAGCTTTACTTTAACTTCAAACTTAGTGGTGTGAAGGACATCTCCCAGAACTGTCAAACGACGTAGCTATCATCAAGGCTGGAGTGTGAGAACAGCAGGTAATTTTGACCAGGGCCATTAAGTCACACACAAGCCTACTTGGAAATGGAAATTAACATAGAATGGTATTTCAAGCTTTGGAGCTGTCTAAATCATATCTAATCTAAGAAAACAAATAGAGGAAAACAAAACGGAGAAATAGGCTGACTCTCCTCAAGAAGTAAGGAATGTTCAGGGCGTATATGCTGGTGCATAGGGATAGTTTGGGTCCCTCTTTATGTCTCAGTCCTTAAAGATGCTTTCCTAGTCAGTAGGCTTTTTGCATGTCCATTGTGGTCTAAATCTGGTGGCACACAGCCTTTAAGATATGTGTTATGTTTTCCAGAATAAGGGAACAATAACTTGGTACATGTGGCATCAGAAAGGCTTAGAAGCAAGTGTAGTGGGAAGAGGACCCATGTCTAGCCAAGAGTTGCTTCATGTGTGATTATGTTTGCAAGTATAATGTTCAGCCAGACCAGCTGGTTCCCATCTACAGGTGGTTGACAATTCCTTTGTAATTTCATCTTACAACCAGCCTATATACTTGTAAATTGTCTCTCTCCTACTTTCAAATACTGCAATAGAACATAAAAATGGGAATAAGATATTCTGATTACACTTGTGGATTATCATGGTTATTTTCCAAGTGACCTAGTCCTATGACCTAGTCCTATGACCTAGTCATAGGTTATTAAAATTGGATAAATATTACTTATATAACATTGTACATCTAGCCAGACAAAGCAGAGCAGATCAGGGCTAGATACAACCATAAGAACAGGATGGTCAAAATATTTTTTTTTTTCCCATGAGTTTCTGAAGAAGCCCCTCTGTTCATAATACATTGGGTTTTGTAAGGAAACAAACATATCACAATGTAAGAAATAATAATTTCCATATTTAATGAAGGATTATACCTGGAGCTTAGTGAGTACCAAAAAAATTAAAGAGGATATATGCGTATTCTTTTCATCAAGCTTACATTTTCTCACTTCTTGTACCCCATTTCAATGAAGAACATGTAGACATTTGAGTAGTTAATCTCCATGCTACTGATGGATTCAAAAGTGATTTAAACAAATATGCATGTAAATATTGCCATCAGTATGTATGTACATGAATATTCACAACAGAATGTGGACTAGCCAGGTGGAAAATTTAAATTTTGGAACATGTAGAAGAGATAAAATCAGTACAGCTTAGGTTACCGCTGCTGGAAGAGTGATGGATGTATAATAAATATTCCATAGGTTAAGATAAGTTTATGCATTTGATTAGGTGAGCAGCTGTGCACAATAAATGGAGGAACAGAAGAAAAAATCATTAATGATAATTTCAGAAGACACTAATGGTACCAAATTAAGTATTCGTCATGAACTGCTGCTTCAGCTCTAGTCATGATACACATTTTGTTTATATTACTCCACTGCTGGATTAAGTCACTGGCATTTTTGTTGAAACTGTGATAGCAAATGTTCCTGCAATTCACGTGGAATGGTGTACTGTATGAGTGGCAAAATTAGTCTGCTTTCTGCCTTTGCTTGTCACCCAGCTCAACAAAACCCCTTACTGATCATGTCTGGAGGCTACAGTAGGAGGGCAGCAGTTAATAGAAAATTGTTCCACTTTGCCTCCATTTGTAACAGACTTGCACATATCTGGTCAATGATAATTTCTTCTACTGAAAGGTTAAGATTTATAAATCTAAACTATAGATGATCAGATGGTATATCAGGATTTTCCCCGTGCTTTTGAACCAATTCTTATTAGCTAACACCATGTAATGCTTGTAATGACTTCTTGCCATGTACAATATTGTTTGAGTGACAATTTCTCTGAAAGAGTATTTAACATAGTTATATATATAATATAAAATATACTTTTGTTTTTTCTAGTTCTGGATGCCACAGTTTCAGCCCTTGTCGGTGTAAGTTTCTTTCATATGAGGTATGCAGTAATTGGATTTCTACATATAAGAACTATCTTTCAAAACTGTTTCAGTGCACACTCACATGACTGATATCCTCATAACCATCCACCCTGAACTACACTCAACTTTCCTAAATGAGATTTTATTGGAACTGATTATGATTAGATAAATGGGTGACTTCACTAATGTATAATACACTTTTCAATTATAGAGTACGTATGGTAATTTACATTTCTTGTTTGATAGTATTATATTTATGTGACATATTCTGGATGAGATCTGCTGCTGTTTATATAATAGCCTTACTTTTCTCTTAAATTAAATCTGCTTTCAAGTTCTTTTAATATATTTAGATTTTTCAGATAAACAATAACATTACAAATCCACCTTAATTTACCCTTCAGTGACATGAAACCTACTGATAGATAAATTCTAGTCCCCAAATTTGTTGCCTAAGAAAACAAATTCTGTCATCAGATTAACAGATGAACACGATTTAGATTAGAATAGGAATTGTCCCCAGCTACGTGAGTGCAGGATCATGCAGCAATTAACAAATTGACAGCTGAGAAACCATTAAAGGAAAATGGAATACAACAAAGAAATAGCTTTTCTTCTTTCTCGCAGTAAAGCCAATACATTCCACCCAGGTTAACAGTTCTCTTTCACAATGCAACCTGTTAAATCTCTGCATGTAATTTTGAGATATGTAAGAAAGACAGCATCTTCTCTGGCAAAGGAGCTCTAGGCAGAGAAAGAAAGAAAAGTATTTCCCCTACTACTTTTTTTTTTTTGATAGCTAATAACCTATACAACTTCTCATCTGGTGTCAACACCCAGAGTCTCTCTAACCTCCAATAAATCAAGAACTTCGAAAACTATCACATTACAGAAATAATTTGACAAATGGGCAACATATTAGAGGAATATATTTTTGTAATTTAGTCTAAACTCTCAATGCCTCACGAAGATCAACAAGATTTCAATAAAGAAAACAACTCAGCATGTAATACAGTGTAAGAAAGTTCAAGATAGAGGTTGAGTGTGTTGGAAACTCATGAATACTCCAGAGCAGTTTTCTCAAAAGGGTTTAAAGAAAAAAAAAAACCAACTGAACAAAAACCCAACCAAATAACCCATGCAGTTGTGGTCAGGTGGTACCCTTCATGTTCCATTGCTCAGTACTGGTTTCTTTTAGAAGTCATCCACTCTCTACATAGCTTATATGTGAAAATACCAATATTGCCAATCTCTGCATTTGTGTGAATTCATACATATACAATGTATATATATTTACACACATATACTGTTCTGAACTGGTAGAAATTCAAACATAACTATAACAACATGTATAATGAATTTATGCTTAGTCAGTATGGGACTGACATATGATGCTCTGATATTTAGCTTTTAATTCTTTAAAAGTTTTCATAAAAATATACCTGATGCTTCTGGAAAAGCCAATACAGTCTTTAAAGGACTGAGAATTCAAAGCTGGTTTTAAGAAATTTTGAAGACTTAGAGACAACACTGCCCTTCCCCCAATGGCAAACAACAGAGGCACCTGGTAGTGTATCCACTTTGCGTTCCAAGTTCTCAATTGTCTGAGCATCCTTTAGCTTTTGTCATTTCTGGCACAACCCTCCTGGACTTGTGCCTGAAAAAGGCCAGCTCTGGGTTTAGCCAAACAGAAGCATTTTGAATATGAACACTGAAATTTGTAAGGTCAAGAGTTTATTAATAAATATTATTCAGGTTAATATTCTTTTTGTGCAGAAATTGCTGCCACAGGTCTGTAACTTGTAAAACTGTATGAGTTGATGAGCAGCTTGCACGGCCTTTGCCAAGTTAGTGAGATATATTAATAGCTGATTGCAGCCCACTCTTTTATTAGGACACTATTTTCTAAGCTATTGACAGATATATTAATATACTGGTTGATGAATAAATGAGCAGTTTTAGACTAAAGTTGAGAATTATACTTTTTTTTTTTAAGAGTAATTTCTTTTTTTTATTAGTCCATAGGGCAAGGGGTAATGGGTTTAAACATACCCTCTTTTCATTTATAGTAGACACAAAGAAGTTTTTTACAACAAGGGTGGTGAAACACTGGAACAGGTTGCCCAGAAAGGTGGTAGATCTCTGGAAACATTCAAAGTCAGGTTGGATGGGGCTCTGAGCAGCCTGATCTAGTTGATGATGTCCCTGATCATTGCAGAGGGGGTTGGACTCAATGACCTTTGAAGGTTCCTTCCAAACCAAACCATTCTACGATTCTAACTCACTGTAATTACTTTGAGTGCAGTCTTAGCAGGCTTATGTTTCCTGTCTGAACAATGATTTGGAGTCATTGTCACAGGATAACTTGGGCCAGAATGACTCTCTGGCAGTCTCTTAACTGAAGTTGGGTCAGCTGTGAGATCAGACCAGGTTATTCAGGGCTTTATCCAGCTTTGACTTGAAAACTTCTAAGGAATTTCCTCAATCTTCTTTTCCCACCCTTTCACATGGTTGTAGTATTGCTCAGTTTCTTCAGACTTCATGTGTTTTATTTGTGGGTATTGACAGCTGAGTACTGGTGCAACCACCTTCCCCCTTGAGCCACTCGGTATCGTTTCCCCCCTAAGTAAGATCCCTTGAGCTCTCCTGGGTCACAGCAGACTGTGCCTGGCACCTCCCCTGAACGAGGAGGGCTTGCAGTCCCAAATTCCCTGAGGACTGTCTGCTGAGAAGGCCAACAGCAGTCCAGGGGAAGTCAGCCTCCTCGTGCCAGTTATCACTGCCAAGGAATGCCAACGCACTGTGAGTATTTAAACTCAGAGGGGAAAACTGAACTACAAGCTAGCTGTCTCCACCTACCTCTCTACTTATGTGTTTCAATAGATACATTTGCCCTCACAAGTATAGGTGTCATATCCCCAGGCTCCAATATTTCCATCTGTCTGCGTGTACCTGCATGTTGTGTGGGTTCTGTATATATATATGTGTACCTATACATTCTGATTTCAGGTATCTTACGGTAAGTTAGTGTAAATCTTATCTTTGAACCAGTAGGTGAGTTGCTGGTTTGGTCATAACATATTTTATTGAATTACTTGCAAATCTTTAAATTGGTCAATTGAGTGCTGCTAAGATTCAACCTTTGATTTACCTCATACTGTTCATACCATCTAGCCTAAAACAGCAGTGAACACTCTTGAAATATGCTGGGCTTTAGCCAGCAGTTTAAATGAGTAGATGTGAAGCCTCTTTATTAAATATCTCCTAGTTCCATCTTGCCTAATATTTGATCCAGCAAGTTTAATGACCATTCCTTCATTAAACATTACAAGCTTTTTAAGACCTTGGCAGTGCTGCATTTCATTCAATAACCTAGTGCTTCTACAAAGTCAACACTGAGTGCCAAGTTAATCCCTCGTGTCCGCTAATTATGTCCAGTGCTGCAGCTTCTTGGGTGAGCCTGAATCACCGGGGAAGTGCAGGATTTCCAGGCCAATGGATTCAGCACTCCAGCTATATCTCATGTCTTGACACTAGATGTCAGCGAAGGGTAATTGTTGTCTCAATTTAGAGGCCAGCTCAGGTAGCTACTAGCAACCTCTGTTAATGTTTTATAGCAAAGGTGAAGTATAGCTTAATACAAGCATCTGACATATATTACAATAAAAAAGGATATAGTTGTCTAGTGTTTTTAAAGTCAGTCATAAAAGATGAATAATGATGCAGTTTAAAGCTAAAAGACAGCTGCCAAGCTGAATGGCCATGATGGATGCCTAAACACCCAGTGTAGAGAAAACCTGTTCCCTAGAGACCACCATCCAAAAAATTAATTACTACGATTCAGCATCTTTAAATGTGCCACTTAATATACTGCCACCATAATTAAATTTCCAGCCCTGTGACCTTGAGACCATTTCCTGAGATAATAAATGAGATCAAGGTTTAATCGATGCAGATGCAAGTAGAAACTGTCCGAGGAAGCACAAAACCATCACTATATAGTCAAGGTCAGGAAAGAAAAACCAAGTGAGGCTGCGAATCAACACTAATTGCTTTCTTATGATAAAAGATGTTTACTTTAATTTGCTTTATTTGCAAATGGTTCTGTTGTGTACTCTCTGACAGCAGCTTTTAAACTCGAGCTGTAGATGAAGTCAGTAGAGGGCATATTTGCCTCCTTGTAGATAGCCCTTTTTTAGCATATGGAGCCTGAACACTCGCTGAAGATAGTAGCACATTGAGATCTGATATCACACTAACAGTATGAAGACAAGAAACAGCTGAAGTGTCAGGTATAGGAAACCAAACCAGCAAGAAGAGGCTTTGGGTAGAGATCTGGAGATGTGAATGCTATTTTGTGTGCTTCTGAAGTCTGAGTGAGACAAAGGGTATGGTCTGACTTCCTCTGTTGGACACTGACAAGTGCTAAATCGGACACCATTTGTATACATGGTGCCTGATAAATGTATAAATATCTAAATGTAAAGCCACCATAAATACCTAACACCACCTAGTAGAGGGCCTATTATTTTAACAGAAGTAAATAGTTATGCACTTAATGAGCTGAAGAGATACGGTCTCTGCAGCTAAGTCATGTATGTGTCCCTAATTGTTTGCTCTTAGGGAGATTAAAACTAGGCGATGGGGGGAGGGGAATCTGTTTAAAAAATATATGATTTTCTAACTTTGAGACCAACCTTGTGTAGTTGTAGGCTTCCTTTCATTCCAGGAATCCCAGAGGAATAAAAGGTATGTGTTCTGACACCTAAAGCCTCAGAACTTTAAAAAGCAGATAGAAGCCATTGGTAAGAGAACAGAGATGAAACTGTGAAACAACAGATCTTTAAATAATAGCATTTAGATATATTTTTGGGTAAAACTGGTATTAAACAATAATCTCAATCAATCCTGACAATATCAGATAGGTTAAATTATGAAAGATGATAAATTCCAAGGTTAAAATGCAACTGATAATAGAAACATCTATAAATTTCTCGAGCAAAACTAGGGGGCTGGGGTGATACACAAAGCTGCAGAGGTGTCAGAAGCAAACATTGCAGAGAGCTTAAAAAAAATAAAAATAAAAAATAAAATCACACCATACTAGTAAGACAAGTGTACAAAAACTTGTACCGAAACCAAACAAGGACAAAACAGAACAGTCCCCTAACTACTGGGGATTAGAGACTTGCAGTGACAAAAAGAGCACAGAAAACGGGGGTGGGAATAACATCAACTCCACTGAAATTTAGCAGAGAGAACTGTCATCTGAGCATGTATTCTGAGCATGTGAATCACAGGATTGTGCCATACACATAAATAACATTCTGTTAATCCTGCAAGTGTGGACATCTCTGTGTAAAACCTGAAGACACACTCAGGATGAACAAGACAGTTATTCCCTGTTAAAAATCCCTATGAACTACCTTTGAGAAAGGAATAATCTTGGTAAAACAGCTATAATGCCCACAAAACGATGCAACAAAATCACCTTGAGGACTCAATGCAGCTGTAGCTCTGAAAAATAGGTAGCAATAGCCCGAAAAAGCAAACAAAGGAACCAAACCTCCCAAGGTTTTACTGTCTCAGAACAGGGTCTTCTAGGGAGTGGAGATAAAGAGTAGAATTTGACTTGATTTAGGCATAGGCAATAGTATACTGGAAATTAAAAACAACATCTGTAGAAACTTGCTAGTTGATCTACTTTCAGTCTAATGCATTTAAAGTGGGATTCAAAAAACTCTACCTAACTTAACACTTTCAAAATTTCCATGGGCTTTTGGTTATATTCTTACCTTTGTACATAAGCTGGGAAATCCACTCAGCCGGACGTGAAACTTCTTCTCCTGCCATTTCTCTATGTACCAGTAAGACCTTTAGAGAAGGAAAGGGGAGAGAAAAGTCTTTACTCTTAACTGACAGGCTAGTGCTGTAAATAATGCACTGTTCCAACGCCATTCTCATGAAGTCACATTGCATGACCCATGCCATTGCATGACAAATGCCACTGACTGCCCATACTGGTAGTTCCCATCTTTTCTTATTGAAAGATCCATTCAGATGCACCAAGACAACATGAAGGCTACTTCTGATAAGAACAATGGGCAGTTTCAAAGGAGAACAGGCAACATTTCAATTACAAATTTTTATTTTACTTTTTTTAGCCTAATTTGGTCACTTTGTGATAAACAAGATGTTTAACATATGCCTAGTAGGAATAATTGATAGTTCATGCTTCTGTGTGTTATACTTGTTAAAATATTAGCATTTAAAAGCAAAGTTGGACTTACGGCTCTAGGCTATGTATGTGCCTTTCCTAAGGAGTCTCAGCTAGAAGAAACATTTTGAATTGTAATTGTCTTCCAAATCTGAAATTGAGACAGAGTATTGTTAACCCTTCACTTAAATCACTTGTCCATGTGAAAGCAAATTGTGATTTAGGAAAGTTGAGTAGAGACCTGGCTGGAGTCACTTGACTCCTCCTATATTCAGTTGGTAAGATTAGACGGGTGAGTGGGTGGAAGATCAGGCCTCAGGTAATTACAGCATTAGAGCACATGTACTTTATGAGGAGGTCAGGTTTACAGTTAAAAGCTTTATAAGCTTGATTCAGAAAAGAAAATTACTTGACACTTTGCAGAAAAACAGTAATACATTATGAAAGAAGAGGTTCTGTGCTCCAAACACTTTCTGAGCTCCTCCCACAAATCTTTCTTACCTTAAAAGCGAAGTGTTACACATATGTGCTCAGAAACATGGAATACAGAGATGCTAACTGCGTGGTTTTAACTGAGGCAGCTCTAAGAAAGAAGGTAACATTTGAAGGCTGAGATTTTCAAAAGCAATTTGTTACTTTTCCATGTCCCTGGAAATTATTAGTTGCTTTTCAACACACAAGTGATTGTTTTTTTCATTTGAGCTTCTTGATAGTAATGAATGAACATGCAAAGTATCAAGATACAAGTATGTAAGTGTTTAAGTACACATTTAAACTCATAATTTACATAGCTTTTAAAATATGGATATAAGGCCACAACTTACTGTAACAACCTTCGTTTTAAGCGTCCATATGTGGACACATAGTGCAGAGGAGATGAGTCTGGACAGCAGAGGTTGTGGTCTGGTGAGGAAGCTGTACTGAGCATGACTTGTGGTGCCCACCTATTCCTTACAGCTGCGCTCCAACACAGCAGCATCTGCTGAACCTGACAGAACTTTGCAGCTGCAGCAGAGCTGCCTCTCCCTGGGCCTTCCCACATTTAGGCCCACATTGCCCACATTAGGCATATAGAAGAAATAACTGTGCCACGTCACAGTTATTTCTTCTCTCCTGTGTAACATCTCTTGCTCTAGTAAAGAGTTAAAAGGGTGGGAGGTGGGGGAGCTGGCTGTGCTGTTGTCTTCTTCCTGAGGGACCCACCAAGTCTTGCACTTGGGCCAGAGGAATCACTACATATATCCACGCTGGGAGAAGAGCTCCTTGAGAGTCGCCCTGCTGAGTAGGACCTGGTCCTGGTGGATGAGAAACTGACCATGAGCCAGCAGTGTGCTCTTGCAGCTCAGAAGGCCAATGGTCTCCTGGGCTCCATCAGCAGAGGGGTGGTCAGCAGGGACAGGGAGGGGATTGTCCCTCTTTACTCTGCCCCCACGAATCCCCATCTGCAGTGCTGCATCCAGATCCAGGGCCCCCAATTCAAGAGAGATGTGGAGCTATTGGAGAGGGTTCAGAGGAGGCCACAAAGATGATCAGGGGGCTGGAGCACCTCCCCTATGAGGACAGGCTGAGGGAGCTGGGCTGGTTCAGCCTGGAGAAGAGAAGGCTGCAGGGGGGACCTCACTGCAGCTTCCAGTACTTAAAGAGAGTGTATGGACAGGAGGGGAATTGGATTATTACAATGGTAGGTAGTGGTAGGACAAGGGGGAATGGATTTAAGATAGATGAGGGAAGGTTTGGATTAGATATCATGGGGAAGTTTCTTAAGGAAAGAGTAGTGAGGTGCTGTAATGGGCTGCCCAGAGAGGTGGTGGATGCCCCAACCCTGGAGGTGTTCAAGGCCAGGTTGGATGGGGCCCTGGGCAACCTTGTCTAGATGCAGGCCTGAGGTTGATGGCTCTGCCTGTGGCAGGGGATTGGAACTCTATGATCCTTGGGGTCCCTTCCAACCCAGACCAGCCTGTGATTAAGAGGCAGAGCAGAGGTAAGCAGTTGTCACATCTGCTGCAGTTCTGGAGTGGTGGATCCCTTGGGTTGTGGATTGACCATATTCATCTTCGTTATCAGCTGCATATGAGTTTTCATGTTGATTTAGGCAGAGTCTACAACCAGACTCAGCGTTAGAGAAAGTCCAGGAAAGGCAGAGATTTGGTGTTCGTGCACAATGTCATTCTGTCCTGTCATTCTGTGAACACAGAGGGGTTTGATTTACTAGTTCATACTTTTGTTTTCACCTAAATATTTCAGTTATTAGTGTTAGATGGCAAACAAAGCTTGTGATATTAAAAATAGTGTAAAGGAAGGGCAAAGCCCAATACAGTTAGTAAATACATCACTTAGATGAGAATGGGTAACAGCTTGGCAGTAGCAAGAGACCAGTTCCTTACTTCTGTGGCCACAGAAAGACGTATTATTTTGTAAGATTATTTTGGGCTACACCAGGAAAAAATAGAGTAGATTAAAAACCATTTAATGTTATTCTTTAGTCAACCAGATGGATATCTGTATCAGGTACTAGATCCAACCAAGGGACTTGCCTGCAGCATCCAAGTAAAAAAAAAAAAATCAAGCTTTAATTAACTTTGAAATACTTAACAATCCTTGGCAAATATGGGCACCAACATGTTTTGCTGGAATTAGACACTTTTTATTAATAGATTCCTGCTCCACATACTACACTGAAGATGAGAGAACAAAGTGCTTACAGTGAAACAGTAGGGAGGCTTATTAAATCAATACACATCTGTTAGATAATGGGCTCCAAGTCAAGAATGTTATTCTGAAAACCTCTCAGCAAAATGTTGCTTGTTTGGCAGTGTTTTCCTACAGCTATCCCCTCGTTGAAGGATCCCCTCCAGAGCTGACCATCTATTTTGTAGTGTTCAGTTCCTAACCAGCATACCCAAACATCTCTGCCAAATGGAAAGGATTCTCCAGAAGTCTCAGACAATATTCTAGAGTAACTCAGCAAGTGACATGAAGATACTGGGAAGTTTAAATCTCTTCATCCTGCTGCAGAAGGTTGTGGCCGTAAGAACACTAAGCAAGCTAATGGGAGACAAAAGTTCCCCTATCCCAGTCGCAATGTACTAGTAACAATTTGTGCAGACATGTTGAAATACCTGCAAATTATGCTCAGATATACACTCATACAGAAATATAAACTATACTAATGTACTGAATATATATTTTATGACACATGTATAAGACTGTTGAGACATGTAGCCCTTTCTTGTTTAAGGTAGTGGGACCTCACGGCTCAGTCAGCAGACACAGTGCTTCTCTGCACTTGAGCTCTCCCTTGTAAAGTCACTCCAAGTCAGTCTCTTCCCTTTCTGCCTGCACTCTTACCTTTTGTCTTGCTTGGTTTTGCTACAAATTGTGTGAAGCAAAAGTTGCCCCTTGCAGTATCTATGAAATGTTCAGCAATTTAATTTGGAGCCCCTGGGCGCTACTGTAATAAACATGAATAACATAATATTTACCCAGTGAGATATGAGTACCTATTTTACCTTTATCACCTTAAACATACATCTCAGTTCTTAACTAGTGTGTCTATATTCACTCAGAATGTAACAGTACAGAAAGTTAAAACTGAACATATACTTAATAGATGTAACTGAAATGAGTAAGAGTCTGTGCAAATGAAGTAAGACGCTCCAAAAATGGTAGGGAATGCACAGGGATCAGTTTCTGTTTATGAAGCTTCACTCACCCCTGTTCTGTACATGATATGCATAAATTTGGGTCTGTAATGTTTGACTTCGTGTTTTACAGACACAGATGTTTTCTCTGCAGTGGAAACAAGAAATGTACATAAGGCTGTCATCCACTGACTCACCGTGCTAACTCCTGATACAGTGATTTCAGCCATACCACTGAGCATGTGCAGGAAAAACAGGATGGCTGATGTTTGCACACTAAACAGTGTGAATCATAACATGATATCAATATTAATCTATCCCTTATAAAATCTTAAGACCTTTTCATTTAATGAATAAGATGCTGCACAAAAATATAATCTGTACTTTTCCAAATTAGCCACAAACCATCTGGTTTCTCTCCAATTACTTGATTTCTTTTTTTTTTCTTTTACATCTATAAATGTTACTGACCTAAAAAAGATTTCATCAAAGGCTGTTGGAATCCTAACCCCTCCAGCAACTATTAAATTGGTCCACTCTGTGTCCTGTGCTGACAAATCATTATACTCCAGAGCCTTACATTCCATGGTAGTATCTCAATTAGAGATAAAGATGAAGCAACAGTGTTCCAAATTCATCCAGCCATCTAAATATGACTTTATTCTTAAATAGAAAAATCTATATCTGTGTCCCTAGTCAGTCATTGCTACGTTCACTGATAACAGAATACAGTTTCTGCAATAAGCTAATCAAGTGGTTTCAAATCAACAATTTAAATTTATGTGAAGTGTCCTGCCTAAGTTAAATGACACTGAAAACTGCATACTCCTCCTTCCTTCTTATGTTTTCTTCCAGTATGCATTAAGCAAACTGGCTTTGTACATAGCTTTTAATTTAAATTTTGCCTTGTCAAGTACTCAGCTTAATGAACACTAGCTCACAGATGCAACGCGCTGAGATTCAGAGTATCCAGAAAACAACAGTGAACTGACTGGAAAATAGATCTGCTGGATTTTAGTAATTTCTTCAGTTTTACAAGCTGATCACCCTAGTACAGTGACAAAAGTCCCTTCCAGCGCTAAAGCTGTTCACAAACATGTCATAATGATCATAGAATTTATTACCTTTGGCAGTAAAATACCAATATCATACTCCAGCAGTTCAAGAGATTTCAAGTAAGCTTGGAAGAGAAATGAGATTTTTTTTTCCTTCTAAAAGGCAAATATTACACACATGACTGAGCCCCACTGTCTCAAGCCGAACAAGAACAACCCAAACAACAACAACAACACCTATTCTCCTTGTGATGGATCTTTTAACCACTAAACTTCAGTATGGTGAAAAGCAGGCTCTCTTGTCAGGCTCTCTTGGCAACAGACCCTATTCTGAGGGAAGTGTTCATGGCATTACTGTTACACTTTCTGAAACTGATAAATCCAGTCTACTAGAGGCAGAGGCCACTAAATGGCAGGAATCACTTTAAAAAAATAAGCAAGTCCATTTCTTCTCAGAACAGCACGAGCTGAATCAGTTCTTAAAAAGAAAACCCAACAACTAAACAAAACCAAAACAAATAACAAGGAAAAAACCCAACAAAAAAACACCATCACACACACCACACCAAACCCAAACAGTTATTTCTTGTAGCAGGACCTATGCCATTTGGCCAACTGATCTCTGTGGAGTTATGATCACTTTCAACCTACTACAGATTTTTCTGGTATGTTGTGTTACTGGTACAATAATTCTTTTCTTCCCTATGGAAAAATCTGCAGGATGTTAAAATACAGGCATATTTCACTACTAAATCATTTGGGGCCTGCTGAAACCTTCAGAAAACTATTTGGCAGCCTTTTTGTAGTCCTTTTTATTAAAGCATGAGAACTTTCAGTACAAGAACTCCTCCAGGCAACAGATATAATTTGTCTATGTATCTGGGATACTGTAAGCAAATCAATGGAAAGCTACCTTGCCATGGCAGCTTTTCCATATTGCTTTGGCAACATCATCTCTCACTTGACTAGTCTAAAATAATAATGTTTTTAAACATCACATGGCTCCCTGGATGGGTTCCATGGGCAACTAGATCCTATAAGTCCCAAAAACCTTGAGATGCTCAATATGTTTTGCCAGACTTAGATTCTGCTTTAGTGAATCGAAAGATAATGCTAAAGATAGTCTTAAAGATTTTACATCTTTTTGAGATCAAATGATTACATTGAAGTTTTCAATTCATCTATTTCTTCTTACCTGACAGATACTTCAATGAAGGCATCTCTGCTGCAAAATAAATCTGAAACAGCCAATGGTCGGTCATCCCATGGTAAGAATTCGTACTTTATGTTTTACCAGTATCTCTAATTTTGTAGGCACTTTTTTGTTTCAAAGAACTCAGTGGATGCAATGCACACACACTGACTTCACTAGCAAAATGCTGATCTAATTATTAATCTGATCTAATTACTGACAAGCTGCTGCTGATCTAGGAAGGTTAGTTAACTGTAGACTGCATTATTTCCTCTGTTTCCATCCTTTTAAATACAATAAAGGTTGATGGAAACATAATCTTTGGATCAGACTCCAATATCACAGTGTACTAGTTGTCTATACAATACACACAGTGGGCCACTAGCAAGGAAAGAGAATTTTTAACTTCAGTAAAGATGTTCTCTACCTACTGAAACCCATTAATTAATTCTTGTGGTTTCAAAGAACAAGTCAGATACATATATTAATGCTGACAATTCGTCCAGTTTGGGATAGTGCAGCTTTAATGGTTTACCTCCATCTCCCGGTTATCTTAAGATAAAGTTGTTATTTTTGATCTTTACTTATTCTCTTAAAAGGAATAGTTTTAATACTGGAATTTTTAATTTATTCTGAATAAGCTTTTATGAGTAAATGCTGTCTTCAGGGGGTCAAACTCCATACAGAGTTTTAAGCTGCCTTCCTACTACATAAGTAAAATGAAATGTGCCGTTGCATCCCAGTGCTATGTGACAGCAAGTTTTAAAAGATAGCTGAACATCTCACAATATGTGTTTTTAAGCTTCCTCTGTCCTGAGTCCAGAGCTAGTTCTTTTAATAACAACACAGCATTTTGCCACTATGCCTATGGAGTAGTGAATATTCACATTGTAGGTGTAAAGTTTTATAATAAACATTTCTCTGTCATAAAAACTATCAACTTCAGAGGCCTTTGGAAAAAGCACTCATTCTGACTACAGAATTCATTTTAATTACATCACTGCCTGTAAAAAACAGCATGATACCTACTGTGAAATGAATATTCCTACCATATCAATCTTTTTAAAATTTAGTATCTTAATATGACCCATGACTTAAGTCACCTTTTGTACAGCTTTATGTTTGATTATAATTTTATCTATTAATCATGTTAATCCAACAGAATCTGCCTTAATCAAATGCAAGTCAATTACCCACTTCGTCAAATTATAGTTTTAATGAAAGACATTTTTTAAGATTGAATACCAATTAGGGACATGTTTGGGGAAGTGTGGATTGCCTTAGAGCACGGAGAAGGTAATTTTCATATCTGCTTCCAGGTCAAGTAGCTTGAAGAACACTTCTGCAGACAGTTGTTACCTGTGCACACAGGCACTCTCCCACCTAAAAAAATACCTGCTGCCTGATCAGAGTTAGCATAGGTAGACTTTAAAGGGCAGATCATGACTTGATGCATGAGAAATGAAATGAAGAGGAAGGCTACACTCACTGGTTGTGAACCAGGGATGTGACAATCAAATGTACCAGTCCCAAGGATGCCCGGATACTCAGATCCCTGACTCACAAAGGCCTACTCAGAAAAGCTTCCCTGTCCGTAACAGCAAACTTTCAATCCCTTTCGTTCTCTCACAGCTAGAACTCAGAAGAACAACCTCTGCAGTTCATGAGAACATTGCTGTTAACATCACAAACTCAGTTTCATTAAAACAGCGACCAAGTAAGATGATGTTCTTTGGATACTTACATGCAAAGTACACCTAGCATGAAGTAACCTGAATTTCTTCCTGAGGTCAGAAAGGCACTGCATTCAGCACATGTGCAGTTCCCTCAGAGCTGCAAAAGAGTCTGCAAAAGGTACATGTTACTCAGTGTATAACTGAGTTTGTAACTGGGGAACTGGAAAGAGTACACACACTTCCCTGAGGATACAAAGCATGGTCAGGGAACCTGTTGAACTGGTGAGAAAATCCAAACACCTCGGTATAGACTGATGGAGAGATTGTGGCAATTGCAGTCTGAGAAAAATTTTCCATTCTCTCTGACTAGATTAGTATTTTTGAAGAGCAGAAGTGATGACATACTGATTTTTATCAGCTTCCACGGCCAATTCCTTTTCCCCTGGTCATACACAGTCAGTAAATACAATTCCTTAACAACAGCTGTCACCACTCTCTCAATGACCTTCATCTCTTTAGGAGAATGTCCACCCTGCAGTTCAGAAATATGGCTGTAGCTCATCTAAGCATACCTGTATCTCTTGAGGCTAGCTGGTTCAGGAGGAAGCTACACTGCATAGAAATGCATATGGCTCCAGGTCACACCCAGCATGCCAGGCATGCACAGAACTCCAGTTCTAAGCTCTACCTTGTGGAGGTTTCCTTGTTTCTGATACTCCAGCTTGTCTACAAAGCTGTATGCAAAGTCAGCAGTCCAACATACAGGATACCAAAAGGCTCCATAAGGTTTCCCATACTCACCTGTGCAAAAGAAGACGTCCCTTAATGTTGAAGACATCTGCAAAGCCGCCTCAGGTACCTGTGGGTCAGATCGAGTTGAAAGTAGCATAAAGACATAACTATGCAGCTTAGGGATAAAATAGCCTGACTTAATTGAAGGAAAGCTCCTGCCATTGTTTTTATTTAGTAATCTGTTACAGATTTTCTTCTGAAACCTAACCAGTTTTCAGAGGGGTTGCCTTTCTTCTTTTTCAATATTTCCCTGGTAGATGAGCTTGATCAACTTCACTAGAGTCTGAATTAGCCAACAGCCATGATTTTAGGCTTTAAGAAAAATGACATGGCTGACTGCAAGAGTACTAGGGTTTACAAAGACCATCTTCACAGTTGTCTCTCTCTCTCTCTCCTGTAAGCCTCACTTCTCTTTCTCAGGATGCATCAACCCGATCCTTGGTCCTGACTTAAAATATTCTGATTTTCAGTGCAAACATTTGATCTATGTTGCAATTACTCAGTTGTCTAAATGGAGACTGTCACTTAACTAAGGTCATTCAACAGACAGAGCTTTTAGAGGACATTTTTAAGCCCAGGACAGTAGTGCTTTCTTTCTAGGATGGATTTTTAATCTCTCATCTTAAATATTTATGCTACAGCTGCTCAGAAAAGGCTTTTATTGGTGTGTGGGGCTGCTTATATCCATTTAATTATACAGAAGACTTGGAATGCAACAGCTTTTCAAACTTTGAATTTCCATAGCAAGACAAACATTGAGAATGTAAGAGACTTGGTTTACTACTGTGGAATGCCAAATGAGATAAAGTACAAAATACATTTTGTCAGCAGATACACTGCGAGCAAAGAGGAAGATTCCCAGGGAACTAACCTTTATAAGGAAAGTTTCATCTGTTGCATTAGTGATAAATACAAAAGAAGTCAAATTAATTATTATTAATCTCCAATTTGAATTAAATGAAAATGCTGTACACCTTCATTGGGCATGGCTTTCTGCACTGACTTCTCAATCCAGTAATAGTTTAATCGTCACATCAATTTAATGACTATGACTAGGATTAAAACTGTGAGTTTTAAAACTGGTTTAGTGTTCTAAATTCTTTCACATTAAAAGAAAAATCTAATCATTTCAATTTGCCACTGATTTAATCTAAATAAATATTAAAAAAACAGACACACTTGGGGCTTTTGAGAGAAATCATGCCAGTCAGCAAGAGCTCAAGTTTACTCACTGAGCTGATTGATGGCACATAACATAGTAAACAATCTATTTTCGAGCTCCTAACAGCTACATAATGTCCTTGTTTTGTATAGTAACTGGATTGCCAATACAATATTGACAAAGCTTCGCTAGGCTGGAACAGAGCTGACCTCATTGCCATTTTTCTTTCTGGACATGTAACATTGGGCTGCACTGCTCTGAGTAACAGCATGCCCTCACCTGCAGTTCTTAGAGAGGCAGAGCTCTCTGAGCACCTTCATAGACCAGATTTGCATTCACCTAAAATGATCCTCCTTGGTCTCATTGTTTAGGTACCAGAAACACTACAAAGGCCAGGTATTTCCTCATATCTATATATAATCTTCTGGATTCAGTCTAGAGCTGCATGAGATGTTTCTTATCCAAGCACTGCCAGGCACCGTTCACTACCTGTTAGGCACTGTGGGAGGAGCCATAAAATTTCGCAAGACTTGCAAAATTTCTGAACAAAAGTATTAGCTTTCTCAAAGTTTATAAAAAATAAATCTTTATAGCCCAGGCCTGAATGCCAAATCCTGCTTAAAATAAGGTAGGATGAAATAAAGCCATCTTAAACAACTGCAATTATCTTCAGGTTTCTGTAGAATCTAAGTATCCTGAATGTCTTTTGTTAAGGTGTTGAATTCATCCTCTGAAAATATGCAGATAAAAAGAAATTAAGTAAAAAATGCCATATATGCATTAACTCAATTATGGTATACTTTGCAGAAAGGTGTTTTGTACCCAAAGACAAAAGGTACCCAAGAGCAAAGACACATAGAGCTCACCTTCAAAGGAAGCTGAATCTGTAAATATTCAGCTCAGTATCGCAGCAATTTTTGCTGTTTTCTAGCGTACCATACATTTCAGTGGTTTAGTCCATTACCAGAACTACCAGCTGTTTGAGCAGAGTAACATGCTTTTTGAAGCAGTAACCACAGACTTAACTGAAGATCAGATATGGAACAGATTTGTGTAGTGAATAAATGCCATCGTAGTATATAATCGGCACCAAAATATTCTCCAGTAGAATTAGGCATAATTTTTTGCAGGATTATTACACATCAAACCCATGCCAAATTCCAAATTTTCTTGAAGAGGTTTTAATTTCTTTCAACCAAGTCCCCCTGCAGTCCCATGCCCTGAGTTCTTAACAACGGTATTCTCTCCAGAAGCCTTTTTCTCAATCAGTTACTATGGGTGAAGAGTGTTGGCATCTGTCTGTGCTCTTACATTTTATTAACGGGTTCAGGATAAAGCAACTGTTACTCAGCGCTCTTAAACTTCTAGACATAATTATTAATCCTTCTGCTCAATCATTATCCTGAATCTTTCACAAGATCCAGTTGTAACTGTGTTATAGTCTACATAGCTCTGGAATTTTCCCCACCTTCTCATCACCCATTTGATTTAGGGAAGTGCAGCCAGTTGATGTTACAGGTGATTTGCCACACATGAAAAATCACAAGTGTAAACTTGTACCTTACACCTCACCTATTGGTACTGCAGTACTTGAAGTCCCCCCACATGATTCCTACTCTCATTTACATGACCTAGTTAATTTTTCCCTCAACACTTTCAAACAGAAAGACATGTGTAAATTTGAGTGAGCAATCTCAACCTCATCCTAGGCTCATTACCCTGGGCTTACTTTAATATCTGAAGTAGGCTGACTCCACAAGTGACTGTTGTGCAACAAAACCTCACCTATGCTTACTCCCTTGAGCTGGTCGTTCCTGCCATTACAAATGGCATCTGGGTGAATTTCTCTGGCACAAAAGGATATTTCCATCCCTCTTTAACCCTGGTTGAAGATAATTAAACTGCACGATTCTCTTGAGCCCATGGCAATTCAGCAGAAGAGTTTTGCATTTCCATACCATTCTTCTGGAGAAGCCAAGCGCCTGACTGAATTTGTGTGTATGTCTCCAGTTTCAGACTATTTACGTGCTTAGGATTAATTATACATTTAAGGCAGATTTGCCAGTGGTTACTATTAATTGCATCTGCAGTGATTTATGGCCTTCTATGAGATTTAGCATAAGTGATATGTGGTTGTCATTACTTGTTTCCTTTTTATTTAAGCCAAATAACTCCTAAAATTCCTAGTTTCCAAAATATCTAACAAACCACTGATGTCTCAAGACAGAGCTGTGCTACTGCAGTCAAATATCATGGATTCCAGAGATAGATTCACACACTGTTCTGACTAGTAATATTGGTGATGCTCTCCAGGCTCCATCGCCTTCTCATGAAATAAGCAGGTTTTTAGAAATTTCTGAACTACTTTAGAAACACATAATAGTGCTTGGAAGCCTTCTACCTGGAGCAGCTAAAAAAATGATACAAGCTGATTTTAAGTGGGTATCATGATATCAGTCAACATGAAGCAGATGTGGCGTACAGCAGCTGTTTCAAGGAATTAATAGCTTGGGTATAGAGTCATCAACTACAAATGAGAGATCTGCTGTGATGTAGCTGTGTGTATTCCTACATCATCATCCCCAAAGATGAGGGGACAGGGGTGCGGTTGGCAAGGGTGGAACAGAGAAAATTAACAGCAGAGAAGATATAACATTACTCTTCAAAAGGGAGAGGACACCTGTGAGGAGTCCAGCTGTGCTCACATGTAACTGCCACTAGTGTTAGCTCCAGACTTGTAGCATTTTAAGGAAAAATTGTTATTACAGTTGACAGACTTTTGTTGCTACTTCTTTTGCTGATTCTCGTGTATTACCGTGATAAGGCAATACTAATTTTACAAAACTTTCTGAAAAATTATCATCTGCAAACATAATGGAAAATCACCAATTAAAACCGTATTTTTATAAAGTATCTTCCATACTAAATGCAATTTAAGACTTAAGTGATGCGGCATTTCCTTCAATTTCTGCGAAGGACTACCGTTATCCAGCAAGTGCTTGTGTGGAGGCAGACTGAGAGGGAGGCACAAGAAAGAAAATGCAAGGCTAATAATGATATAAAGAGATCTGGACTTTAAGGAGTCAAGTCAATTTTCATCCCGATTGATCACAGCCAAATACAATAATTGCCAGTTAAAACACCACTCCGAGAGCGCCCAGTGCTGTAAGCAGCATCAGAAAGGCTCGACTGCAGCCATCATCTTGACTGATGGTAACAGGCTCACTTTCACAGATCACAGCTTTGCAAGAAACGGTCCTAAATCGTGAGCAAACAAATATGGAAATGGGGAATTACTTCATTAGAACAATATTTTCTGGTAAGCCCATCACCAAAGGGACTGTGCATTCCGAGACGGATAAAGGAAAAACAGTGGGTTCAGTTTTAGCAAGCCCTTATTAAAAGGCGCTACTATTTCTTGACAACATCCGTGAGCCTGAATTCCTGTCAAAAGCCACTTGTAATGTGACAAAATGTTATTGGCTGAAAATCAGTTATAATTCTGGCAGTTTTTATACCAGCACTCAAAAAATGATCAAATAAGTAGCTGAAGGAAGAAAGGAAAACATTGCAACTGTTTCTTTCAGAGTCTTCAATAAAAATATGTATAGCTACAAATAAAAAATACAGTAATAAAAAATATGTATAGCTACAAATTCAGAACATTTCAGATCTTCACTTCAGAATCCTGGCATGGACGTTAGGTATGTTTTGGTGCAAGCATCTACAAAATTATAATAACTGATTGCTGCCATTAAATTCAAATTTCAGCCACTAATCTGCTATGCCAAAAACATTTTAAATGGTTCACGTTAGTAAAGGTTCATCAGGGGGAAAAACGAAAAGCCACACCTCTCCAGTACCTTATCCAAACTTAAAAAGCAGAAAGTTTTTAGAGCAGCAATTTAAATTACCCATTCATCAGACACAACACCTAAATGGTAAAGAGGTGTTGATGTCATGACACATTCACCTCTGTGCAGGAAATACTATCATAAGTAGCGACTGATACTTAGAGTTTATCTAAAACATCCTAATCCACAGAATCACAATTTCTAAAATCATTTCCAGTCAATATTGGGGGTTATGTTTCCCTATTTATATTCAACTTGCCATATTATCAATTGGAATACTTTAAAAAAATTTTAAATTTTTTTTTCTATTTTTTCATTTTGACATTTAAAAGCATATCTTTCTAATGATTGTATTGAAAATGTAAAATCAATTACAGATATTATTTTCTAGCTGTGTATCCATAATTATATCTATATTTCAGTGTCTCTTAGATAGCTAAGAGACATAAGAAAATGAGAAATGTATAGTTTATCTATACACATAATAAAGGCAAAATAAATACCAGGGTAGACATTTTATATTATCCTTTTGATCTATAGACTACCAGTGGAAGATGTAATCTTTTATTTATATTATATGTGAGGTAAAATTTTGAAACGGGCTTTTCTGTGTCTATCTTCCTGCTCACCTCATAATTAAGCCTGTAGGGCTGCATGGTTTATTTTTTAATGCTGTACTTGTCAATTTCTGTTATCACTAATTTAAAGTTCACAGCTCCATATATCAAAAATATGAGGGCAAAACAATTTATATTAAAAACCCGTTTTGAGTTGCAGGGGTAGCTGAGTTTTTCTGTGCGTTCTCTTGAAGATTTCATTTCAAACAGTGCCGATTTACAAAGCTGAAAAGAGAGTAGAAAGCTCTAGTGACATGCACTTTCCTCCACACCTCCATCTTTCTCCCCTCCACCTTTCTCCCTTTACATACATATACATGCACACATACACACACATACATATTTATTTATATATACACAAATGAGATTGTTTTTTGCCTTAATTAGTATGTTAGCATTTTTAATATAGCTCCAAACTTGCTAACACGGTCAGTCCTACCAAGATCAACTATGACACTCACTATGAAGAAAAAGCATCTCTTATTTTACACAAAACATTACAAGGTCAGATCAGTGTCTTTCATCTCTTCCCACCTTCACCAGACTGAACAATAGGCAGCAATAATCCTCTGATATCCACAACTAATTTATCCAACAAGGAGACAGGTAGCACTCTGAACCGTGCTGCTGCCTGAATAGGTGCAGTAAATAAGCAGCTTAATGGTAGCCTTTCAGGCAGGAGGGCAACATATCACAGCATGGCATTTTTATAATCTTCTTGGCATGCCTACAGCCAAGAGCACATAGCTGAGCGTATGTTCCCTCTTCTGTCGGGCCTAGGATGCATGTAATCGTTAGATTGTGACACATTGTGCCTTTAAGCAAGTTTAACTGTTTTATATCCCCTCTGATCTACAGCTTTGTACATCTGTTAAGTTGCCTCTTAAACTTCAGTCAGCACATCTGTGGATCTGATCTTTCTGAAGCTCATTGCGTGGCTTAGGTTTTGCAGTGTTTCTTTGTATCTGTCCAGTGTTTATTTGCAAGGAATAGCTTTGGTATCAGTGTTCTTGCCAAGCTAGAGCAAAAGACCAGAGATAAATCTATATGGGACATCTTCACCTGGCAAAGAACTGAACAGAGCACTAGGAACTTATTCCGATAACTTGAATTATAAATTGGCAAATGGGTCCCTTTTCTTTATGTCTTTAAACAGAGGGAATGTCTTCTCTCCACCCAAGAGATGTTTTCCTCTAGAGGCATAAAGGAGCCAGTCACTGGACTTCTCCCACAAAGGCCCCTGGGAATACTGATTAAACAGGCCCAATTATAAATAGCTACACTAATTTGCAGGTGCACTGACTACCCTCTTAACCTCCCACTGATGTTAGACAGATTTCAGATACTTACTGCATGTCCCCCAGTCTCTTGATATTTTGTCCTCTGGCATGAAGCAGCCCTGCACCAGCAACCAGCATCCCCCAAAACTATTGCACAGAGCCTGATTTAAGTCCTGTAGGGTAGAGAATTGAGTAGAAAACCCTTTGACAGCTAGAAGTACTTGCAGTCCTCCACAAAGGAGTATGTATCAGCCATAATGGCAGCCTGAAGATCTCTGCTGAAAGAATGATACTAGATCTATTTTATACTAGATCTATTTTATACCGCTGCTCTGTTGCCTTCAGAAAGCTCCCTAGTACAGCAGGGCTGAATACTGCAGAGGCAGAGTGATGACATTGTCAAGATTCCTGTAAGCATAAACTCAAAGTCAGGAGGGCCTCACAGCTTCTACCATGCAGCCACCAAAATGCAAAGGTGCTGCAGTAAACCTTAGGCTAAAACAGTTATCTCTGCACATACTTGTTAGTCTGCTTTCTGCAGGTTTTTTTCTTCTTGAGGAGTTTTTCTAAATGTTGGAGGAAATAGTGGAAATAAATAATGTAGAAGGTTATAAATCCTGAGATTTATTCCTGCTTTATATTGAAAGTGTAAACTGTTATTTTGTGAGAAGTTATAAACTGTCCCCTATAAACGGCTAATTATGTAAAAGCCCATGTTCAGTCAATAATATTGGGAGGGGGGAGGTGTTTGTGAAAAGTTCCTGCCCTACCCCTAATGGTCAGTACAGCTCAGATTACCTGGATAGCTAGATAAATAGTGCACAGCAAAGCTCTCACACCAATGGAGAGGGGATTACTTTAGCTTAAATTACCCTGAGCAAAATAAATTAAAATTAAAAAAAAAAAAGTGACAGAATTCCCCATCAGTTTTCCAATGAATTAAGTTTGAGAAACTCAGGCATTATCCCTTTACTGCAGGACGGTTTGCTCTGACAAACTACCCAGATATGTGTATTTAAAAAAAAAAACTATTCACGTTAAAAAAACCAAACTCCGCCTCTAGAAAAGTACATTAAGCTACAGGAACTGCTTTTTTACTATTCTCACAGTTGGGATTTCATATTAAAAAAATAATCTCCACTTCAAACCCAGAGGCCCAAGAACTGAAACAGAAGCCTTAGGGTTAGGCGAGATCAGACGAGACCAAAAGCAAGCCTAGGAGGAAGTGTGTGTTGCTTGGAATTACCCTGATGCAACAGTTCATTCCGAAAGGTGGAGTGTGCTGCTGGACAGAGGGAAAGTGGCAAAGAGAGGCTGCTGCCTAGGCTTCCTCTCTGGGATCCTTTCACACACTTTGGCATCCTGACAAATACGAACATCTGATTTACCAGTGCCGCAGAATTACTACGAGATGGTGTAACTACCTCTTCCCAGTACAGACATTCAGCTGCCAGCTTTGTCTCTTTAAGCAACTCTGGTGCAGTTACAGTTCTTTGCTGCCCAGATGAATTTCCTCTCTTTCTTTCCATACCCTCCCAAAAATGATACCCTATGTTTATATACAGTGAATTTTCCAGAACACTGAGAACAGACTTCTTAGTGCAGCATCATTACCCCTTTGCTTGGCAGAGAAGTAGAAAGCTTGTCTGAGCTGGCAACCATCAAGCTTTACAGTCTAACAAGTTCCACTACTATAATGAAAATCCAAAGACCTGGAAACAATATACAGAGCTTCCCTGACTAATTTTATTATGCAGACACACTTAATAGCTCCTGTTACAATCACATTTATAGCAGGAAAACAGTATTGGATTGTGACTATCACACTAAATCGACATGGATTATCAGTCATTAAAAAGGAACAAAATTAGCAGCAAGCAGTAATATTTTACACTTATCAAATCTACAGCTGGTCAAGGTTCATTACAATACTGCGCAATAAAGTCAGGAAGCATTGGCTCATTCTACAGAACATTTAAATCTCTATTGTATTTGTGTAGGATATAATTTCTGATAGCAATAAAGCCTAATAAAAGTTACACCCCGATGAATAAAGTGTTAATAAATTGACTCAAGACATTTAAATGGCTAATTATATTTGAGATAAAGGAGGATTCACTGGTTTCTGTAGATTGAAGCTGTACTCCAACCAGCTAACTAACCAACTACAAAATTATTTTATATAAATATATCTGTGATATAAAATATTAATATTTCTAGCTCCTTTTCCAATAGATTAAGTATTAATCAGAATTTCCTAACATATTTCCTATTCATCAAAAGACTCATACCTCTCTTTAAAATGTCTAAGCTTTGCATAGCTTTAACTATTCCCAAGATTTTATTTAAAAGTATTTACACCAACTATTCTTAGATTTTCCATAGGCCCTTTCAGTAATAAAAATGGGCAATTTACTATGAGATAACAGTACTTATCATGGAATTACTAACCATATGAGAAAAGACAGACCAAACAAGGCTGCTGACCAGTTCAGGGTAGTCACAGGATAATTACTGTGATGAGCCTCCTTAGATGCTAGGCCCAAGTTTAAAAAGCAGTTATCCTTTAAGAGGGAATGAAGCGTTACAGTAGAAAGTACTCCCTTCAACTCATTCCTTATATAAAACTACCATAAAAACTCAGGAGAATCTCCCTTATCTTCCACTGCCATATATACAAGTACTCCCATACACCTAAACCTCACTCCCTGGTCTTTGGGAGAGTTCACAGCCCAGCTCCACAGGTGACACCTGCTTTCACTGGCGTCCAAAGAGGTGTGGGAAGCAAGAATGAACTAAGTACCATTTAGATCCAACAGAAAGATCTACAAACTGAAGTTGATGAGCAGTAAGAACCTGGCTGGTTCTTGGTCTGGTTTACTGCACAATGGCACAAAAATGCCTGAGGAAAAAAACAATCAGAAGCAGCAGGTTCACAGAACAATTTATTCTGGTAGCATCAATTGCTTAAAGTATTTCCCAAACTACACCACAGTGCTTTGGAAATAGAAAATTTCTAGCCATTGCTCAGTACTCTACTTTTTGTTACCGTGTAATTAGTCCTTTTGTTTCGTGTAGGTGACAGGTGCACAAAAGGCAGGATTTCCCATGAGATGGGAATTTTCACCTTTGAGCAGCTTCGTCTTATTTTGTGGTGTGTTTAGAAGGGAAATCTGCTGCTAATTAGATCACCTAATGAAGTAGAGAAGGGGACATGTCCCTCCCAACAGTTTCTTCTCTAGGATCACCGAAGGGAGTCTCCTTATATACATTTTATAGATCACATCATGTTCAGACAAAATCTCATCTTGGCTTGAAAATTTTTGGATGACTAGAAGACTACTTTTATTAGGGGTGTATTTTATTAGGGCTTCAGTGGAAGCATTCATATGCTGAAGGAAAATGGAGTTAGGTGAATCTCAGTAAGACACAAATAAGGGCACTCACCTAGAGAAAATGCTTTCTTAATTGAAAACCTGTAAAAAAGCCCTACATTGTTAATCCTGTCAAATTCTACTACAGAATTTGGAAAATCTTTTGTTAGCAATCAGGATGAAAAATAGCTGATAATATGTACCATAAATTCACCTATGTTAGAAAGGTAAACACATAAACCACAGGTGGCTAAAGTTGCATTCATTACATCGCACTCAGTAGAAATACAAAAACGTCACAAAAGCCATAAGGCACTCCAAGCCAAGCCAACCTGCCAGCTTAACATCTGCAGTATCTCCAGTTCCTAGGTCATACATATCTTGCATAACCAAAGGTTTGAGGTCAGCTATGGTGAAGGCAAACAGTCTGGAACTACAGTGACCAAACAATCAGGAACTACAGTGACCAAACAGTCTGGAACTACAGTGACCAAACAGTCTGGAACTACAGTGGCCACTGCTGAAAGGAGATCAGCTTTCCTACACTTTCTGCAACTCAGTGCAAGAAGCCTAAGATTCTATGTTCAAGAGCAAATGCTTATCTTGCTAAGGAAACCACAGTGTGTGAAACATCCAATTGATTTTGCTGTTGTTAAACGGAATTTGAAGTGTCAATAGCTGCAAAACCAGTATTTACTTTTCCCCCTTTGATGTTTTTTTCAAAATTCTGTGCTAAAATCCCAAAAGCCTAAGGGTGTTTGTTCTTATTCAGAATAGCTCCAGTCTCATCAATGCACTACCTTAATTCTTTGCATGCTCAATTTCCTTCTCAAAAGATATCTGCATTGTGTGTTTTTGAAATGGATTACCAAGCAGGTGTTAGAATTAAAATGCAGTACAAAGCAGAGACCTGCAAGGGAGCTCCCTGGCAACATCCTGTCTGCTGGGAACACCTTGGCAGGCAGAGGAGTGGGCTCCATGCTGCAGCCTGCAGGGACATCTCAGATTGCTCTTTGACAGAGCTGAACACAAATAATAGGCTGCCATTACTCCTCTTCCCCTTGGAGATCTGCCTCTAGATCTCAGTATCCCTTGTATCTGTTTTACATAAATCCTTCAGAAAAGGGGAGGTCACTAGGAGGGTTTGGGACCGAGTCACATATCTCCTATAGGCCACAGTGGGAAAATATTTCCACTTTCCCTCAGAGCATGTAGACATGAAAACTGCACTGCACACGTACCCTGAAGTATCCAGCTCTTATGGGAAGCCTGTGGGGGTTGGACATCTGTCATCTTTACCTTCTGGGAAGCACCTCTAACTTCTCCATCAGTATTAAACTCTTTGACTTACAAACTACATTGCAGACATTCAATATTACCCAAGTTCATCCCACCTATGCATTAAACATCTCCATTTTCTCACATAAGCCTCTAAATTATGGTAAGATCTCATGGCTATTAATTTCAAATACAGTCTATTTCCCTCTGTTTTTCTTAATCAATGGAAGAGTTTCACAGGTTACTTCACTTTACTAGTTACTCAGAAAAGGTATGCTATAAAGGTTGGGTCGGTTGGATTTTTGTCACATTGACCTAGCTCTAGATTAACTAATTCTAGACCTATAAATAGCAGAAAAAAAATATTAAAAACTCTTGAACAAGCAACTCAGTGGAAGAGACTAGGACTGTTTACAATGTTTGCAAGAAACCAGTAGCACAACCTGTCCTTTCTTTAACATGCCATTCAACAGCCAGACTACAGCATTTGAGTAAAAAAAAAACAAACAAAAAACCAACCAAAGCAAAAAACCCAAACCAGAGCAATGTTCTAGAAGCACAACCCACGAACACGAAGGGAGAGTCCCATGAGAGAGGGAATGGGTGGAGGAATCATCTCTGAGAAAACAGATTTTGCCCTGAAAGGCAAAAAGCAGTAACATTTATTCAAACAAGTCTTTGATCTTTTCAACTGAAGCGTTGTGAAGTTTTCAGGGTTTTTTTCTGCATATCAAAATATTTTCATTACAGCCTCATTCCTTGAACATGTAGACTCCAGCTTACCTGTGGGTACTGCAATTTCCATCCGTCCATTTGTACTTAAGTCACTCCCTGGCAAAATCTGTGTGCTCAATTTGCAGTTAGCTTTATTTATTGTAGGTGGCTTATTTTTAAGCAAGTGTACTACATATCCATACTGAAAAAATAAATTAATGATGAATATTTATGGTCTGAATTAATTAGCTATGGGTTTTCTTAAGTAACCATAGGGAGGGAAAAAAAGCGTCTTCAAAACCATGGCAGCTGTACTACATGAGATGCAGCGGGAAGCACGATTAGACTTGAGGAAACTGCTCTCAATGGAAAAGAGGAGACAGCCTGAACTTTCTTCATAGACTGCTCATAAGCATCTGACTAATCTTCACTGTCCTGATTCCACCTTGTCAGAAAGCAGAAATACTTTAACTCACTGGAAAGCACTTCAGTGCAATTCTTTGTCCAATTTTGCATCTGTAACTGGGCCTGTGTAGCTTTTTCTATTTATTGCTAGTCCATGTCTGTGGATGTTCATTCATGACCATTCTTGAAGACAAAGGCAGTTGCAGGTGAATGGCAGATGGAAGAAAGAGGCTAGCTGCTGCCTTAAAAAAGTGTGCTCAAACATGCCAGGGTTTTGCATAAATTGTCACAGAAAGAGCACACACAAGTGAAACCCAACAAAAGGAAAGAGAGTGGCTCTTCATGTGGAAATGCTGGCCCACAGTACAGTGGCCAGCAGGAAGACCACCCGCTACAGAACCGATGCACGGCAGCAAAGCACACCACCGATTTTACAACAGTCTTAAGCAAAAATCCACAGTTGTGGCCAGGTGACATCACTGTGGAAAAGAAACTCATTCTATAGTTTCTTCCAGAGGAAAAGACACTTTTTATTAAAACAACACTGATTAGCTTCAGAGAGAGCAGTTTATAGTATCAGATACCCACGTATTTTAGGGCTGCACAGCTAGTTGTACCATCACCATCGAATCAGCTCTTCTTGATATGTTACACACAGCACACTGTATGGTGCACACACACACACATGCTGCATGATGCTGTGATGTACCCTGCTCCACAAACAGTACTGAAGTCCTACAACACCTAGAACTACTTATGTACCTTTGAACTACAGGATGCTAGGGACTGCCGTTAAGAATAATTTGATGCCAGCTGGGGCTGAAGACACATACCTTATTTCTAACTTATTTCAACTCTGTGGATTTGTAAATTGTAGTTGAAAAATACAGAACAGAAAACAAACAAACAAACAAACAAAAAAAAGCAGCAACAAAGAAATTGGTGAAAAACAAATGTAAAGGATCACAAATCAGAAAAATGCATAATAACTAAATGGGCAAATACTGACATCCTGGTGAGGAACAAAATGAGCACAGATAAAAAGAAAGATCATTAATCAAACATGTACCAGCTGGACAAAAAGTCTCCTTCAAATTATCATGGAGTTAGAGGAGAAAATAGGTAGGGAACAAAGCAGAGCTTTAAATGGAAAAATGTTGCTGCAGAGGAACTGTTGCAGCAGCCAGTCTCCATCACTTCTACCCATCCTCTCTCCCATGTTCCATCATATCATCTTGGGTTCCAAACACTAGTTAACATAGATCTGTCATGGATATAACACAGGTACACACCGTGAGAGTATCTCAAATTCTAGTGACAGATTTGAGAGATATTATTCTTGCTGGTCACTGCTGTGAAATGGAAAAAAAGTTTGGGAATTGTTAGAATGGTTGCAGAATATTTGGAACAGCAGAATGTGTAGCTGAGAAGGGGTTATTCTGCATTGGAAGGTTTGCCATTTCTGACACAGCTTTCCAGTAAGAAAGTAAATTCGATGTTTTCTAGGGTACACAAGGCATAATCAGGTGTCACAATCTCCCTGACACCACTGGGCCTCCAGGTGTAACTAACAGAACTAAAGCAGGCAGGAGGAAATGGCAGAACGCCATTAGCACTCCTTATCACGTTGCTTTGCAAATATTGAAACAATCACTTTGTAACATGCACAATATACCGTCAAGTCCCCCAGTGAAGTAGCAGTTCAAATACTTTCTTTCCTAATTAATCTAAACCTCAGTAAAAGGAAGACTGCTGCTTAAAGTCTCCTTGGTGTCCTTACTTGCAGTTTTCCTTGGGCTTCTGAGCAGGTTATCAGACTGTGCAGAAACACAAAGATAGTTTACTGAATTCTCAAGGACAGACCATTCTCCCAGATTAAACAATATTCACTCTCTGTCAAAAGCTCAGCTTCAAAACTGCCAAAGCATGAGGAGAATGAGGAGCTGCTTAGACCTTTCTATGCATGACAGGATAAAGCGCAAGACTTCTCTGCCTAAAGGAATCCAGATAATGAAATAATCTTTAATCTTTGTCCCTTCAAGGCACTCTCAACACCTGTTATCCTTGATACTGTCACAGGCAAAAAAGTGTGTGAATTCATCTCAAGGCTGGTAATTATTTCAGCTAATTACTCATTTGGATGTGGGGTGATTACCAATGCTCCTTCAGGTGCAACACCGGCCACTTTTATTCTAGCTGGTGTTTCACAAAGCAGGAGAGCTGCTGTTCTCCCCTTCTCTGTTCTTACACAAAGATGAACTCCCATGCTATTTAAAATCTGTATTGCAGTCAAACTGCCTGGCCAAGTGGTTAAAACCAAATCTTCAGCAATTCGTTTTACAGTCAAACATTACTGACTTCACTCAACCTGATTACATGCAGCAATATCCACGTTCAGTATCTTTCTGGATGAGTATTTTTATTGCACCCCATTCCCTAACCACCCTTTTCTCAAGTCAGAATCACCTTTACCTCTATAAATATGAGCCAGATGTCTAACTAAGGTGTTTTAATTTGCTTTTTTCCTCCATAAATCATGGGTGGTTGCAAATCACAAATACTCACGATGAAGACAGCAACTGTGTGCTGGAATCAGGCATTTTAGTGCAGCTCTGCTAGGGCAAAAATGTGGAAACCAGTTTTATGAGCACAAAGGTGTCCAGACAGTGCCTTTTCATTGTAACTTCAGAACTCTTTCAGACAAGAACTCCTTTCCAGTCCCTTCTCAAGACCACATTGTAAAACCAGTTCAAGTTGTTTTCTTGGTCTGATGAAGAGCTCAGACTGTTTCTAGTCTACTATAATAAGTCTTCAATAAATGCCTTACTTCTGTCCACACAGGCAAATACCAAGCACGTATTTCCCAGCCTTCAGCCGGGGGAAAGCATATAGTTGTATTTTAGTATGGAGACTGCTCATTTGTCTCTGCTAATTTCCAATTTGCAGCAGTTCAGAAGAGTTGGTGGTTGTTATGCTCACACCCAAGTAAAGATCAATCCACCCACAGAAGTAGTTATGAAGACTATTGGACACTTCTGAAGATGATGTTTGGTACTGGTCTTAAGGGAAGATTTTATTTTTACAAGTTCTGGTGGATACAACATTGAATCCAGAGTCTGAAATGTGTGCTCATGTAAGAGGAAGAGCACAAGAGTTTTCCCAATTACCAGACTCTGATACTGCAGGAAAATCCAGAGATCCATCCAATGCAGCCACAGCAAAAGAGAACCCTTTTCCCTCAACTCACTGCCACGGAACAGAGAATCCTCTCTCCCTCACCTTCCTGTGCCATTGGAGGGCTGCAGAGTCTCACACTCTAGAGCTATTCAAAACTTGACTGGACAAGGCCTTGTGTTCTGAAGTCAATACTGCTACCAAATGTTCCTCTCAAATTATTCTGTGGTCTTTTGTGTTTATTAGAGGTATTAGTGTTATTGGAGGTTCACCTGCCTTATCAGGTACACCAGTCAGTTGAAGGCCATGAGCCTCTTCTTCCAGAGTGTAACTGCTGGGGTAGGAGGGAGTGAGCAGGAGCACCCAGGGGCATGGGCAGGGAAGGTACTGGACAGCACACATCTAACATTCAGCAGAGGAAAGGCAGCAGCAACAGTGGTTCTGCTCAGCTTGAATTTCCCTTCATATGTCTATGAACACAGCAACACAGGTCCTTCAGCACTGCTCGTCTCCACAATAGGCCAAGATTCTTAAATTTTATATATCACAAAAAGAAACAAAGAAATAGTATCATCCCCATTTCTCAGAGAAACAGCCTTAAAGATTTATTCAAAATAATAATTGCAATATTTTTTACTTGGAAACAGAAGAAAACAGATTATTTACTAATTGTCTTTAGTTTTCTAAATGTTGAATTACATAAAAACACAGTACCATAAACCAGTCATTTTAAAGCACAATATAGTACATTGCTTTGATTTTTCTTTTTAATACCACTGAGAGACTGCTTCAGGTTCTTAAATAATTGGGAAGACAACTGTAGCCCTTCAGAATCCAGTGGTCATTAGCAGCTAAAGATCCTAAAGAGCCTCACTGCTCTAAGCAGAGTGGTTTTATACTCTTAAAGAGGCAATTAATACTTCTGTATTGTTGTTTTTTTTCTCATCAGTTTGAGAATTGTCTGTGTTTGGGCAGAGGAAATTATTTATGGTCCAGTATGCTATCAAGCAGGACTCTTTGCTGGCTAATTGATACCTTCTGACATGTCTCATGCAAAAGGGATTCAATATGGGAAGAAGCAGGCTCTAGTTCTGCTCCCCATATCAGTAGCATGTTCCCAGGTGATTAACATCAGAACTACATTCTCTACAGCCCCAAGATTTCCCTGGAAGATGAGTGTACAAGGGTGGGATTCTTTGTGCTATAATATTAAATTGATTAAATGTATCACCAGAAATGTCTCCTCAGGACATGGTCTAAAAGTTGATCTCTGCCCTCCCCGTATTTCCAGCTCACCTTTGGACACCATCACAAGAATTCCTCTTTTTTTTCCTGCTTACTCCCTACAGTACAGAATCGCTGTCATTTGATCCTCTAGCTGTTCTTCCCACAATACCAAACACCATTTCACTGCTTGTAGTGGTTATGATCATCTGTTCACTGGTCAAACTGGGGTGCATTGTGGCCACTGCCACTTCCTAGGAGCCCTTGATCTCTTCCACTATTTGTTGTCCTTATTCTGGTCCACTTTCTGCTCATCCACCCCCTGAAGAAGTATCTTAAGACATAGAAAGGACAGGTCTTTTTATTCCTTGCTAGGAAGCCTGCTTTCTTGTTTCTGATCTCACAACTACAGACATCACAGCCTTTCAGTTCCAGTGCCTTACTCCTGTTCCTTGTTTTCAATTTTTATTAATCAGCTGGGAAGATTAAAAGGAATCAAATCTCCCAGTAAAAAGCCTGTATTTTCTCTGTATCCCACCTCAGAAACCATGCTTTTTGCCTTCCTCAGCTATCACAGATTTGGTTGGTGTCCTCAAGATGCTTTAACCTGTTTTTTCTTCTTATGTTACCTTACTCTTATTTGGTCAAAGTATTAATCAGCTTGAACACTTAAAAAAAAAAAAAAGTGTCATCAAAGAAAGAGTAACAGACCATGGAGGGCAGCTCAAATGGCAAGGTAAACCAAAGTGGAGCACCTGTTTACAAAAGAGAAGATAACATCTTCCTTGCATAATACAAAGCTAAGGCTAAAGCAAGTCCTGTGGGATACCAGACAGGTGGAAGCAAGTGTATAAAGCTACTCTGTAGGATATCTCAAAGAGAAACAGTTGGTTCTCTGCTCCATAACCAACAATCAGTCCCAACTGCTTTGTGCTGAAGCACTTCAGCATTGTAGGTCAGCTGGAAGTACCCCAGTTTTCATAATGTTCTTCACTGAGTGAACCAAGTCTTATTAAAAGAGTTGTGTGACTATGTGGTCTCAGCTCTGTATGCATTGTGTGAAAGGCTGCCAAGCAAAGTATTTACAGGGGATGATCCAGATGTGGAAAATGCACATGGGTCAGCTGAAGATAGAAGATATTCCTCTGTGTGTTAAAATCTGGAAAGTGTGTATACACAAACACATCTTCTTTTGTTTGCTGAATGAACATATGAAATTCTGCTTAGGGTTTCTTTTTTGAATAAAATAAGCCAGTCAAAAAGAAAAACACATGACAAAAATAATTCTAGATTATTACACAAGATCTCAAACAAAGAGTGCAATATTCGACCTGTTAAGCAACACATTCTTTGTGCCACAGGTTTCAAACTGTTTCAGGGAACTGATTTACTGATTTCTAAGTCACTAGAGTAGCAGAAAAGAACATGAGATTAAGCTGATACATGAAAAATATTTGCAGTTTCTTTTACCAAAGAAATTATGTGACATGTATAAGAATCTCAATATAAAAGTTATAATCCCAGTCTACATATGACCTAAAACATGCTGAGTCATGACAACACTCACAGTAGATGTTACCTGCAATCAATGGATTTAGATACACAGAAAATACTGCAGCCTAAATATCAAAAGACAACTTAAAAAAAATATATTCTCCATTTCTTGAGCCTACTGGCACGTTCCTTTTTGTACCTAAAGTGCTGTTTCTCAGAAGCATTTTGCATCCTTTAACATCAAATGACTACACTCCTCAGGATATTACCTGCATTTACATGAAATTTTACCTTCTTTTTCCAGAATTCTTTTCTTGGCTCAGCTTTTCACTGCATAGTCTCACTCCATTTCAACTGTAGCTCCACAAATTGGATAGATGAGAAAATTTCAGGGTTTGAAATACAAGAAGCTTCCTCTATGGACTCAAAATGGTCCAATAGGTTTAAGCCTACAACCCAAACAAAAAAACCCAACATAGCACAGAAGGATCTATACAAATGGCCCCATTCTGATGCATGAAGAAAGCCAAAAGCCATCAGTTGAACAAAGTTTAAGAAAGATAATTTTAAAAAAACTAGAAAAAATACTGTCTCTCCAGGCAGAGTTGAATCAACAGGTACAGCAAGGCATGAACTATGCTACATGCTGTTCCATAGCTAAGGAATGGCTTTTATCCCTCAGAACTAAAAGGAGTCTTTAAGAGATCTATGAAACCAGTAGTTTTCTCCCTACAAAGAAAGAACCTCAGAGTACCAAAACAGGTGAAAGCAGGTTTTGCCTCCTTTTAAAATGCACCTCTAAAGGCCAGGTGTGCCTAACCAGAGTCATTCTCCTGTCACAGCAGAGGGCATTCTTGGAACTAGATGAATTTTCAAATGAGTAAAAAATCACAGATTTGACCCTTTATTTTTTTTCTCTTAAAAGGCTCTCAAATCTCAAGGAGGAAAAAAAAAACCAAAACCAAAACAAAACAGAAAGATAATGATATTCAGCTCAAACAGGCTTTACTTTGGAAATGTGGAAGAAGAATATTTCAAAACAGCTTGCACTAACAAGCACAGTAAGATGATTTAAAGTAGATATTTTCATGAAGTTAATTCATTTAATGGTGGGGGGGGTTTTGGTTAGTTTTTCTTTACCCAAACTTCCACACTTCAGTAATTTGACTTTCAGGTTGCTGAACCCAGATACCTTTTTTCTTTCACATATCAACAGTCTTTCTGTCCCAGTATATAGCTTGTTGTTTCCCTCACTGTCACTTAAATCCCTTTTCTCTTCCTGACCAGCGTGTAAACAAAAACATTGAGCTGCTGATTAACAGTGAGACAATCTGTATTACTTTGCCACCTTTTATGGAATTACTTAACACACAAACAAATCTGAGATTAAAAGTACATAGCAGCAATAGTAAAAGAGAGAGTGTTTCATTTGAATGTATTAATTAGACTGGACAAATAATATTATCTAATTTACTAATATTTTGAAGCAAATATTTGCTGTTAGCCAAACTCATAATCCAGAAGCAAAATGCCCATTTAAAACCAACCTTTTTAAACCAGAATGTTGAAAACCTCATGCAACACAACTTGTTAACATGATACACTGGTATTATAGATTGAAAATACTTTGACAGCTTTAATGTGTCCTTTTCCAGTGTAATGGGTTGGTGCATAAAAATTAATGTTTTTCTCCAACATGATCCCTCAGCTCCTTACTGAAGATTTCAACTCATTTTACGACACATGATGAAGCATCTTCCTTGTTATAATGTGACAATGGCACTACTGAGCACAACAATTTCAGTCTGAATGTGCCACTGCAAGACAGAAAAAATCTGAAGAGGCAATTCCACCTAGAACTATATAGCAAATGAATAAGAAAGAGGAAGAAGAATGATTAAAGATGCATTAGCACAGTCTGAAAAACAATGCTCTCAACAAAAGAACCCTTGGTACATCTGGCAAAAGGGGAACAGCGTAGAGATTAGCTGAATGAAAGACAGACAAAGAATCTGAGCAATTCTGAGGGAGTCTCTTTGAAATACTTGAGATGTAAATGTCTGTTCAAACTAAATGTTAAAACAATCTCGCTATAAAAGAAAATTTCTAAAAAGTTTTAAGTCTAGGAAAAAACCCTTTTCCTAATTAAACAGCTAAAGTATATTAAATTTGGCATCTGGAATAACCAAAACCGTATTAGGTATGACCCAGATACTTTTATTTCAAGTAAATTAACATCCAACATATTCAACATCACACACTAGTGGCTTCCCACCCCCTCCCAGTGTGGTTGCTCTGAAAGTTTGGAGCGCGGTTTTGCAAACTGCTGAAATTATTCATTGCCTTGTACTACCTCACAACACATCACTTGGTGTATGTTTGGGCTCAAATGCTGATCAGAAAAAAATTCAACCATAAAGCCTGCAGCTAGTGAGACTTTGATTCAATGCAAGTCACACTCCTAATAATTACTGTGTTTTCAGAGAAACAGCTGTCTGCATCTTTTGTTTTGGTATGGACCCACCTTGGCATACAAGGTATCCACATACAGCCCCACAAAAGGACCAGTCCTGTGACCTTTATTCATACACCTGACAGAGCTACCCACACAATCACACACTGTTCCTAACATACTTGGTAGCAGCCTTATTACTGTTGGTAACCTCTGAGTCTCTGGACTTTGAGAAGGGAGTGCATTACTGACTGCTGAACCAAGTTAACTATTTCTTCACAGTCTCAAAATGAAATTAAGTACTTTTAAACCTTCAAATTGTGAAAGGCACCTGCTCTCATAACACCTTCTACAAACATCTAAACTATGAAATTTTGATACATCCGATTGGAGGTTTGCAAACTGCCCACACTACGACACCATTTGCTTTTGCATGGTATATTAAAAGCTTTACAATGGTACAAACAGGGATACACAACAATACACAAGGGAATGATTCTGTGTTAAACAGAATCCAGTATTCTCTCAGCTTTCATAAACCTGAAAATCTTATTGACAGTCCAGATCTGAATTGTACTTTGCAGAGTCACACAAACACCCCCTCAGTACGGGGAAGCAGAACCATGCAGATTCCAAGCCCAATTCATTAGTAAGTTCTGCATCGTTTACCTGTGTTTTCTACAGAATTAGCTTGCAAAAAGCGTGGGAGATTTCAGGAGTGATGAAACACCACCACTATCCTGGTTCTGCTGCAGTGTACGAATGCCTGGCACCCTGGTGTGTCTCACAGGGATGCACAGCCCAAAGAAGGCAATCTGAACTGATCAAGATATTCCTGAGGGAACTCTTCATTAAATCCTAGCCATTTATAACACTAACTCATTACAAGAAATAATTACCATAGCAACCACTGCACACCATGCACTTGCCAGCATGAACAACAGGGTGTCTTCTTAGGGGAAGAAGTGGGAGGGAAAAAAAAAATCCAAACAAAAACTTTGAGACATTTAGCATAACCTGTCCCGATTAGATTATGTTTTCCTGTATTTTCTTTTATTTTCATCAAAAGAACATTTCCTATGTTAAGTACAAACAAGCAACCAACATTTCAGAATTTGCAAGTACGACAAAATGTGTCAACATTTCACAGGCTTTGTACCAAAGCCCTTTGGTGCTCTTACTTAAAATAGCACTTTACATACTCCAACCCATGTGATTTCACTTAGGGTGCTAGCTGAAGATTTGAGGAACCTGGCTTTGGTTGTTGGTTTTGGGTTTTTTTTCTTTTCCTCTCTCTGTCTCCTATGTAACTCCCTAAGCGCTCAAAAGACCGAAGCGTTAAGTCCAAGTACTACCTTAGAGGACGCAGCCACAGAAAACAAAGCACAATTTCTCATCTATAAAAATGGAAATGGCACTACCCTAACTGCTTTATTGCAAACATAGTATAGACTGGACATGCTTGGGTGCTCAGAGCTGTGGAATAGCACAACAGCATGATAACAACTGATGCAGAAGCAGGGCCAAAAGAGTTGCACAGGAGAAAGATCGCAGGAGTTCAGATCTAGACAAGACATCTTCACCAGTGTGAAAAACAGCAGTAGAGATAAACTGGTAATAGCTCAGTTGCCTTAATCTGCTTTAGCCATCATCAAAGCTCCCTTTAGGCTCACATTGAACTCACCAAGAGCTATGTTATTACCTCCCAGGGCCCAAATCTGCTTCCACTGGCCAGGTTTTCAGAGGCTGTAGCACCAACTGTGAAAGGCAAAACTCAGTAACTGTGAGATATTGAAAATGTCTAAAGAAGCCTAGCCAGTTCCAGAAAGCCAGCTAAGCTTCCTTCCTGGTTTTAATGCCTGCTTATTTCAGAACTGGTAACAAGACCCTGGACTTGTCAGGACAATGCATTTTCCCTTGCAAAGAGGAGTGGAACTTAGTGCTCAACTAAGGGCTGCCAGCCCAGCCAGTTCTAGTACATTCTCATACTTGACAATTATGAGTCTTGCCTAGGAAAAATGGTAGCGAAAGAACTTTGAAGGTTCTGGCCTCCGCAGGCCTGGCAGAACGTATTTCATCAGGAAGTTTTATAGTATCAATTACAGATTTCAAAGATCAATAAAGCAAAACGTTCTATGCCCTTGTGAGCTCCTCCCACTTACCAAGCTTTCCTTTCTTCAGAGAAAAATCATTACTATTTTACTTTACAGGATTTAAAAAAAAAAAAAAGCGAGAAAGTGAAACCCTGGGGGCTGGGAGACTTCGACTTTAAAGGACTCTGTAAATGAACTGTTTCATGGTAGTTAATCACTTTAATCATGCTTCTTTTCCTCAATAAAAGTTTCCCTGTCCATACTGTCCAAGTGCTCTCCAATCCTTCTCTAATAGAATGCCCAGAGGGTCAGAGCATGTTACAGCACTGGAATATTGGCCTTGGCAAAGGGCAAAAATCCTTTACTCTTCTGACTGATTGTCAGGGCACCACCACATGTAAACTCCAGCACAGGGAGAAAGAACATGCTTTTGCTAACAATTACAGCAGGATCTTACTGTGCACTTTTCAGTCACTAGCCTTCCATTTGTTATTTGGGTTTTTCAGTTAAATTTCACAAATGTAACATTGTTTAAAGAACAATGTCATTTAAAAAAAATGTCTTAAGAGTTTGATCCTTTTAACTCACCGAAAAGGAGTTGAGATTCCCGGTTAGATGCTGTGTGCACCTTCCCAAATTTATCATCAGTGCTTTTCCATAATGGGAAAGGGAGATTCCTGGTGATACTGGGAGCTCACTGACTGATTTGGCATTTTCCTGACCTTCTGCCCTGAAATGCTTGGTTTGCACACAATTATAAAGCATGTGCTTTCAAGCATTTGTCAGTATTAACAAGTGATTAACACTGGGTCCATTTGTAAGTCAATGATAATTTGAAGGGCTGCTATTTCTAAATTTGTTTCTTTTAAATTCTGTCTGCCTTCAGTCTTATTTGGAATTCAACTTTTAGGTTTTTATCCCATTGGAGTAAATACATCAGTTCACAGCACTGAAAAGAAGCCACTTGCCTCTGAATGCCATAAGAAAAAACTGTTCACATAGAAATCAACACTGAAACTTACAGCTATGTCTTAAACCTCCACAACATCTTCGCCCCCTGCCCCCCCAGCTTTGCTTCCTGACAACTACTAACAATAAATGTAAAAGTAATCCTAGGTTTTATTTGAAGGTATCTCAGCTTTAAAAGAAGCTTCCAAAAATGATTGAAGCTATGACTTAAACCCATAGGTAACCCCTGAAAGCTGCTTTGAATAGCAACAAATGCCTAACAATATCTTGAGCGCTTGTAGCAAAGAAACCTAATCTCTGAACTCCTAAAGGTCAAGATTTACTGCCTGGTAACATGGCTCAAGTGTAAATGCTCTGTAATGCTACACTAGGTGATTGCTTTGCTCTCTAGACAATGTCAATTTTGTCCAAGTAGCAGCAGATGTGTCTAGCATTAAGTCAGAATGGTGTCAAGGGCCCTTCTTGAACAGTACTGCTTCTCGGAGAAACTGGTCCTAAAGCCCTAGTCTATTAAGACCATACCCAAAAGACAGACATTTAAAACTTGGAGGAGGCTGGAGAATCAAGGTGCATTAGAGCTCTAATGTTTCAGTCAGAAAGCTCAGGAGAGGAAATTCTCCTGTGATACAAATGCACATCCTCAAACACACAAACCTTCCTTGCTCCTCCATAACCAGTGCAGCTAAGGTAACTTACACTAGAAAAGTATTTGGCTCTGAATATTCTTCCCTCCAAACTTCCTCCTTCTGTATTTCCTCAATGAAGTGCTGCTGTGATGTCGCAGTTCATGGTGTGCTCCCACACATTGTAACCCAGTACCCCATGGCTCCTTTACCTGAAATGTTTATGCCTACTACCCATGGGCCGCAATGAAATCCTACTCTAAAAATTCTTCATTAAACCATTCTTCACTGATCCGACCTCGCCAAGCTACAGAGACACAGCAATCAAATTAAATTCTTCCTATTTTATGGTTTATGTCCAAGAATAAGATAGGGAAAGTACAACACATTTGCAGCTAAATAGCTGTAATCAGTCTGCAGAGGATCCAGTGCCATTCATTTCTACTGTAAAAGAAGCAACACAAAGTGGTTCCAAAAACCAACAGTGGAAGTTCCTCACACACTTTCCCATTTCATACTGCCAGCACTTGTATTTGCCTGCCAGGGCAGGCTGAAACCTCTTCTCAGCAGAGCTTTCACATATCTGATGACAGATAGTCCTTCCCACATAGTGCTGCAGAGCAGGTCAGGGACTAGTGTGACACCTAGAAGGCCTCAGGAAACACAAAACAGGCCTACAGTATTTGTCATGTCCGCAGCGTCTAAAGAGTTCTCATGGAAAAGCTCAGGGCAGCTTGAAGGCTAGCACTGGCTAGCTAAAACCAAGGACAGCATTTCCCAAGAGTCAGATTTCAGCAAAGACTTAAGTATCCTACTTAGATGCCAGTTCCCGAGCCTCCTACTGGCTCAGGAAAAAAAAAAATTTCCACTTATTTTTCCACAATGTTTATAAACTATATCAGAAGAATTCAACCAAGAGTTCCCACTGTAAGAGGTGGATTGTTTTCCTGACAGTAGGTGTAACGAAGAATGCTAAAATGAGAACTTTCATGAGAAGTCTTTCCCTCTTTCCACTGTTTTCCAAAATGATTTACCTAAGGACATATCTAACACCCACCTTACTCTGCTACACTCAAGTAAGGCTTTTATTCGTCGCAAGCACTGCTAAAACCACTCAGTTTCCTAGCACCAGGAGACAGAGGTCCCTCTCTCTCCTCCCAGAACACAGCCTTCTAGGGATCATCCAGCACCAAATTTCCAAAAAGAAAAAGAATAACTAAACAATGCAAAGTGTCGGTTTTGAGCCAGCAATACAGAAAATAAAGTCAAAATCAATTTCTTTTCAGTGTTGTGCACCCACCGTTCTGACTGCCCGCACAGAGGGCACCTGCTGCCTGCACCGTGTACCTCAGCCACATGGTTTCAGCACTGCACAGGGCGCTGCAGGACAAGCACAACAGCAGTATGACCAATGTAATGGGGTGGGCGGCAAAGCAGGAAGCCAGCGGAATTCAGAGAGAAGACAAAACCTCTCTGAAGTATCAGAAGGGCTCAAACCATAGGTCAAAGTCAGTGCCCAGTGTAGCTCAGGATTCAGGTATGCATGTTAACAGCATAGGCAGAGCCTCCAGACACAAAAGGCTGCTCCAGGGAAAGGTAACTTCTCTGCTGAACACAAGACTTTGGTCTTCCTTTCAGAACAGGTCAGTGAAGATAAAGAGGGGATGCAGGTATGATTCTCAGATGTGGCTGAGGACACGTTTTCCTTCCATGACTTGATGAGGACAGATGATTATACTTGCAAAAGAAATGATGCTCAATGCCTGCACCTGGGTTGAACAGCACCAACACAAACTGTCTGCCAACATAGACCTTAGCCTGTTGGACAAGAATTTGAGTGAAATTTGCGCTGGACTTTGTTTTTCCTCCAAGGATATTTAGTGAAAGTTTTCAAAGGATCCATACATGACTGGTAAGTATTTTAACAGCTTTATAATTACACAATCATAGAATCACAGGATCATAGAATCATAGAATTTTTAAGGCTGGAAATGACCCCTAAGATCATCCAGTCCAACCATTAACCTACCGCCACCAAGTCTACCCTTAGACCATGTCCTCAAGCACTGTCAACTGACAATATATAGTCCAACAAATTGCTCAACCCATCTTACTTCACTCAGCTGAGAATTCTTGGAATTTCACCATAATACACGGTTTGTGCCACAATTCCTGTCTGGGGTCCTTTGTGCAGACTTAGTTTAAACACACTTCACATCTGTGACATACTTACGACATCTAGTAGGTTTTTATACACCAGTTATACATGGAATTCACTATTATGGTGACTGAGGTCTTCACAGAAACATTGTTTCTGCAAGTCTGACACTTGTATTTCAGGTTATCTCAAGAGCAGAAAATACTCTCTCAAACTCTTCATGGAGGACAGTAAGCAGCATTTTGAAGAAGCTCTGACAAAACCAGACTCTGCTTATGTGCAGAAGTCATACAGGGTAACTAAAAAATTCAATGTAAAATCCTAGTGCAAACAACAGAGTTTAAAATTAATTGCATTTGCTGAGTTTCTGGCTTTAAATCATACAAGTAATTTCACCAGTGCTACTAGAGTAGGCATTCCTGCCAGACCTCACTGTGAGCTTACTCACCTATATCATTTGAAGTAATCCTTTTGAGGTCTTATTTATAGGCGTGTGAGAAGCACAATGCCATATAGCCTCATGCTGGGCATGCCATCATTAAGCTCTGAATGGCAGCAAATGTAATTTAACTTCTCTGAACAGCATCATTTGGAATAGACCCAGGAAAACCCAGTATAAAACTAATTTCTAGCAGCATCAGATATGTAAGTATTTACAGAGCTCTTTGTAAACATACTTCAATTAAAAACATTTAATAGAGAGCAAACCCACTTTACCATATGGCAAATCATCTTCAGTTAAGGCAAGAGAGCCTTAGTGTCTGACAAAGAGGGCAAGGGAGACAGACTGTAAATTCCAAAGACCTGACAGAGAAGGGGCCCACAAAATAGCTTATCTATCTTGGAATTACAGTGACAATGACATAGAAAGAGTAGACCCAGGCCTCAAATCTTTACCATGGGATACAAAAACACCTGTAAAAATCCCTGTGTAGGATCAACATATCTTACATGAAAAATAATTGCTTCAAGCTGCAGGAAGTATGAGGAGCAGCATTATCCTGGAACATCACAGCCTGTTGGTGCTGTCAAGAACTGCATCAGAAGATTAATCTCCACCCACGTAAGGCTTTCTCTTGAGTTGAAATTTCACATGTAAAGTCATTATGGAGGGGAAAGAATAACAGCAGAATGGCAAATATAGCTGATCCCTGCAGCAAAACTCTTAGAAATCTTCTTCAGGATCCACTTGGTACAAGATGCAGAAAAAGGGATTTGGTAGATTTAACTGAACTCTTGAATTGCTTGGAAATATAGATCTTTCTACAGTCCTCTTCCTTTGTTACCAAGTTGTTTGCTGGAGTCCTGCCTGCAGAGCCCCACGAGCGATCCTAACTTTTCAAATGAGACATCATAGAAATTAAACACAGAAGAGGTTTTCAGGGAGAAGGTGAGGTACTTATCATTCCCTGAAAACTGCTAACAAACAGAAACATCCAGAATGATAATAATCCTATGACCTTCATTCCCACAATACAAGACAGATCATGAGCCAGGATATCTGCATCTCCAGCTGCCTACAACTGGAAAAACTCTCCTGCTCTGTGCAGTGGACAGCAGGCCCCTGCTGTACCAACAAAGTTCCTCAAGAGTAACACACATGATACAGTCACACTCTGGTACTTGATTCAGGTACAGACTGACAATGCAGAAAGGGAAAGTACTGTACAGTACAACAGAGAACACTAAGAACCAGCAGTCTCCTTGGCACAGGCAGGTCATAAGTCAATGCAGGAAGAAGCTGTCCCACTTCAGGTAAATGCCAGTCTCCTATTATGGAATATTTACATCATCAGGGAAGCACATCTGAACATTCTCCAGTGAGACTTGGCACAGAAAAGAATACGTCCAGGAACCTGGTGCGGAGTCTGCAGCGATGCCGGTGCTCAAAGGTGTCATACAGAGCCCACTGTTTGCATAGCTTTTACCAGATGTCAAACACCAGAGTTGTCAAATGACATAGAAACACCTGAGTAGTCTTCAGTGGGTTAAATGCTTTCAATAACAGGTCAAAGTTGAGTGACATTTTTAAGCTTCAGTTTTTTCCTAAGTGAACCAATATGCAAAACTAATGAGATCATAAATTTTTCCTCCAGTTAATGTGCTAGGTGGAGGATGGAGAGCAGGGAAGAGGCAGGAAGATGATAGGCTACCCAAACTCATGAACTTGATTAAACTAATTTAATCTGCAACAAAAAATAAGACCCATAAAGCAGAGACATTATTCACTGAGATGGGATATTCACCGAGAGGATGGCTTCAGCTGCTCTGCCTGCCCAGGATTCAGACTAAACCAGCCCTTTTCAAGTTACAGCGAGAAACTAAAGCACCGGGTTGTTTAACAAGAAAGCCACATGGGGTTCCTTTTTTTTTTTCCAACAAAGTTTACTATAATACTGTCCTCCTGTTACAACCCCAAAATTGCAATTTTCTCAAGATATCACTTTTTTAAAAAAACATAGGGATGGTCTAGCAACAGCTGTAACTGCATGAACTCTTGCACGTTACACATGTGTACATCGACCGAGTAGCTACTCCTGCAAGTAGAGCAAATACAAAACACAGAGAGCATCATGCTGCAAAAAAGCAACATAATTCATACCTTATCTCATACCATGCATCCCCAGATACAGGGGAAGACTGAAGAAACAGCAGGTGGGTATGGAAGAAACCCATTCAGGGAGCAATGCTTCTGCTTACCTTATTAGAGTCATCACACATACTAAAAGGATGAGACTGTCTCTCTGCCAAAATTCTTGAGGGTTTTATTTTTTTTAATCCTTACAACTCACATTTCAGATTAATCTGATTGGCATTTTCCCACCAGAAAGTATCAGTTTGATTATACAAACATACAACCACACCAAAATTACATCTGTGAAAATTAAATTGCTTATTTTGAATTTTAAGAAAATAAAATTCAATCAGTTGTGAAAATCAAAATTATATATAATTAGTTGTTTTTTTGTAAATTAAATTCCTACTTCCTTTTGCTTGAATTTGAGAGTTGATAATAAACATGTCAAATGTATGTAGATTCAAAATTGGATAGCAGGAAAATTATTTAAACTTAGGAGCATTGCTACAGTAAGCCTAAATCTTGTCACGTTTGCGACAAGGCTGTATGTCTCTCCAGCATCCATCAAAATTCTGCCTTCTCTTCAGGGCAGTAGTAACAAGCACTGCCACAAGACTCAGCCTGACAGCAAAGGCTTTGCATCAGGTGTATCACAGCTACTATAAGATAGTCATATGCAGACTTTTAATGATCTACCCACCTTTTACTCAAGCTTGGAAACTCAACAGCCCCTATAAACTTGGAGTGTCCTGTTACTTTACTTTTTGTAATTTCTGGTGTTATTGACATGGGTCCAGGGGAGGATGATCAGTTTGTGGGTTCATGTCAGATACATGTAAAATAAGCACAAAATCAACAAATTCCATGTTTATTTGAAAGTTAAACCAGTTTCTTCAAACACTCCAGTAAAGTAGAAGTAGACAAGTTTACACTCTGCAACATGTTTCATTTTTTTTAAAACTCCTTTTTTCCTTAGGGAGAGCCAAAGTAATGAGTCACAAGGAAGCTGCAATTCCCAACCAGTATAAATTGAACTCTTAGACTGGTGTGTTCACAAGAATTGCTTTTCTGAATACCCTCCGTGGACTGATAAAAGTTCCAAATATCTTATATTTCCTTACTCATTTCCTTCTTACTTTCCACAGTCCAGGACTGAAAGAGCATTACACACAGCACCCTATTTGCTGCTTCTTTCCTTGTTAGTTAATATACTGGTTTGAGTTTCCTTCCATGACAAGGTCTGTATGCCTCAAATACATAACAAAAAGAAAGGACAGTCCCCTGGCTGGCACGCGCTGGGAAACCATGGACAGGAAACCAGAGCCGATTCAGATTCTTTCATGAATTCTGATGAACTGGTGTGGTGGGTTTGCAATGTGTCTTCTTTAAGAATCAGCTACAGGTTTCTTAAGGGTCCAACAGAGTAAATCCCAGGTGGGGTCCCAAGGCCAAACTCCCAAACCCTGTAGGAACAGGGTCACAGCACCAGTCACAGGCCTCTGGGAATCACATTTTAGGGAGAGAAAAATTCAGCCACATTTTGCCACCAGAGAAGGGGGTGAGAAGATGTAAGAAACTTTGCAGACACCAAGGTCAGTGAAGTGGGGGGGGAGGAGGCACTGAGAGAAGATTCCCTGTGGCCTGTGGAGTAGACCATGGTGAAGCAGGTGTCCCCCCACAGCCCATGGAGGACAAAGANCCCCCTCCCATTCCCTATTTCCCCCCTTTCCCCCCATGCCATCCTAGGGAAGAGAAATGTCATGAATAAAGTGAAGTCTGCAGAGAAGGGAGGGGGGGGGGGGGGGGGTTCAAGAGCTGTTTGTGCTTCTCATTACCTGACTCTGGTTTCTCTGTGTGTGCAGTGTAATAAATTAGAGAGTTTTCTTGTCTTTCTTCTGTGTTGAGTCTCTTTTGCCCATGATGCTAACTGCGGAGTGATCTCCCCCTGTCCTTATCTCACTCCAAAGCCTCTCAACATGTATTTTCTCCCCTGTCCAGCTGAGAGGGGAATGATAGAGCGACTTTGGTAGGAGTCTGGCCTCCACCAGGAAATTATTCATCCAACAAAGATATAGCAACATTCTCAAAATCTAAGGTCCAGACTCTGTGTCTCAGCTTCTCCTTTTGCTTTTTAAACAACACAGCACTTTCCAGTTTCTGTAACGAGGTTTTCTGAGGATTACATTCAAGACTGCAAGGTCCTCAGCCTTTAGCAATGTAGGCAAAGTACTTAAGAGACAAAGGCAGTAAGTCCTTCCAGGAGGTAAAGCTAGAACCTATATACTGCTAGTTGATGAATGGTATTTGTCAGCATTCACTTTACCTATCACCCAACATGTGAAGAATGTGAATCAAACATTGACCTAAACCTTACCTTAAACACACCTTTTCCCTGAAAATGCCTAAATTCTTATGTTGTCCACCAGGAAATTATTTACTTTGTACTGCACTCACTGGCTATTAAGGACTGAAAGGAGACCAACTTATTTCTCTTACATCCTTGGATTTGAATCACAAAAGCGTTGTAACTCCCAGCATGTGATCACAAATGAAATGAGCTAGTCCTTAATTAAACAGAGGTTGAAGCTCATTGTTTAATTAAACAGATGTAAAGTGCCTAATCATTCAACTATTCTGAGCGTCTACTGCATATCATTTAATCTCACCACCCACACGATGGAGGCTCAGCTCTAAGACTTAACTGCTATCAAACTATTTCAAATAAGCCAGCCCATGCTTGAAACAGAAGACTTTTTCCAATGATCTAGATGAGCAGGGAAGAGAAGTGAGAATGTGAATTCAAGGGAGCTGTTTCCAGTAAAGTGTGTGTGAAATGAGAATCTCCATATGGAGTGGGAAACAGCCTTGCAGCACTCCCACACCTCTTGCTTCTTCTGACATAGAGGCCACACTATGAAAAAGCTTTTTAACACTACATATGCCTTCCAAACAACATTCCTGTAACATGAAAGATAGCATGTAGAGCTTTGTTTGGACAAAGAAGATAAATTTTTCATAGAGTAGATTTAAGAATGTGCAAACTGGACTCAGTTTTGTCAATTACACTGCTTGTAAACTACTGCTACAAAATAAAGAAAATATTTTAGCTATTCATATTTGAAATGACAGAAAAGCAAAAAAAACAGTCAAGTTAATTTATGCATTGTGTTTCAGAGGGCAGAGGAGATAGCACCTTCACCCCAGCAGTTACAAGAGGAGGAGAGTAAGAACTTCTCAGATCAGCTTTACCAGAGGCTTCATAACACAGAAGTGCTTGTACCAGTAACACCTTGACATGAAGACTCAGATACTTTGCTCAGTTTTTAAAATGAGATAAACATGTGGGCTGTTTCCTGTTCCTTTGCTTACAAGGGAGGCTCAATCACATATTTTCAAGGGAATAGAAGCCACATATGTATCAAGCTGACAGCCTAACATACAGCCTGGTGGTGCTCAGACAATCCAGTACTGAGCAAAGCACGCAATGTGAGAGAGAAGAGAATGTGCAAGTTTAATCACAGCAGGAAGGAACAGGTCCTTTATGCTCTTATTGTCCGGAGAAGCGGTCCAGGCCTTACTAGTACCTACAAATTGTCTGAACTCTTATGGGAGGGGAAGAAGCAAAGACATTTGGAAATTAATTGTTCAAGCTCAGCTTTTCTGTTTCTCATGCCAGCAATATTACACTTGCTGGCCTAAGTCAGTCCAAATTATTTTTAATAGGTTTCCAAGTGAATACCACAATACAATTGTCCTGCTTTGTAGCCTTCATGGAAGAGAAAAAAAAAACCAACAAAAAACCAAAAAAGCATGCCAGCTAAGATTTATTCCACAAGGGTTAAGTTTACAGGGGTTCTGTTGTTTTTATGGCAAATCATAAAGTTAAGCCAGAAACAGAAAATCGAACTTCACATCAGCCACTACTAACAAATTACCTTGTACCCTCAGTAAAGCCACAAACTGAGGGGATTCCTGTTGTTAGACTTGATGATCAGCAGCATCGCAAAGGAACATGTAACAGCCAGTGAACTTTCCACAAAGACAGTTTGCTTCCCATAGATCTCCATACATAACCTTTACTGGTCTCAGTAGGATCATTACATCCATTAGACTGTGGACTCAGCACTGCTTTAGCTCTTAAGTTAATACAACTGAGACTTTTTTTTTTAAACTTTCCTATTGGGAAGTAGCATGTGCAATTTTAGTGATTTCTTAGATCATTCTGTAAGTAAATCAAATATTCTTTCAAGCCTAGTTATCAAAATTGTGTTCTTTGATACTACACCCTCCATCAAACTGCAGTAATCCAGATCAACACATTTTAAACCTCCGCTATCTCCCCTAATATCATTCTAGCAGATAGAGTAATTAAATTTGTACTTTTTTTTTAAGTCCTACTCAATAAATCTGAATAAATTAACAACGCATTACTAAGGCTGCTACATTAAATTTGCATAGTGCATTTAATGAATATGCAACTGCAAGTGAAAAGGTCTGCTACTGTGAACCTTCCACATTAGCATAACTACTTCCAGCATGTTTCTTAAATAATGCACTCATTTGCACATCACTGACTTGGCTAATTCTGACTTCAGTCAGGGTAGCCTTGTAATTAAGACTCTTGCTTTAATTTTTAATGAAGTTTATGTTACATCAATCCTGACAGTAATGAGGGGACATGGAAACAAAAAGGCTGCTAATAATTAAATTCACAAACCAGTTTGAGGGATAATAATTCCTGAGGAGAAATTACATGACTAATTATTAATTAAATATTCATACTATTGCAGGGCCATCTCCCTTAACTGCTCCTTCTTGTTGGTAATAATGCTGAGATGTGGATGCCTTCCTGCAACCATTCCGATTTTAAGGTCTTTGGTTAATTTTAGTGCACCATTAATCAATATGACACAAAAAATAAAATTGCTTTAATTGGTATCATTTTATTGTTTCTAAATATTACTACAGTTGGTTTAGTTGTGTAGAATTAATCTAGTTAGTCGGTGCCCATTTTATGGGAGCATAAATCCAGTTTATATCCATAAACTTCTAATGGCAGGACAACTTGACCTTTTTTTGTAACATTACTGTTTACAGATAATTACACCAACTCTTTAAAAGGTTGTTTAATAGCTTTGCATTCATCATAGTAAAATGAAAAACATGCAATATTATTTAACTCCAGACTATTCTAAGAAGGTCTCCAAGACCCTAATTTACCCCTGCTGAAAAGTAAGCAATATTAATTTGTGTGTTTTTAAGAAATCTATGAGAGCTTTTCCTCAAACACATATAAACAGATTGAAAGTGTTTGTGTATGGATCTCTACCCATTTTTTACACAATTTAGGTTACATATATACCAAAAATAACAGCACTACAGTGACATCTATCACAGAAAGATAGATGTTGGTGTGTGGCTTTCTGTAGGACACACATCTTCAAAATTATGGTTTTCCAACATCTCATACACAAATACCATATGTTCACACACAAATTAGCCTGATTAATCCTAATTCACATCAACATTTATATCAGCCAGGATTCTGCCTACCGAAAGTGTCATAATAAACCTTTAAGATTACGTGTTTATTAAAAGAAGTCCAGTTTGTAGGAAAGTTTAGCAAGAGGAAAGAAATTATTTAAATGAAGCTTGTATCAGTCACCAAACCCAGTGACTATGAATTCACTATTAATTTGGTTAAGATTATTTTAGCGCTTTAAAGAGAGAACATTTTGCATAGCATAAAATTTATTCTCAAATTATTAAAAAGGCGTAATGTATGTCCTTTTATCCTGAAGGGGCATTTGGAAATTCTGAACCAGGGCAAACACTCCATTTTTCTAATAATTCAAACCAGTTGATTCATCAAAGTGAAACAAGTCCATCACCATACATGGGGCAATGATTCCCTTTAGCTAGTGCTTGTCACATTACTACAATCTGACAGGTTTGTAGGGCATTATTACTAGGTCTGATTTGTACCACTCTATCCCTTTTACTAAATCTTAAAAATCTTTTTAACTTTTCTTTTTTCTCTACTCTCTTAAACTAACACCTGAAGGCAATTTAAATATACCACTCCATAATGAAATACCACTTACATTCTCTCTAGAATTAAGATGTCGTTATCAGCCATCTGTTCCTAGTTCTGCTCTCTATTTCTTCCATCAAAGAAATAATTCCAGGAATGAAACACCTCATTGGCAACAATCACCTGAAACCAATGGAGTGCTGCAGTACAATGATAGGCCCAGCTTGCAGGGGGGTGGAACTGGGAACCTTTTTCATATAACTTGGTGTCACTGCACACAGTGGGTGAGGAGACATCCTCCCATCTTTCTTCCCTCCTCCCTCAGGTAATTGCCCAAGTGGGACTCTTCCCTCAGAAGTGAGCCACCAGGCACCTTATGACCAAAGGTATTAGACCTCCAGTGTTCTGAACAGGAATTTTTCAGGCATGTGCCTGGGTGAGCACATGGCAAAGTTGGATGCACCTGACTTGCAAGAGGCATCAGGCCCACCTGTGCACTTAGATGATCTGTAGCTAGGCAGTAAGGGGTGTTATGGCCCCCACTGCAGCAGGGATAATGCAGGGCATGAAGGGAGCAATGCTTGCATGGTGACCTGGGGCAGTGGATGCATCAGACCATATACCATACTAGATGTCCAGTCCAGGCCATTGCAGAACCTAGCCAGAATTATACTGTTGTCATAGCTGGATATAAAGGCATCTGTAAATCCTAAAATAAAATAAAATGTTGAAATTCCTTAACATCTACTACCAGCGCAAGACTTCACGGGTTTGTCTGGGAAAACCTGGCCAAAAGCCAGCCCTACCACACAATCCCCACTAGATTAAACTAAACCCAAATTTACTGAAAGGTTAAATTAACTTCTTGTTTTGTTTCAGATGTGTTGTCATTTTATGTGTATTTTCACTTCTCTTGCTTTGCAAGTTACGGTGCCATACCATACCCTTAGTTTCCATTCACTGCCTCCACACACCTCCCTGTTACAGCTGACATCACCCACCTCATGTTTATTTTCAATTTCAGAAGTTTTCTGACAGACCTTCTGGCTACATTGCTACACCTATTAATAATTCCCGGCCCTTGTTTTCCCACTGAATTTTTTCTACCGATGACAGCTGGCAACACTACTGAGTTTTACTCGTCTTCAAATGCAAACATCATTAAAAAAAAGTTAATGGGATATTAGAAACTACCCCACCAAAGTCTGAAGTTACAATAAAAGAGAAGGGTTGAGCAGATACAAGTATTGTATTAAGCAGCACAGACCTAGGAGCTACAGACCAGTGCAACTTGCTTTACTGCTTAAGAAATATGGCAGTAAATAAGAACCAGAAGATAACTTTTAATGATAATACCAATTTGACATGATTTGCTTTTCACAAATCTACCATCCTTTCTGCAACAGGATAATCAGCCTTGTGGGTAGAGGAAAAGCATTACATGTCTTCAGTCTTGGCTTTGATAAGGTACATTATCTCTCATCAGTTAAAAGGAAAAAAAAATAATCTTTAAACCCAGCCTTGAACTATGCACTGCAGTCTAGGTTTCCAAGCCTTGGAGTCTGGCCTCTTGGCCGAGTTTACCAACAGAAACAATGACTGAGATGGTATAATTAAGACTCAGGAGTACTCCCCTCCCCTGCCCCAGCCCAGCTCATAACAAACTTTCTGCAACATTGAACTGGGAAATGTTTGAGCCATATCTGAAAAGCCCGGAGCCGATTTATCTAAGCCACATTTCCTGACAATGATCATTTTAGTTTTTACTGTAGCCTACAGTGATAAAAACACTGAGAGGTATACAAACTCCCACCGCCTGGCACCACTGGGTAAAGTATATCAAGAGATACAGCTGGGTCCAGGTGAGGCTTTGAACCTACAGGTTGAGTTTGGAATTGCAATTATTCCAATTAGTAAATAGCCGAGGGGAACTGCAGTTTGTACTTTGGGACTGTTGTACAAATTTCAAGGTATATGCTCATTCCCAACAGGAACAAAATACATCTGTTTTCAAATAATCTCGTGGTTGGTTGGTAGGAGGTTTTTTAACAAGTTTGGCTCAAAGTGTATTGCTTAATTAGTACTGAGGAGTGTTTCAACTGACACTTCATTCTCCAGCTTACATTTTGTTTAGGTGAAAGGAAATATTTTTAAAGAAGAAAAAACTTAAATATTCTGTTTTGACAAGGTTTGGGTTTTTCTTTGGTTTTTAATTAGAACTCTTTTCTCCCAAGTATACCTTCACTAAATGGAGCACACTTTGAGAAAACATTCCCACAGGAATGTCTTCCAACACACAGAACATTTACCAGAAGTTTTGTACTACCCTGTACTACTAAGATTAGTAATACTTTATATTGCACAAAAAATACTGTAACTGAATCTATTCTTAATTTCACAATTAATTTATCCTTATGTGTGGAACCACAGGGAGTTCTCCTGGTGTGAGAGGATCACACCACTCATGGTGTGGCATGATCCTATGTGAAAGCAACAGCAAGAATCAAGACAGCAGATATGATCCTCTAAAACCTCTTTGGCAAGTGAATGATTCTTTTATTATAATTTCTTTAAACAGCAACTCTATAATAATGATAGGCTGAAAATATTTTAGTAACAAGATGATTTTTAAATTAGCAAATATTTCTATGTTGCTTAGCTGCATGCTTTCATAAAAAGCACACAAGTGCCTACTAGCACTGAGGGTCACAACTGGGGAGTTAGGAGAATGAACTGCAGAGTGACAGAGTAGGATAATCACATTACTGTAAATCTGATGAAAGAAATGGCACATGGTACAGAAAACCATCATCCAAACAATGCCATTCAACTACAATTGCTTCAGTGATCAGTCCCTCCAAACACCACCCTTCCATGAAATAATTCCATGTAAAAGAACTTTTTTCTATGTTCATTTTTCAGCAGCTGCCATGTCAGTTAAAGCTATCATATTAGCGTTCAATCCTGGAGCCTGTCAGTATTTCCCAGAGTAACAGCATCAAGCACTTGGCTAACTAACCATAAGCAGCTGTAACATTCTGGCCAATATGGCCAGAAGCAAGAGCTGCATGTCAGCAAGACCAGGAGTCTCTGGAAGAAGAAATCAACTTCAATCTGAGGGACCTCTAATATGCTTCCATTCTAAAGCCTCTCAATTTCTGTAACACCATAAAAAGCATCAGAGGATGGAAGGAAGCAACCATACTGGATAATTTGTGCAGAGCTTTTTTAGGAATATGCAGACTGAAATTTAGCACATGCATAAAGTAGTCTGAAAAAGTGAGATGGCTTTTTAGCACACAGAAGTCAGTGTCATTTCACAGCTAATAGGTTAGCATGGCCTGTCAATTCCTAACTCCATGCTTACTACAGTGCCTAAATATCGCTTCATTATCCTGGACACCACACCTGCAAAAGCCAGAGTTCCTCACACTGGGCACACTGCCCGATTCATTTAGGTTTTTTTAATACACATGAGGAATTCTGGAGATACTTGGACTACTCTATCAATGCACACTGATTAGTCAATGTCTTATCTATATATAAAGAATATGTAAAGCAATCTACTAAAATGAAATTTGTTGGGCAGATATGCCTGTGCTGGTTTTGTGCTGCTGCTTAGAAAAAAGCCAGGTGCATTCAGTGTAGGCACACAGGGTGAATACAGATTTCAGGTTAATCCTCTATTCTGCTTTTAAGCAAAGTCAAGTGAGAGAATATTCCTGAAGCTATGCTGGTGCCTCATTCAGCAGTACTGAGTGAGCCTTACCAAAAAGCATTTTCTCCACAACGCTTTCTCGGCCATAAACAATAGACAAAAGCAATGGGACTCTAACAGTACATGACAGCACCAACCATATCCCCAAATCCCCCCCATACTGGGCTTGGCTTAGAGCGGGTGAAGACAACACTCCATGAACGGTTAAGCCCAAACACTTAATGACAGTGAATGCAGATTCGCTCACACAGACTCTTGTCATCATTTAACACTTGCCATTTCAGCGAGCATTATGGCTATTTATTTCCCAAGAAAAATAAAGAAACAAACAAAAGATCCCAAGGTCAAATGCACTGAGACCTCTAAATCCACACACAGAACTCCTGGTTTCCAGGGAATCTACATTAGTACAGAAACCTGCTTGTAGCCTGCAAAATGCAGATACTAACAAATATTTTATAAATATAGCTTGATTTTTACTTTTTCCGTCACTAAAGCAGAATTTCCTTCATATTTTATAGTGACTCAATCTTGAGTTTTGTTTTTATAATTACACAAACAAAGCAGTAATGGGATTTTCTTTTACCTTTCAACATCGTGAGCTAGTAAGATGAGAACTTTGTATTGCATAATACATGATGCCCTGCTTTATGTGTGATATGCTTTACAAAAAATCTTAGTCTAATTGTGAAAGACTACTGTTACAAAACATTCTCATCACTGGCATGTTTAATTGAGCTCCTGAGAGGCAGTATCAGTAAGACTTAGGGATAAATAACCAGTAGTCCCATTGGTCTCACCAAGAATCCATTGATGTTTCATAAATCCTAGTCAGTACAAATCTAATTGAGTTACCATGCTGAATTAGCTTACATCTAAATGGCATTCATGTCTACAAATGGAATAATTAGAGTCTAGAAAATGGGATATATCAAGTGCTATCCCAAGTGACAACAGCAAGACATTTGTATTCATTCAATCAACTGCTTTAAAAAAGCAGATGTAATACTTGATTTGAGGTTGATGACAAGACAGTGTTATTGAGTCTAGCAATGATATTAGACAGAGAATGTTAACTATTGCTGCATATCTATTTATATTTATTCTAAGAGATTCTTCACTTTGATTCTTTCAGATTTGGCTTTAGGATACAAAGTCATTACATGACTACATTACTCCCTGTTTTATATCTAGGGCAATGAAATCAGCTACACTCATTAGTGCTCTTCTTCCCACTACTAGAATTCTAAGATGAATAGCAAATAAATCAATAAATAACAGGGTTTAGCAACAGAACTTTTAAAGCCACTACCTTTTTAGCCTCAGTGCTGAAGGGCTCTTTTTAGACAGAATAAAGTAAATAGGACTGTTCATTTCATCACCTTGCTTAAACACTGTCTTCTAGGTACCAAATCCAGTGTCACCCTGCCCGTGACATCCTGCACTACAGACAGGAATTTATCAGATGTCACTAGTTGGCTGGTTCAGCTAAATACCATCTGGGTTTTGGGTTGAGTTTTTTCAGGAAAAATATAAAACGTGGCTATCTCAAAACTGTATATAAACCTACAATTAAATTAGGATGAATCTTTGCAATGCTGGATAATAGATTCCTTTAATTCAGAAAGTAGTCTAATTTGCATGCATATTTTATTTATTACACCAATTAAGTTTTGCAAATAGTTTGCAATGAGGTCCCTATGACCTAATAATTCACAATTACTCCTGGGATATCCTGCCCACTTTAGCACGTTTTGAATAATATTGCTATCTCCTTGAGAAAAATAATGCATTTTTTACATGATGGATTTATTAAGAGTGTGCACACCCCTTTCTTAACCAATTTTACTCTAGGCTGGGTTACTGGAACTACTTCATAGGCCTTTGTCATGTTAGTTAATGAATGCTTTCCTTGAGCTTCCCATCTTTTCAGATACTTTTCTTCTAAGCTCTTGTGGAAATCCCACGTATATACAATCTAGATAAGCACTCTGGGTGGTAATACAATATAAATGAATAATATCCATTTGAAACTGCCAGGGTAATATTCTGCTCTAGCATTAAATAACAGAGCACAGTTGAAAATTTACACCATGGAGCAAACTTACCATAGTCAAATCTACTCCAGTCTGGAAAACTTCCTTCGGATTTATACTGCAGAATTTAACTTCCAAATACCTACATCAGAAAAAAAAATGGAGTGTCACTTGATTCAAATAAAATAGCTCAACACAACTTATTTCACAACAACAAGCTACTATACAGTTTGCTCTGCTGCATTCACTTTTACAAGGAATTTTACAAGAGCTGATAGAATGAGAGAAAACACCTTACTTCAGTACCAGGTTGAGACTGGCATTTTCTTGTACGTCATTAGCAGCTTCCTCCCTGAAAGCACTCAGCTAGCAATCTGCATATCTAAATTTATTTTTCATTCCATTAAAAACAAACAAAAACCTTTCTTTTCAAGAAGAAAAATTCTCTGGCTTGCTAAAACAGGTAGGGAAGATGAGCTATTTGCTAAATAAATAAATCAGATATCATATATTTTACACGTGACTTTCACACTCAGATTTGAGTATTTGCCTGTGGTTTTGGTGAAGGCGATTCCTATGGGAGTGGAAACCTCCCCAAGACATGACTACCCTGCAAAAGAATGTGTTTTTTTTAAATTATCTATAGATCCTGGTATGAAGCATCTTGGTATTTCTCACTTACTTTCTCGGAAAACATACTTGGATAAACTCAAACAAAACCCCTAAAAGTGATATACAGCAGAGAAAACCCCACTGCCCTGTGTCCTTTCAGTGCTTCTGCTACCAGGTGTGTTTTCCATCACTGGGGTGGAGCATGGGGGAGCATCAGACCAGCCAATTTCCCTTTGCTGCCCACCAGAAGGGCTGGTGACAGCTAGCACTGCCCCTTTGCCTGCCCATGTGTTCCATCCTGCCCAAAATACCCTTTTCTGCAAAGGCCTCTGAAGAGTAAGCCTCTTTTCTTTGGTCTGTTGTGCTCTGCTATTTCACTGTACTAAAGTAGAAGACTGAGAGTTCTCAGAGCTAATAGCCACCAAATATATGTGACCATATAACACTCAGCTTCAGCCTTTGCAGGACATGGTTCTTTGGTCCAAGTTGACATACCTCATCCCTTTCACTGCAGCCATCTTTGAGTATTTTCTCCCTTTACTGCCTTTCTCATTTTACACTACCTTGATAACAAAGCACAGAGCACTATACTGCATGTAGAGCCAGACCTTGCCTTCCTTCAGAGAAACCAGTTCTGATGCAGTTAGCACACAGATGGCAACATCTGCCCACTTGAACACACTTGATCCAAGCCAATCAGCAGCTGAAATCCTTCCTACCACTGTCTTGGATCCTCTAGTTCATGCTGAGTTTTTGCAATGGACTAGCAAGCTTCCTGTCTCATCACCCATCACCTTGTTCCCAGTTGTTCCCATAACTACATCACATTTCAGATTATTTGATCAGATCATACTCAGAAAAATGGATACATTGGTACTTTCTACCTGTGCTAATACATTTAGATTCTTTCCTTGTATGTCTGAAGTTTCTATTGATAAAATGCACCCAGCAATGTAAAAAATAAAATTAAAATGGGCAATTCTGAAATAGGTTACTACAGAGAAAATTGTTATGCTCTAAGTTACATAAACAAACAAAAAAAATAGCTGTTTCCTTATCACCAAACTCTGGCAGCTGTTTCATAAGGGAGTGCTGTAAGAATGCATGTGCAAGCAATCATGGCTTTGCTTGCAGTGGTGCACATGCTTTGTTGATAGCAAAATGAAGTAATGAGTTCAGCATTTTGGTCTATAGAAATTTGGTTTTAAGCTGTACTCTTGTGTGAAAAAAAATCACACAAGCCACCAAAAGCGTGCAGAATAAAAGCCTGCCGTGCAATGCTAGTCTCCAGTATTCATTGGAGCAGTGAGGACTGAAACCAAACCCCTTGCTGAGTGAGGTGTGCAACAAAGATACTACACAACAAGCTTAAAACAAAGCATGTTTACAATATTGGTAAGACTAATATGGAATAGTCACAAGCTATGTAATATTCAAGCTCCTTGAGGTTTTTCTGTTTTAATTCTGTGCAAGTTCATTAACCTCCTTGCAAGGAGATGTGAAGGAACTGTAATATGGGTCATTTTTAGTAGATGTTTATATTCTGTAGTTAATTGGTGGTGCAAGGATGAATGAAAAAGTCCAGGAAGTATACTACTGGGAGTAGCTTGCATTGGCAAACAAAATGAGCCAGTAATCTAGAAGATCTGTTTCCTTTTCTAAAATCCTACTATGGCACTGCATTTGCAAGGATGGATGTGAATTGCAACAAAACCAGAGCTAGAACAAACGGCTTCATGCTTTGCTAACAGTGAAGTGACGTGCAGGGAAAATAAACCAAACCCCCGTTTCCTCTGTGCACCAAGCACAGATTAAGACATCAGAAAACGCTGCAGCGACCACATAAAGCTAGAACACTGTATTTCATCAGGAAGGAGAACAATTTAGTTGGACTACATTTCCCATCATGCAATGTGTAGGAGCCTGATTGACAGTTTTAGTAACTACATTTTCATCAGTTGTGACTCAGCTACAAGAAAAAATACCGTGTGAAATTGCATGATGTTATTTAAAAGGACACAGACTAAATGATTGTTTATCAGTATACAAAATACTGAGTGAAATTTTCCCACAGGAGTAGCAGCCTGAATAGTATTAACAGTGCTTTAAACTGTAATGAATTCCCAGTCTAATTCACTATGAGGTTTCAATTTATACCACATTTAGAGTACTCCAGGTTCAAGTAATCACTGCAGTAATTAGCTTACTTCCAGTCCTCCAAAATAAACCCACTAATTTTTGCAATCAGCCTTCATTTGGTTAATCACCAGTTTAATTGATTTAATTAGTTTGATCTGCAAAATTAGTCAAGTGTAAATACTGTTTTGTAAACAGAGTTTAGCTCCAAGCTGTAATACAGGGAATTCTAATTCAAAGCTAGAGTTAATAATAAAAACCAACACACGCATGATTTTGTTGCAGTATCCAGCAGTTTAAAAGTCTGCAAGACACAAATTTATACTCTTAATAGATAATGCTATTTTATATCAGTGACAAAACTAAGGAAAGTTTTATTCTTGAGTAATTTTTTTTTACACTGTGACAACTGACACTAGAGCAGTGAGTTTGCTCTTTCTACATTAACAGTTGGGGTTTTTTCCTTTTTTATTTTAATTTTGGTTTCAAAAGATGCTAAAAGGAGTTTATGAATGAGTTAGACCAAAGGGAAAAAAATATTTAAGGAGAACTCTGGTCACTCCTATACAAACCCCATTTTAGAAGGCATGGGAATGAAAGCAGCAAGACAAGCTGCAAACCTGAGCAGTGCCATACAGGATGGAGGGATGTATAAACTGAAATAACATGCTGAAATTGCAATTTGAGCAAAATTTGACACACTACTGGAATAGAATATTTACTCTTCTAGCACAGCCCCCTCAGATACTGACACACTAATGGTCAGAAAAGTACACTTAATCCTCTGAAAAATGTCGTGTATTTCATGACAAATACCCACATTCACTGTGTACACATAAGCACGTTGCAGTTAACCTAGACAGTGCAAAGCATGTGTTCAGAAAAGGTGAGCATCTTTGTGGTAGACAGGCTAGTAGACAGCTAGAAGACCAGACAAAAACTGGCAGACAGAAACCAGCCTTCTACTGGATGGCATTCGGAGAATGGAAGCGACTGGGATTTCCCATACCAATGAGAAAACAAGAGATTTAAAAATATATAAATAATAAAACTCACCACACAAAAGGAGTGGCCAGGACTTTGAAAATTTTCTTTCCAAGGAATGCAAGCTAGTAAAATCACACATCTAGGGTCTAGATAAGGGCTCTGTTCTGGTAAATAATTTATATTTTCTCAACCTCACTTCAGACTGTAAATGTAATTAGTATTTATTCCTAACTCCTACAGAGAATGCATTGATCCATTACAGAGAAGGGGAAACCCCTCAGACCACCCTTTAAAAATTAGATTGTCAACAAAGCACCAAAAGGTTGTCAGTTTATTTTGCTCCCTAAAAAAATGTTATTAATTATATTTCAAATTGGTTTAAATGACATTTTTATTCTATTTTAGTTTAAAGATTTTCCTCTCTTGTTTGTACCATGTTTTACCCTCAATCTCATCCCTGAATATAAAAGTATGTATATAACTCCTTTTCTTCCCACTTCCCCTCTACCCTATTTTCCAGCAGAACCTTTCAAAATAATTTTAAATTGAAGTAATATAACCACCATACTCAAAGATTTCCTTCATTGTCTGAAAAGTTATTTCCCAACAACAGGATATTTTCCTAACTGCAGAGATACTAACAGTTTCAGAGAATAAAAGGAAAAAATATGATTTTTTTTTTCCATTCTCTTCACAGTAAGAGATGGAAACCATCTGAGACAAACATAATTAGGAAAAAAATTAGAAGTTAAACCAAGTTTATGTTCATTCTGGTTTTAATTTATCTCTCTCAAAATGTTTCTAACTCCCTATCAAATATTTTATTTAAAGTATTTGCAGGGAAGGATTTTTGTTCCTTTGATAAGCCACTCAGGGATAAAAAAAAATCCAAACGGACAGCAACTCATGTGAGCTTTTCAAGCTGCAGAAATAACATCCATACACCTCTGGACAGACCAGAAGCCAGCCGAGAGCTGCACGGCACAAGCTTGCACCCAGCCAGTCTTTGTCCCATCTCATCGCTGCTCAGTCCATATTCCATTGCAGAAACACAGTGAAAACTTGCAAGATCTAAACTAGGAATGAACAACATCATCTGTACCACTTCCATTCTATCACTTTAAAGACTTATTTTCCATATTTTATGACCTATTAATTTGTGCATTTGCAAAACCAACTGTGAATTCTGTTTGCACATGTGGTGTGTAAGGAGGATTTGGGGGATTCACATTAAACTGAATCCCAGATGTTTTTATCCTTGTGATTTGCATTGATCTGTTCTTTGTCAGTTCTTATTATCAATCAAAATGACTGAATTAAGTCAACTGCTCTGCAGAAGAACTATTTATGCACATGATGAAAAGCACAGCTACAGCACAAAGACTGAAGAGGTTCCCCAATGCTCCATGTAACTTCAGGGATAGGTCCTCTTGCAGAAGACACAACCCTGCCCTGCCTCATCTCCTGAGCTAACACAGTCTGTTTAAGTCTCTCTACAGGACATTTGTGTGAATAAATAACATTTCCTGGATGAAAATAAAACTTCTAATCACCAAGCCCTTGAAGAACAGCACCCTGTAGAATAGATTACAGTATTTTAGCATGTTCGCTTCGTTTTGTGTTTCCACCAGTGCTCTTCTAACAGTGATACAAACTGCACATTGGGTACTCATTACACCACACTGGAGAGAACAGGATATCTTGTAAATATGCATTAAACCAGGGCTGGATTTTCCTCCACTACATGCTGTGTCTGAGCAGAGGCACAGGCATGTATACTTGAGAGTAATAGTTGGAGAGTAATAATTCCTGGCACGCTGCCACTGCCAGTGAAATATGTCCTTTTTACAGATGTTTCTCATGCTGTTGGGAACAAATTGCTCATCCATATACACACAGACATACACTGAATACTACAAAGAAAAAAAATCATGTTTATGTAGCCATGGAATAAAAGAGCTTAAACAAATTTGGTCTGAAGAGTATTAAGTGTGCGCCATCTTCACACAAAGGAGAGATTAAACACAAGTCAGACATGAAAAAAAAGCATGCTGCATTTCAGAGGTGGTCTTAGAAACTCAGATCATGAAGCTTATTAGCTGTGTTGAGATATATATATATAACATATTTCGTAGTTTTACAAATGAACTGCAATTTGTACTTTTGTGTTCCATTGCTTTGAAAAATACCTGTCATACAACAATGAACACTGGGGAAAGTCCAGAGTTCCTGAACCCTGGAATTTATGTGGAAGCTATAGCATCTCTCATTCTTCTGAGAGGTGAAAGATGTCCCCACATTGTTCAGATATGAGAAGATGCTTTCTATAAATGAGCTGGAGGAGAACTCCATATTGCATAGGTGACAACATCAGACAGCCCTGCAGGTAGGACAGCTTATTAACAGGGACCTTTATGACTTTTAAAAGGGTTTTAGCTTTTACACACACATAATAGAAATGCTTCTGAAACTTTAAAAGCTGGGAATCTCTATTTAATTTCAGAGTCCCAGCTCCACGATCACATCTTGTGAGGGTCTCCACCATCACATTTCTGACAGAGGGGGCTGAATATATGGGAAGACATTTAGACTGTGTTCTATTTTTTTATTCTATTTATGGAAAAATCCTGCCTGGAGTGGTGTGGATATATGATACCCATTCCACAATAAATATTGCTAGCACAAAGTTGTATCATCAATACTTAACAAACAGAATTAGAAAGAGCTTCTACGAAACCAGATTAGCAACCCTAAAAGAGCATTTATTTTATCTTTGAACTGAAGCTCCAAAATCATATATACCCTGGCCACATTTTAATTACCCTACAAGTACTATTTTTTTAATTCTGTTTTTTTATCGAGCCCTGTTAGCTCTGCTCTCACAGGAACAAGAAATCAAGAGACTGAAATACCTTCTGTATTCTTATGTATTAGTCAAATTCATGTTTTATAAGAGACCAATGGATAATTCATTTTCTAATTTGTAAGATTTCTTAGCCAATCAAGAGTAATTCTGAAACAACAATGAATGGATAAAGGTCATACTTGCTATATTTGCTTTAATGCCTTTGTCTAGGTTTAACCTATTAGTGCTTGTTTTTTTGACCATACACTAGCAAAGTTTCATTAAAAGGAAAAAGGGTTGTACATATTTCCTACAAAGCATACTACACATTGCTCTTTGGCAGCTTTTAGACCAGAACATTTTCTATTTTGAAGAAACAAACAACTCTCAACAGAAGCTTCAAAGCTTATTTGACTTTTAACAATCAAATTAGCCTACATTACATGGCTCTAATTATGAATGTCTGAGAACTGCTTGAGATTGGCCCATAAACATAACACTAAAACAGGAAAAATAGCACTAAACTTAGTAAGTCATTATTGTTAAGAGTCACAGCAAAGATTCCCCCTTCTCTTTAGATAATGGATTTCTTTTTCCTCCCTTTCTATATGGTCTGTGGCTTGTGTTCACAGGGAATGAGAACAGATCTGGACTGAAAACACAGACTGGGAAAACATTAGCCTGTTTGCAGAAGGGATACTGATATTCCACATGCTCTAAGTAGCATGTATGCACTTGTGTGTATACACATATGTACACATTCACAGAGCATTGGCTACACATGAAAGATCCTTCAAGATCTTTCAGGAATCTCGGCCCTCTCCATCAAACCCCCATCTGCAGCAGAGTCCCAGGATAACTCAACAGATGCTCTCACTCACTTCCTCCAACAACTGCAGCTTTAGACCACTTGTGAGCCCCCACTGCAGAGCGAGTGGTCAGCTCACACATGAAAACTGCCATTAAACAGTTGACAGACATCACAGGGTGACTACAGTACATAGTTCATCCTCCCTTGGCTGGCGGGCTCTCCTGTCATTGTGCTGCTTAACCTCCAGGAGCCTCCCTGAGCACAAGTCTTCAGAGCCTCTGGAAACAGCTTTCCCCATTCTAGGCTCAAGCTCCTTAATCTGTCTAGTGAAGCAACTATGTCAAATAAACACGTTTTACAAACATTGGTGTTCATTTAGTGCTGAGGCACCCCCTCAACCCCTCGAAACGCTAAACTCCAGTCAACCCTTATAATGCCTTGTCTTCGCCCCCCACCCACCCCCCTTGCCTGGCAACATTACACATCCTTGCACAGCTACTGTGAATATTCAAATACTGTAATTGGAAATGATTTACTTTGTTTTGAATTAACTAAAATTCCATTGTTAAGCACAAATACTGCTTCACTAAATCATCAAGCTTTTAATAGGTCCATATGAGCAGGTTACCGAGCGTGTTAGGATTTATAATGCTCCTGGGGAGCTGACCACTGTATTATGCTTCCTGCTGCTAGGTAATATGCATGACACATTTCTGGACACTAATTCATTTATTTAATAGTAACAGTATGCAAAAACAGAGTTCAAAATGAGGCTGACAAAGAAGGTATAAAAGTTTTATTAATCCATAGCTAATCAAAGGCCAGAGGAAGGCATATAATGGTGGCATTTACAGACCATATCGAATGTGAATAAATTAAATTTTTGTTTCCTAAAATCTTACTAATAGGATGTATTCAGCTTGAAACATTTATACTTTTAATTACAGTGGCAGACAATTTAGAGCAGGTATCTGTTGTACTGTACTTAAAACTTTGCATCAAGGATCTCTGCAAATCCTCTCATCAGCTTTTTTTGGATCTGATTTGCTACTGTGTTCACTGTGTCCATGCCCAGAAATAATAACATTATTTACTTTCTCATTTAATTATACAGTGACAGATTACTTGTAGAAAGAAAGGGCACTGAAGGAAAGCACTCTCCTCTTGTGAGAGAAATTCCCCTGATAGGCTACACGTCATGTACATACAATATAACTTTATGGCTCTATCCTTCAAATGTTTGTATACAGGAATAAATCAATACCACTATTCATACAGAAACAGCCTTTTCTACAGGCAAAAAAGTTTTCCTAGGATTACACCCTCATTTCTAACAAGTTATTAAACACTTGAATTACAGTGCAAATTTTGTTTGAAAGAAACCTGATAGTCACTAACAAATATAAGTAATAGCTGAACTAAAAATATAAGGAAAAGAAAGACAATTAAAAGAAACCAATGAAATAGGAAAACTGGAAGGCATACTAATTTGATCTGTGTTTTGAAATACCCTTAAAATTTTAGATTTGACTTTGATCCCAATATTACAGAAAGTAAGCCAGAGAGACAACACTCTGGTTTAGAAAAGATGGAAAAAAATTGAGTCACAATGTTTTTATAATTTTTTTTACTTATCAGAACAATGTAAAAAAAATAATTGTTTCTTCTTGTTCCTCCCTGCCAAAGATGACATTTTGCTGGAAATCCCATTTTTCTCTTCAGTTTACTTGGGAAACAAGTGCACACATGGCATGTGTAGTTCCATGCCACTAATGAACCTTTATATGCAGCAAAGAACTCCAGCACTTCCAAAACAAGATAGCAATTCTATGGAAATCAAGGTGGCTGCTTGCAGCTTCAGTCAAAACAGATACTTGAGGTTTTTGCTGAATCACATTTTTGCCATGTGCAACCTTCTTGTGGAGCTGGGAACAAAGCCTGCAACTCCCAGCTCTGTCCTGCAACCACAGCTCTGTAGGAAAGATCTAAAGCTGTCCCAGAGATGTAAAACCACAGAATTATGACAGTTATTCTCCACTGTGAGCACATGGTGCATCTGGTTACTGCCATAGAACAGACACAACATTCAGAGCAGTACAGTATATGTACTGCTCTGAATGTATGGGGGGCGGGGCAGAATCATTTACTAGAACAATGGAAATAGTTATCAGCCTCTGGAATTTGCTTTTTAAAACCCTAAAAACATTAAGAATATCAAAGGCAGCATTCCACGACATCAGGAAAGTAACACAGAAATAAGACACATTTAACACACAGGATCTCATATTTTACTATCTTTAAGCTAGAGAAGTATATTCCAGAAGCAGGATTCATGCAGCATCTACTATTTGAGCTTCACTCTCACTGTTTACACTTAGTGTGTAGAAATTAAAGCTAAAACAGTCTTGTATCAGCACAAAAGCTGCACTCAGTGGAAATTACACAATTCAGTTTGGGTCATGTGAGCTCCACAAGACCAGTGATACTGGCCAAGCAGGGCCATGACATACTCAAAGAAAAGATTTCTTTGCTACACACAATTATTTTTAATATGTATATGTAAAGTCACTACCTAGAAGCAGAAAACTCATCTGCACATGCCTGCTGTAGTTAACTGGCTGCACTTCCTTCTGTCTCCATCGTTTGCAGCTCAGGCTGTTAAAGGCTGGGAGTGAGTTCTCAGTATAAGTTCTGGAGAAACCTGATGGACTGCAAGGTAAGTCCTCAGTTCTTTAGCAATGACTTCAGCTCAATATCAGTGTAATGCTGTTTCAAGACCTAGGGTAAATGAGCACGTTTGCATTCTTAGCTTGTGCTGACAGTGTCATAAGATCTGTCATGGGAGTATAGAGTGATATTTAAGCAAACAGGTTTTTGCCTTGCATTAATAACAGACCAAAAGGGTAGAAAAGCTTATCTTTGTGCAACAGCAGCTTATGAAGCTGCAGTAACTCAGCTGTGTGTGTCTAAGTCCCAAAAGCAGTCAAGTCTATACACCTACTTGTGGTGGAGGGTAAGTGTGGAGGACTGTCACAATTTGCTGTTTTGTGATAGTGGATGGAAACTCTAAACACTACCACATTTCATCTCCTGTAATTTCAAGAGACGGTAACAGTGAAAATAAGTGCCTGATGGATCTCCTGTCTGGAAGCAAAATCTAAACTGAGGTCAGTTCTGAAGAAACTTGTTTCAGGTATTGAACTTTATATATTTATCCTCTGAATACTGGTAAGAACCACCCATACTAGAATTGCAGGAACATACCGAGTCAGAGCACATCCTAAATTGATTTGTGTGAGTACTGCTGATACACTGGGATACCTCCTTCAGTGACCCCTCACAGGGACAGGCTGTCTAAAATCAGATTAAACTTTTTTCAGTCTGCTTCAGAGAGACAGTGATTCTTTGAAATGGGACACAAGGCTCTCATTTGCACACCAAGGCTGAAAAACGTTCTGATTTTAGCTTTCGTATGAGAAAGGCTAATTTCAATTACCAATTAAATTTAATTTAGCCTTTAGTGTCTAATATTAACCTCTTTGTAAAAATCATCTGTCTCTTCACTGAGGCATGCTCGCTGCTAACTACAGTTCTGCCTTTATTTCTTATTTGATTTTGTTCTTTAAAGCAAATCAATCAGTACTTGTGAGCGTGAGTCTGCTGACAAAGGCCAGAACAGGTAACTTTGATTTCAATATTCATTAACGGAGTTAAAGTAAAACCAAAGTAGCAATCTTAGTGCTCACATTGTATATACTATTGACTTGCATTCCAAGCAGCCTGGCTGTGTATAAGGAACAGCAACTGCTGCAGGCTGTACTGGGAAAACCTAGACAGTATTCACAATGGATTTGTTCAACATTTACATGCAACGGCAGCGAACGTTTGAGAGATCAAGTTATCACTGCCTTAAATCCCCAATCATGTTAACATACACTTCATAAACCAACTGGACAAGCAGACAACATGGAAAGCCTAGAGGTTAAGTACACATTATTGACCTCAAGGAAGCTGTGTTCTACAGATCATTAAATATGTTGTGCTCTTCTGTTTCAGCTGGTCACACTGGAAAGTGCCCTGGGAACATTATTTAACGCTTAGATGTTCCACCTACGTTTGTGTGACATAAAATCAATACCTTTCCCCTAACCTTACTTGCTTATATCATTCTCAACTATTAGCTGCTTTTTAAACCACAAGCTCAATCATTTGCATGCATGTGCAGTGTCTCTTCATACATTTTAATAACACAGATACAGAGAGGGAACTCATCTTCCCTACAGTGGGGTACAGCCTACTTAACACATGAAACAGTAGATGATAGAGCAAGGTGGGGGTGGTGGTTGGTGGTTGTTTTGCAGAGGCAACTAACAACCATTTAGCTGGTAGGGATCCTGCTGAGTGAGGACCTCCGTGCACACCTAACAGAGCTGTGCTTACTGCTGGTGGGACGTGAGAGTCAGGATGAGAGGATTAGAGAGTTCTATTTGGGCTGGACCTCAGGGTCCCTTTGTTAACGTTCACCCCTGCCTAACTCCTAACAGATGTACTGAGCCCCCAAACCACAGACATCTGGGGTGGAAGGCGAGCTAACAGCCGCCCTTCCCAATTGCACTCCCTACACTTCTCAGGTCTCTCATATGTAAATCTCAACCCAATGCTGAGATTTACGCCACAACACATACTAGATCCTTGATCTAAGAGCTGCTCAGGGAGCATTCCTGCTACAGCCATACTGCATCACGTTTGCAAGTCCAGCCTGAGCTCTACTCCAACTTCTACCACACCCCAACTTCTCTTTCTTGGAATTCTAACCCTAGGCTGAGACTTATGCCAGGAGACACTCTTGATAGCCAGGGCCAGGAGTGCTTGGGGGCAAAATACTAACAGCAGACCTCACTTTGCTAACTCCTGAGACTTACTCTGTGTCTAGGACATTTCATTCTAAGGCCTTCAATCCTAATCTTATCCTTAACTCTTGACAGAATATTGAGCCAGGAAAGTTGCCACATGCCCAGACTACCTAGAACTGAAGGGACTATCCCACCAGCAGTTCTCAGATTACTTTCAGCAGCTCTTTCTCTGTGCTATTCTTATCAATTTCTCAGTGCAATCTTCTTCTTGAAAGCCTGACCCCAATCCTAGCTTTAACCCCTAGCCTACAATTTATGCAATGGCGCACACCAAGTTCCCAGGTTAAGGACTGCTTAAGGTGAGTGTGGTTGACATTTAATTGCAGCCTTCCCTTCTGAGCTGTCCCCTGTTGTTGCCATCTGTCCCAGTTGTCCATTTCCTGGGACTGTTTCCTATGACTCTTTGGGACCATGACTCTCCTATTCAACAGCAGACCAGAGCAGAAGAACAGTCCTTCTCAAACTACTGTCAGTCACACTGTATCACAGGTAAGTGATATTGAGATACCACATGGGAGGCACAGAGCACTGCTGAATATGGTACACTCTCAGGACACTCACCTACTGGTGGTTTTATCTCTTTTCTGCTTGGGTAAAGCGGCAGTGAGCCATATTTGTGGCCTGTAAAGGGCAAGTACTGCTCTGTGAACAGTGCCTGAAAAGACTTTTTGATATTTTTAGCACTAGAATTGTCTTTTCTTGCAAGAATGACTTTCTCACAAAAAAAAATTTTTGCTTAAACCTCTGCTTCTCAAGAACATCTTCTTACAGAAGTCAAGAAGTTTTATCATTTCATTTACATAACAAATTTAGAAATAACCAACTAGAGAAAAGGTACAGATACCTCAGAAGCATAAATATTTAAAAACATGAAATCCCAGATACTACAAGATGCACAGGTTGAAAGGCTTGATTTACCCACTGAAACCTGAAAACCTCAGATATCATATCTAATCCAATTATTACACTTACATAGTAGTAACAATTTATACTATGGGGAACAGCAACTAAACACAGAATTCTGGTTATGCACTTCTAAGACAAGTCCAGGTAAACAAGGCAGAGGAAAATGGTGATGCTAGCTTTACTAACTAGTTAATAACAGCACACTGCTGACCAACCAATGGCCTGGGAAGCATAAGGATGGGAGGGTAAGCTCAACACAGGCTCAGCAGATTGCTACATCTAGTTGTTCAATAACCAGATCCAAAGTATTTCAAATCTAGTTCTGCTCTTATGGGATTAACTGTGCTGTCATTTTGATGTCTCCAAGGTCTCTAAATACTCAGGGAGCTTTTTTACTGATATTTTTAAAATAAGTTGAAGACACTTATTCCTCAAATCCCTCCAGTTTCTATCAGACAGAAAGTTGACAACACGGATTCGATTCTAAATCGGGAAGACTGAGATTAGCACTGAAGCTACCCTGACTCGAGACATTGAACATCTGAAATAGGAGATGAACATAGGAAATCAAAAGCTCCCCATGCAACTAACTGTGAATGGAATTGCCTGAATTTGTACTTTCAGATATATAGAGAGCTGCCTTTGGAAAACAGCACTTGGTCTCCTGGTCTCCTTGGTCTTTTCAGATGTCTCATGTGCCAACAGCAGGCTAGGTTCTGAACATGTGATCTAGTGTCAGTCCACCATTAACTGGGGATCCTCCATCTCTCAGAGCACTGTTACAAGCCAAACTAAAAGGATACTATTACATGTTGTGAACAAAAGTCACATCCAACAAAGCACCGCACACATCACAGTACCACTTTCACAGCAAGTCAATATTACCCTACCCTTTTACAGATTATATTCAAAATCCCATTGCTGGGAAAATGGAAATATTTTTTATCCTGTCCATGGAAAATGTCTAAAAATATTAGAAAGCCTATGGCAAAAATTGCCTTTTCAACCAATTCAACAAGTAATCAACAAGTCCAGAAACTATCAATGCATGGCATGGAAAGTTGTTATACTCTATTAATACTGAGCTCAGAAATAACATAAAATTAGAAATGTAGAATTGTTTCTTCTCCCACTGTTTTTAAAACTCACCAAAAACCATAAAATCCCACAGAATTAGTGATCTAAGAATGATTATAAATTATACTTGATCGTCCATGGCCATTTGCATAAAGATATTCTATCAGTATTGACAGTGAGGTGATAACTCATTTGACATTTCTACTCCAAAAGACTGCACTTCAAATGACTTAAAGGTATATTACTTTACAGGAGAGGTTATTCCATTGCTCGGTTCCAGCTGCAATGGACCTCTGCTAGGTGCCCAGTTTAATCTTAAATTTCCAAAAGAAAGTTGTTTCTTATGGCTACTGACAGATTCTTGCTTTGAGTTACAGCGTGACATACGGTGCTAGTAGATACACTATACCAGGTCATGTTTTGGTCCACAGAACTGTGTAATTGAATACATTTTTTTCAACAAATAAACCAATAAATTTATATTTGTTATTGTCTAATAAAACCAGAGTGTCTATATTTGACCTATGTTTCAGTATCAGTTGCCAGGAATAAGCACTGGAAACCAACTACCAAATGCAGCCATTAATTTATTAATATTAAACTTTAGATGCACTTAACTACATGGAACAGGTCAAATAGAGAGTTGTAAAAGACTGGTGAGGGCCAAGACTATGAAGATGTAAAGGCTGTATACATGCCAGTAATCACAGATGTACATTCCTGAAGATGTCCCTCTTATTTTCTTCTTACTCCTAAGGGATGAGAACTTTGCAGGATTAGTGCCTTCCCACAGGTTCTGTGGGTGCATTTCTAAGGCTTGCAAGATCACATCCTGAATCCTCTGACTTCCATATGATGATGGTATCACTGGTAACAGAAGATGCAATCATGGAAATGCCATTTCACTGAATATTCATTTCTTATGGTAGTCATTATCTTTCAAAAGCACACTGTGTCACACTGCCAGGAAAACACAGCTCTCCCTAAGGTCTATGGCATCAGAATAGAGACATGACAGAATGAAAGACAAACAAATCAGACAGAGGACGTGCAAAATGCAAGATATAAATACAAGAATTTTTTATTCTCTTCAAAGTGTTATATTGGTCTTGTTTTCATATCCATTTTTGCTGTTGTTTCTGTCTAAATAAACCATGGCATGTTACTGGTACATTTAACATCAGTCACACTTTGGACATCTTTGTAGTTCTATGTCATATACAATATTATATTTAAACATATACTTGTACACACCTACTTACACACATATATACACATACAAAGATGCACGTATTGACATTACAAGAGGATCGGCTAATAACTTTTCTATCTAGGTTGCTTAATACTTTCAATTTTAAAGAAATTTCTGACCTCACATTTATAAGTTCTCACACCTCCATTGTGTGCAGAAGACCTTTGACATACAGCCCTCCAGGTGGTGAAGTGCCTTTTCTTTGCCTCATGAAATTCCATTCAGATTTGGCAAAGGCATAAATTGTAGAATCACAGTTTCCCCTTCCTCACTGCTGCTGTGAAGAGTCTGGCAGCTTGCCTAAACTCCTGAAGCTCCCCAGTGCAGGCTTCTTATCAAAGGAACTGCAGCAGTTGATGCTGCACTGAATATAGGTCTGAGCCACAAAGCTGAAACCAACCACCACTCCCTATCCCCCAATGCATCACTGACTTCTAGCATCTACCACTCCCTACTCAAGGCATCCTAAAAGAGCATGCAGATGCTCAGCTTGTTTGGGAAGAAGGTAAGCAGAGAAACACTTGGTCCCAACATCTCACCTCCCCAAGTGTACATCACTCCTCTCCTACTGCCATCCACTCCTTGTCTTCGTGCTCTATTTTGTCCCTTCATCCTTTCTCCCTTCTCTTCCCTGGGATAAGCTGCCCATAGGAGGTTTGCTGCATCTCAACTACAGTCTGTTAGGCAGGTGAAGTTCTGCTCAGCCCCACAGTCACTGCACGCTCTCTGGAAAATGACCACGACTTCAGACTGTTTCCAGATTTATTGTGCATGAATTGCAACTAGGCTGCCAGGCAGCTCCAGAAAACAAAGATAAAAAAAGGCCATCTTGGATAAGTCTGGAAACAGAATGATGGCACAGACAGGAAAATCCAGAGGCCCACCAGAGCTAGCAAAAGGGCTGGTAGTCTTTAGACAACAGCTCTGCATGGCCTCTGCCACTGAGATCAGCAGTTTCCGTGTTTCTTTGCTATAAGCCATTGAGAAACCCAGAGACAGAAATCATATTTCAGTTTCTTTTCTGCTGGCTGGTTCACATGCAAGATAAAAGATGACCACTGTTTTGCTAGTCTGAAAACCCAAGGTGTGCAGACCTACACAATAAATTTAAAAGAACTGTTACTATGAAAATGAGTATCAACTTAATTTCACATTATTTCACTTTTTATTGTGGCTTATTTATTTGCATTTTCATTGGGAACTCGTTTAAAGCAGCTTAATTGCAAAGTTAAACACAGAAAATCAGCCTAGAACGACCTTAATTCAGCTCCTTGTGGTTAGGTAAAGGAACAAGAGAGAACTGCAGAAATCACTGCAGCTGCATTTCAGGTCTGAAACTTCAATTTCAGTAGATGTAACATTAGTGACAACAAAGCAAAGCACAAATCAAATGAGATGCCTTTCCTCAACCTAACTCCAAACACACTGTCAGCACCCACAAACGTCTGATCTACTTTGTCAGGGCTGCTTAAATTAGACCTGCAAGTTCCAGAGCATCCCTGCTGGCCTACCTGGGGCCAAGTCAGGGGTGAGGAGAAACACATCCTCAGAGCTTCACACAGAGGGTCAGGCTGCCGTAGCATTCATAGCCTGTAGGTGAGAAGCCTTTATCTTCCTCTTTCCTTCTATGACAAGCAAGATGAACATCACTCAAGTATAAGGTTACTGCACATACATTTCTGGACTGATTTCTACAATATAGCAAGCTTCAGCTACTGAGAATGAAAACAAAGTGTACAATAATTCCTTAACTGGCTTTTGTGGTAACAAAATATAATTTATGAAAGGTCTAATTTCAGCCCCTGCTTATACAGATTCTTAAATTTCTCTTATTTGACTCTGTGGACTTAACTTCAGACACCTTAAAGAAAGATTTAGCAAAGAATTTTTATATGTTTTTGAATGGAGGCAATGGAGAAGGATAACTTTTAAAAAAGCTACAGTTTAATGCTATGAAACATTTCTGGGAAAATATCCACCACATCACAACTGCTACACTGTAAAGACCAGGAGATAAATATCCACCCATAACCCCAACTTCGAAAGGACAGTGGATCAGTCTAATATTCATAACATTCTGTAGAAATATTACCTTATTTATTTTCATAACCCCATGGACTGGCAAGAGGTTAATAGGAGTCTGTGAAACAATTGCACACCTACTACAGAGTGAATATGGATAAATATTAACTGATTGTGGGACCTGCATAGTCTTATATAAATATGATCAATTACTTTTTTATGGTATAAATTAAAAAATCATAGGGACACTGGCTCCATGAAAGCAGTGTTCAAATTCACAAGGAATCTGGCTCCCTTCTCATCCTATTTTTCCACCACTCATCTCACTGTTTACCAAAGCCTGTTACCTACTCACCTTGCACTGCCTCAAATCCATACAGAAATCTTCTCAATGCCACCTAACCAGCAACCATGTTCATCTTATGGACCATAATAATGTGTCCAGAGTCACTCAAAGAAACCTGCTAAAACACTTTGTTTCTCTTGTCAGTTCCTATTTCCTTTTTCTTAACAGCTTCTCGAGGATATTCCTGATCTTTCAGAGAATCCGCCTTTTTGCTCTTCTTATGGATATAATCATCTAATCTCTCCCTCAGCAGAACTTTGGGCTGGTACCTGTAAAGGTCAGCAACAAAGTCTACCAAGGACATCTCGTGGAGTTCAGAGATACTGGTAAGTAGGTCAGGTGCTCATACACAAATATATAACGTTAAATCTTAGTTTTGAAAAAAGTGTCACTAAAAACACATCAGGAAACGTCTGGATGAAGAACAATCCCAAAAGCAGTAGCAGTACCTAGACATGTTCTTCCTGAGGCATCTTTCCCTTTCTGGGCAAACTCCACAGAACTCTTAAGCTCAGCAAGGTCACTGAAATGATTTGCCTGGCTACTGTAAGAGGGTCAGTGAAGCAATAACTGTTCCACAATGCTAGACAGAAATATGTGCCTGCAGGACTATCCCTGGATGATTGAGACCCACAATGCATGAATCGCCACAAAGGTCCAGCCTTAAGCATAACCTCTAAATTGTAATTTTAGACCAGCTTCTTCTCCACTTCTTTTCTGTTTGCACTGAAATTCCTCCCCCTCAACTGCAGGCAGTGAATCTTCCTTTAGAACATGGCAATATTTATTGACTGTATTCTTTGTTCACATCTGTCAGACATGGGAAGTCACCACTGCTTTACAAGACTATCAGTTTTAAGTAATGCCATTCATCACAAAATGGAATAGTGTGAGCAACATTTCCTCAACTGCAATGAATTATACAAGGGTCAGCAAGCTGGAGTCGCGGTTGGCAACACAAACATTGGCCTCAGGTAGCAAACCCATCTTTCCAGCTGTTCTCATCCATATGGGTTCAATGAACTGCAGAGAGTACAGGCCTTTGCTTATTGAGAGTATCTGCTGCAACTGTTTCATCTAACCAGCATCATAAACCAACTCTGAAGTAAGGTGAATGCTATTCATCTAAAGCTCATCTGGTAGCCAACTGCTGACAGAGAGGAAAATAGAGATGGCAAAGCAGACATGCAGGTGTTCTTGCATTTCAAAACTGAAAGATTAAAACCACAAGAAGTTGAAGCAGTACACCTGTGGTTCACAAACATCTGGTCACCCCAACAGCACTACTCTTCCTGACAAGCAATTTTCAGGATTTCTCAATGTGTTTCCTCACTAGCATAATGCCCTTTTAATGTACATGCTGTCAAACAGATTTGTTTGGCAGCAACACAATTAGCCCTATTCTTGCTCTGCAAATGGAGATTATGTTATGCATATAGTTTTGAAAGTAAGGCTATTCTATGACTAAACACTGACATTTTACCAAAAGCCTTGTCACTTGTACACAGGACACAAGAGAATCCTGAAACAATTGGAAGGCAGAGAGAGTTAGTGTCTTAAGATGTTACTTCTAGCAATGCCCTGGCAATAAATCAATTTTTCTAGAAGACATTGTTAAGAACATATTGCTTTCTTCAGACTTGTTTTCCCAATTTCCGTTAGTGTAATAAGACTCTTAGCAGTCTTCTATATAAAATAATTGGGCAAACATCTGACTAAGAATGTCAGAAGTCCTTATTGAATTAATAGCTTTTAATTGCAAAAAAAAAAAAAGCTACAGATTTGGCTCAAACTAAAAATCCCAAGATATTTCAGACTAGACCTTCAACAGAGATTGCTTTCAAATACAAGGAACACAAAGGAATTTCAATTTTCTTATCTCAATGGCATTCAGCCTAGCAGAATTAATTCCAAGCACTCCTAAGAAGAAAATAAAGCTTGTAACAGAAATATCAATGCCTTAAATGTCAATTACTAACAGAAATAATTTTCAAGTAACACCATTGACCCAGTTTACTTAACCCACTAGCTACAAAATTTTAAACTTAGCTCAGGAAAAGGATCTTTCAGAGACACCCTCTTTCCAGTTCAGGGTTAGGCTAATGGAGCCAGCCATCCCACTTAATGGCACTTCCTTTGGAAACATAGGTTGTCTTGCTCTTACATACTCTGAGCACATCCCCACATGACAGAGCTACTGTACTGATGGATCATAGCAGCAAAATGATGAAATTAAAGGGTGGCTTCGTGACTATAGGTATATAATATTTCATGCTCTAAGATGTTTCCTGGGATGAATTAAATTATGTAAATATATGTTAACAATAATTCATAATATTTTAATAAAACCTTTTTATTTCTCTTGGCTTCTTAGAAGTGCAGTCCCAAGTGTCCTTAGGGTGGTGGGTGTTTTGTTTTTACACTTTAAGGACACACAAGGTTATACACTTGATAAGCAAGGAAGCACAACTATTGATATATAATGCAGATAATGATGCCAGGCATCCTTTGTCTCGTATCATTCCCAGTTTTTGCTGGGAGCATTGTTCATCAACAAAGTGACTTGGTATCAAGAAGGGGAGTCACATTTTTCAAGTTTTCTGCCAGCTAGCTATTCTGGGAAAGAAAAAAAGTATTTTCATTTCTTTATTTTTTTTTTCACCCTCTAGTGTAAGATTAAACAGCGAAGGTGTTTTTACTCTTGTCAAATTTGGCATTATTAAATGGAATCAAATCACTCTACCCAAGATTCATGCCTTAAGTGAACTTATTGAAAACTACATCTCCAGAGACAATTTTCTCCACATGGTCCTCCTGCTCATGCAGAGTGTGAAGCTTGTCAAGTTTAAGGTGACCCTATTTTCAAAATTAAAAAAATAATAATAATAAAAAAACAGATATTTTTGAAACAAAGTTCTGTAGCAGCATTTCATAGGAATTACTTAAGAGAAACATTTTGAGTGCTGGCAGTTTCAGCAGTGGCGTGATTCTGTCACAAGTGGGAGGCAATCATGCTTCCTAGAATACAAGAAGTTTTCCACAGCAAAGCAGTTCAACTAAGTTCACATGTAACACCTCACTTCAGCTTTGAGCAGTGGAGCAGCCTAAGCTGGAGCATTTGGGATTCTGCCCCCAGTGCTGAACGTGCACGCCACGACTTCACTTGCTTGCAGAAATCCTAGAATAAGTTTCCACCTCAAGATTGGACTTTGGATTTCTTTTTATTTGGGTATTTTTCCTACACACTGGCTCACTCCCAGTGACAATGCTGAATAGATTGCTCACTCTACTCCTGCTTAAGTGACTGTAATGGTACCTTGCACAGGCAGCCAGGGGATGGAAGAGCACACATGAGAGCAGAAAAGAGAAACGTCCATAGTTACAAAGGTTAACAACAGAAACACTACACAGAGGGTCAGACTTCACTCTCAGTTCCTTGTTTCTGCAGACTATGAACAGCAGCAGATATTTAAGGTTCAATTGTTGACAGGTTCTCTCCCATCATCTGAACTTTGGTAAGGACTCAAGCATCAGAAGTAGCCTACATTCCTAGTTTTCCCCTGATCTTATTCTTTGCTTCATCAGAACTCTACAGGAAATATGTAGAAATAATGCTTCTATTTGGATCCACCTCTGCCCTTTGAGAAGGGCAAATACTCAACTTCAATACTTTTTTTCATCATCTAAGATTCACAAAAAAAATACTGACTTTTAACAATTTGTCTACTGATAAAGCTGTCAGCTTGAGACCAGAAATTCACATTTTCATCAAGCAAATGTCTCAAAACAGTAACATCTGTAGTAATAATAAAAAAAAAGCACAAGCCTTTATGTAGGCACTATATGCTTCTCTAAATTCTATTTTCAGCTTGTGAAAACATGTTTATTAAAGCTGCTACATATATAAAATTTGTTTACAGAATTCCTATAAGTTAATATTCAATGTACTGTATTCAAAAGCATGCATGTGCCTATTCAATGTGCACAGCAGGATCAGGGCCCAAAACACTACTAGATTGGCAGCACATTCATCGAAAAATACACCCAAAGCACAAAACATGCACACATTTCCTCAAGCCACACTCCGTGTCACAAACTTCAAGGGTCATTCTAGCCTTGCTTTCTGTGAGGAGCTTCATTGAAGTCAGTAGGAGTGCTGCACATAGCACTGCTGTCAGACCTGTCCCTGGGCACAAATGTCGCCTTGAAATATGCCCTGAAGTTGAACTCTAAGCTCCATGAGACAAATAGACAGGGAATTAATCCCAGAGCCAAGCATCCCATTCCACACTGCAACTGCTTGTCCCCAATCTCTTTTAAATTAAAAGTGGTGATAGTCAGCAGTGCTGTCTGCTATCATAGCATTTTAAAGCATCAAGCACAACCAATTCATTTTCCTACCAATACCAACCTAGATACAGAATCCAATCATGAATTGCACAGGGACAGATGCTGGATCCTGCAGGGTGCCAAATATCAACCAAGTCAGACTACAACAGCAAATACTGGTGACCTAAAACCTTTATTAGGGCTGAAAGTTTCTTTGCTTGAACCATGCAGGATCAGCTGGCATTAGGAAACAATCACAGAATCACAGAATGTTAGGAGTCAAAAGGGACCTCGAAAGATCATCCAGTCCAACCCCCTTGTCAGAGCAGGACTAGATGGTTTTCAAACTCTTTGGACCATTTGACACTGGATTGCTTTAGTTGAACTGACTATTCCTCAACATTAAGACTTTCCAAAGCTTCTGTAACACAAGCAATATTATCTCCCAACAGTGTTCACGCTTGGGTGAGAATAAATTCTTCTGGTGAAAACAGAAATACAGAAAGACCATATCATTTACAGAGGAATTCTTGTGGGTCTAAAAACTTATTTTTCCATTCATACCAAATGGTCTGGGTCACAAGCCCCCCTACAAGCCTGTCCTGCCACAGTTGTCAGATCACCACAGTTACAGCCAAATGTGTGTTTCTTTTGCCCTAACTTTCACAGAATCACAGAATATTAGGAGTTGGAAGAGGCTTTGAAAGATCATCCAGTCTAATCCCCCTGCCCGAGCAGGATCATCTAGAGTAGATCACATAGGAACGTGTCCAGATTGGTCTGGAATGTCTCCTCAGGAGACTCCACAACCTCTCTGGGCAGCCAGTTCCAGTGATCTGTCACCCTCACAGTGAAAAAGCTCCTCCTTATATTAAGATGGAACTTTCTACGTTCCAGTTTGGAACCATTTCCCCTTGTTTCTTGCTGCAGAAAAGGGAAACTCCTAAACAACGTGAAAATGCACAAAGGCCATTTGGGACCTCAACTGCATTTAGGACAGCATTACTAAGTGTTTTAATCTCTAGGATTAAATTTAAGCATGTATTTGCAAGTCATTTAACAGATTAAATGAGTAAGCATGACAAGTTCTTTTTGTGACCTGGGGCTTAGATAAGCAATCACACTTTGTCAAAATCCATTTACATGTTTTCATCCCTGTCTTTCAATCTCCAGTTTGGATTGTCTTGTAAAGAGTACTGATCTGCGTGCACAACCTGACATATGCCAAGATTAGGATGATTTGTAAAATATCTTACATGTTTTTAAACTAAATTAATCTGCTTAAGTGGTAAAACGGTCTGGGGAGCTTCCCTAGAACATGTCAGACTGACTCTACCTTGCCTTGTTAGAGCTTGGTGCAAACTTCCTGATGAGCACTGATGCAGACTCCATCATAGCCCTAGATACCTTGTCTGCATTCAAAAGTATTGCTTTATCATAGGATCCATAGTCCATCCAACAAAAGATCTTTAGAACACCAGAGGGCTTAACGATAGGCTCAAGTAGTTTGCTACCTTCCAATCCCTTGGCTTTTTAGGGCTACATTAGCTTCTGTCAGAACATGATGGTGGTTCCAACTTCAGCCCCCTTGCTGGATGAACCAGGCACATGCTGAACCAAGGCCTCACAGCAGAACAGAGAGTAGATGGCTGAGGAGAAGGACTAGAAAAGGAAGATATACAGCTTTCCACATGCCATGAAACCCAGGCCACAGGCTGGGAATTGCCTACTCAGCTGATCAACTCCTGCCATTCAGGGCCCTTGGGATTGCATTAGTGACACAAAGGAGACTGAGGAATCAAGGATTCCAGCCGGTTGAACCGCCCCAGTGGTCACAAAGCTCTGCGCAGAACAATCCCCAAATAACTGCTTACACACCCACAAGCGAAAAATCAGCACTACAAACCTGACAATGGAGAAAATACACTCAATTAGCACAGCTCCCTAATATCAAACCAGACATGATTAACACAATTCATTTCAGTGTTGCTAAATGTTAATACATCCCAAGGTCCTTTCTTTCCCTGTTTACTCTCTCCGCCTCTCTTTTGCTAGAGGTTCTCATGGTAAAGCACTTTTCACTCTAACAAGGTCTCTCTTTGGAATAGCATCTTTAAATTATTTAAATACTCGTCTGGTAAACAATGCAGTATTAGCAATGAGGTAAAAATTATGTCACTTTCTGAACTAACCCCAAAGGAAATGTCAAATTGTACAAACTGGTTTATTTCTTAATTGATAACAGAGTGTGCTTGTAGAAGTCCATGCATTATGATTAAAACCAAACTGCTAAATATCTAATTCTGTGGAAAAGAAATACCTGCAAAAGTTCTCAGCAGTAACTGTTACATATACACAAAGGTGCTTCTTCCATAGACTAAACACAAAGAAAACAACAAAAAGCTCTTGCCAAAAATAAGACCATACCTTAAGTATCTGCATAACATTCCTTTACATTCCATGGGAAAAAAAAACAAACCAAAAACAAACAAAAAACCCACACACACCAAAAAACTAAAACCTTACAAATGAAAATGAGAACCATTTTCATTTTTACCAGGGTTACTAAGAAAAAAAAAACAGGGAATGCTCAGCCAACACATAACCCATCTCAGTAGTGGAATGCACTTCCTAGAGCTTCCTGTGATGCTGCAGCATCACATGCTACGAAATGGGAACAGTGAAGGAGCATCCCCACTGCAAAGGTCAGACCAACAGATGTGAGACATGCCAAAGGACTTGTAGGCTATTAACATCACATGTAGTAACATCAGTGACATTGCTGCAACCATACAACCCATGAACTGGATGGTGGGGTTCACCCCAAGCGGACAGTGAGTCAGCATCAAAGCTGAACAGCACTGAGGCTCGCTGCCTTGCTCAGCTCCTACAGCCCTCACTGTGCTTTCACACATCTGTCCACACATAAAACTCTAATTCTCTGCCCTTCTGTCCCATTGAAGCCTGCAGGAAACTCAAATGATTGGGGTTTTTTTTGTAGTTTTATCCTCTTCCCCCAACAGTATCTCACTTAAGCAGGATGTTACAAAAGTTGCAGAAAAGCAAGAAGGAAGAGCAAGTACCCCTGGAGAGGCAGCAGGACTGTTTACCAGTCCCACTGCTTCAGCCATTAAAAAAAAAAAAAAAATCACAAAGACTTTATTTCTGCAGGAAAAGAAGCAAGTTACTACTCTCAGAGTCAGTACCCTCTGTGTAGGCGTAAGTTCACTTCTGACATCGTTGATTTAAAACCTTTTGCTGTGATGGCAGTGTTGGTAAAAGCTTTAACCATAGTTTTTATGATGCTATTAAGTTTTAGTCATTTGTGGATTTTGCAGTATATGAATACTATAGATGCCACCTTAATTAAAAGGTCTTGTCATCTTGTGCAATTAAAAAGAGAAAATGTTCTCTCCTATGAATAGCCAGGAACAAATTGAGCAAGCTGCATTATACACGCTAAGTACACAGCAATTTTGTGCCCCTTCCTGTATCACATATATTTTCAATCATATAGTACTTCCTAATAATCCTGTTGCAATGCTTTATGTATAATTGACCTGTAAAGTACCACTACCATGGCATCTCTAACCACTAATGACAACTAAGTTAAACAAAGTTCTACTTTGCAAATACATAAAAACTTTACGTACTCCGAGTGAAGAAAGAAAACTGCATGCTCTTAAGATTTTCATGTTCAAACACTTCTTAAAAGTGGCATTCTATTTTGCAGAAGAAAATACCTAATGTCTATTAAGACAATGTCTTTCCAAAGCATATACAGTAAGATAAGCACCACTTAGACTTTAATACCTATGCCCCCATTGGGCAGCATAAGCATATAAAGCACATCGTGCACTCAGTCTACACATGAACTTCCACAGCTACCTACAATGAATCCCAGCAGATGGTTGCCAGCATGTGTCCACACTTGTCAGCTGTGAACACATTCACCTTCATGAGTCTGACTCATTCTTTCAACTTTTACTCCAGCTCAAGGTCTTTCAAGAAGTAGCAAATGATTAGTTGCTTCAAGGTTTGTGCCCAAAGAAAGACTACCTTCAGGATCCACTAGTAAGGACGGACCATGAGAAAAAGAATACCCTACATGCATCTAGTGCTTATGCCCTTCATGCCCTGGGGCATTAGACTAACAGGACAGCAAGAAAGTCAGGCACATCTCTCTGGGCTAGTTGGACTGTGGGACATCCAGTTCGCACCATCTTACCAGTCCAACACCGCTACCAGGCCACAGCAACTGAACAGCTGTGTAAAATGTAGAAGGGCATGAGATTGGATGTCACCTTCTCCAGTGAGGCCTGGACTTCTGCCTGGACCTTTTGGCATTACTACAGTATATCATGTGGTCATTTAGAATTCTCAGGATTTGCTATACGCTACAGAGTCATATTTGGTTGTTTTCTAGACAATTCTGTAGATCCAAGCAGCATAGCTCTTGTGCATGGGTCATAGTCAAACTGACAATATCCTCACTCAGAAGTCACACTCAAATCATGTGTGACAAAGATCAGTACCATTTGTAAAGTACACTAGTTCAATCGATGTCGACTGAAGCAAAACCTCCTGCCTTTGGGCCTCTTTTCTAAATTATATGACCACATTAAAGAATTTAGCCTTTAAAGGTGCTAGTTAAGTTAACTTCATCGGTATGGCCAAAGGGATTTTATCTCAGAAGTCTTTTCCTTTGAATGGTCCTTGACCAGACATTTGAGTGAAAGTGCAAAGTTGACATACATACAGAAAACACTTTTTTCCCCCCTTCTGTCTCACGTACAAGTAGGGCCTTCTGTTTGGAGAGCTGACACCTACCACCATCCAAACAAGTAACACAATAGACTTCAGGGTAGTATAAGATAGGAACATGGGGGCTAGAAAGCTTACCAGCAGCAGAAAAGACAATGCTCTTCTCACTGCAAGGGAAACTTCCCCTCGGTGCTTTGACTCACCCAGGAGTTCCCCACACAGCTGCTCTAGCTTCTGGGAAGGTCTTCACAACCTGCATAGATGATCCTGGCTTGCTGCCTTCTCCCTGAAGTGCCCAGTGCTCCCCTACAGAAGGGAACTCCAAAGCTGCTCCTTGAAAGGAGCTTTTCCTCTTACATCTATGCCAACAGCCACCTTTGGGGCTTAAAGCACTGCAAGCGCCTGTTTTCTGGCTGCTCTGAGCCCAAAGCATCTCCTTTGAAGTGCTGCAGCCTTTGGGGAGCATCCTGGGGCACTTCTGAGCTGCAAAGGCAAGCAACTGCTGCAGCTTAGACAAGCATATGCTCCAGAGGAAGACACACATTCTAGATTAGGGATGAGCAAGTCGTGTTCACAAATGTAGTGAAGGGAGAAGGTTTTGAAGGAACTGGAGAAATAGTAAGGATGCAGAAGGCTTAAAAAAAATCCAATTATATCATATGAGATAGTGTAAACTAGATGTACACTGATTAATAATCCCACTGACAAGGTACTGACCAGTTAGAATAAATATGCTTTAGCGTGACTCTGAAACCTGTGAAGTCTGCACGTGCACAAGAGCCCAGCAGCCAGTGAACAATGCGAAAAACACAAGGACCATTGTGCATGGGTGGTGAAGCCCCATCACACTCACACCACTCTCTGTGATAATGTTATCCCTGGATAGTAGGCTCGTGGCATGACTGGCCTTCAGAGCACAAACTAACAACTGAACATGACTTGAACATCTCATACAAATGTTTATCACCATGCTCCTCTTACAAATTCCTGTTAGTCTTTCCCTCTCTCAAAGCAGATACAGCTGTAATAGTGTCCAAACATTTCTCAAGGACCCTTTGTAAAACAGTCATCAGGAACCACATCTTTAAACTGTGGGCCTAAGACTGAAGGATATTCTCATATGGACATTCCTCGGAAGCAGTCATGTTCTGCTGCTGCCAGACCCTTTCCAGGCAAAATCTACGACAGCAGGAAAGCATTACTACACACAAAAAAGAAGAAAGCTACATGCTGCAGTAAACTGATTCAGCCAGAAATAACACAACAGCCATTGACAAGAAAACTTACCTCTCCCCTCCAGTACTGACAAAGCAGGTGTGTACCTCGTTTACAGGCTGTGAGCAGCTGCAATCCACTTAGAGTCACTTGAATGTCCAGTGGCAACAGGTATACACATGGATATGCTATTCTTAAACTACTAGCCACCTAAGGACAAGACCCAAGCAGGACATTTGAATATAAATTAACATGCTCATAACTTAAGTGTGCTACACACTGGGGAGGCTAAGTCAGCTGCTACAACAATCATTTAGTAGGGCTTCCATCCATTAAACAAAGAGTAATATACACACAGGAAGTGGCTTCAGAGCAGATCAAAGCACAAAGGAGAGAAATTACAGTTTTGAGAAAGATATGCCCATTCGGGCAATTCTGAAGAGCTAAATGCTATCCCCCCNTCTAGTCTCAGCAGCGTAAGTATCACATAGATACTAACTATGCCACCTTCTGTACAACTCTGGGTAAATATACACTGCTACGTGAGACACAAACAGAAACATACCTTCATTTACAAAAAACTGCAGCGTACACCTGGGGCTTCCTGACCATCAGCACTAATCTGTGTGGCTTGGTACTGTTAGGAAGCATTCTTTAACCACCTTCAGTTACAACATGAGAAGAAAGATTACTGCATCAGAATCTTTTACTGTTGATTATCCTAGACCACTTTTGTGCCATTTTATCTGACTGAATATGTCAACAATATCCAACATTCAGATGCACATCATCTTTTACATTAATGCATGATGCTGAACCTATTGTGATTCATCCATATTAACCAAAATGAAAGGAAAAGGAGGGGGCGGGGAGGAAGAAACCATCAGAGAGAAAAAACAAGCAGGAAAGCATGTGGCTTGAAACCTAGAGGCTGGTGCCCCACGCTGTACCATGTGTTCTAATTACCAAGCTTGTTACTGACCCCTGTGTAAGGGCCCTTGCTCAAAAATGATGGCAGGTTCAGTGCCTTCTTTCTAGAGTGCACTGCCTGTTTTTGAACTTGAGCTGCTGAGAGTTTATGAACAGAGCTGCTGTTTTATTTACTCTCAATTAATCATGCTCAATTGTAAACAAAGTGTCTGTTTTAGTTCTGCTGACAATTATCCACTTGTCAACATCTCCCTCAAGTACCTTCAGCATCTGGCAACAGCACAAAACTGCTACATCAAAACATACATTTTGTCTCAATAAAAAGATAGATGTGCAGCAGGTTTTCAGCTGTTTTCTAGCCCATCAGCTGTCAGGCTACACTGTTACTAACACAACCAGACCACTGCCTATGGAATATTTATTTACAAATAAATAAAGGGAGAGGACTATTTATTTTCAAAGGAAGGGGGAAGCCAAATTTTATACACATTAATAAGGCAGATTCATGGAAGAAACTGGCAGACAACCCCAAAGAGAGCCCATGACTCCTCACAAAGGCAGAAACAAGCCTTTGCTGCACCCTGCCTGGTGCCTGCCCTGGGCTGCCTGTTCTGCCGAGGCACACCTGGCCCCAGTCTCTCCAGACAGCTCAGCAAAAGCTACAGAGTAGGCCTGGGGCAGGTTCTGTACTTTGTGGTGTTCAGCAAACCCCCATGTAAATGGTTACTGGTCTCTCCCCAATAAGGTTTGCTATTAAAACCTTTCCACTGCTTGCCCCACAGCCTGGGCTTTCTCTGGTCCCTGCAGCTCCCTCCCTGGTTTGATTTTCACCAATTTAAGCTTTTAAGAAGTAATTATTCGCATTAGCTCACTTTTTTCCCTGCACTTTACCACAACCACCCTCTTGCTTAAATTGCTATCCGCAGGTACACTGCTGATCGCGTGGCACCTTTTTGGGTCCCATCAGGTGACAGTGGACACTCTTTTACCTCTGAACAGATGAAGGCAGCATTGTCAGGCAGCTCCTCAGCTTTCAGGTGGCCTCCCTAAAACACAAGAAGGCTCCAGGGTGCTGGGCCTACGGAGAACATCAATCACCTCATACCTCAGAGGCACAGAATCAGTCATAGCTCTGATTACCTCAGGTTTTTAACGCGATTCAAAACTTAGTCCTGCTCCCACAAACAACGGGAAAACCGAAGTACTTCACTAGAAGGCAAGCCAAGCCTGCACCTCTTCTCCATAGCGCGGAGCTTTCTTCGCGGCGGGCCAGAGGAAGAGACAGGGTCAGAGCATCGAGAGCACATCCCCGCCCCCGGCCATACCGTGCACCGGGCGGCGGCAGGTCCGACGGCGAGCTCCGGCTCGGCGGGGCTGAGACGGCAGCGACCCCCGTTCCCGCCCAGCGGAGAAGCGGCTCCGCGCGCAGAGGCGGGAGGCCGCGCCCTGACACGAGCTGATCAATCTGCAGCGGTGTAATTGATTCTAATGAGCTCGGCTTTCTGTCTCCGCGCGCTAATGACGGCCCGAAGTCGTCAGTCAGCGGCGGGCTCCGGCCGCAGCTCCCCGGCCGGACGGACGGCCAGCCAGCCTCCCCTTTAACCTCCACCTCCCCCCACAATTAATTGAGATATCTTTTATACTTGATGTGTTGTACAATTAATGCCTAATTTATGTAATTAGTCAATTAAGTATAATTCTAGCATATGGTGCCAAATGCCCAGAAGGTGTTCTTGTTTCTCAGGTACTTATTTTGATGTCGTGAAATGCAGCTAATTAATTTTACATGCATATTAATTTCGGATCTATTTAGCGGCTCCCTTTGTAAAGGCAGATTTAATATTTGTCTTTCTAACCTTTTTGGGCAAACTCCACGCTCGGTGTTGAAATGGAGGTGACTTTTTAAACACATTTCCATCGGTCTCCCTTCTCTCTGTGGAGCCTCTGCTGACACGAGGTCGGTCCCTCCTGCGTGAAGATGCACAAGGGCTGATTATTTATAGCTTCCCGCGCATCTATAACCGTCGCAAGATACAGCTATTGAATTTAAATCCGATTAATATTTAATATTAAACATTTCTGAGGGAATTTTTGTTTGTTTTTTGCAAAGCACAATATCCCACGGACATTTTTTTTAATAGCTGCTCTTAATACAATGCTCCTTGGAAAAATTATGAGAATTCAAGTATTGCCTAATTAGAAAACGAGCGTAACCCTCCTCCTCGCTGCCTTTCCGACGCTCACAGGTCTCCTGTCTGCGCTGAGGAGCTGCGAGCTCCCCGCTCCTTCCCAGCGAAACACCTGGCTCTTCCAGCAATAGATCGGGTGTGATTTCGTCGGGGCTGCTAGGAAAGAGGAGGGTATTCCTCTTCCTTCTGCAGCCTGTGCGGAGATTAAGGAGTTAGTCGCACCCTGGGTTTTCCCGCTTCCCTAGATGTTGAGAAAGGATTTAAGTAGGAAACAGGACGAAGCCCGTACTCTGCGCTCCAAATTCCCAGCGATGCCCTTTGCTGCAGCAGTACTACTTGCGCGCTGCACTTATCTCTGGGGTGTGGGGATATAAGAACGTGCCCGGCTGAGGGATGCGGCACCCGCCGTCCCGTCCCGTCCCCCGGGGAATCGCGTTCCCGCGGAGCGGCGGGGCAGAGCAGGAGCTGGCTTTTTAACGCGTCTACGCGAGCGCTGTGGCGTCATAAAACTTTTATCCCTCTTTCTGGATAAATTAATGAGCAATTTAATTAATAAAATCAGAGAGCAGCGTAAGTGCTATGATAATGAAGTTAAATGAGCGCGCAGTAAAATATTCACTAATCCAGCACATTGGCAAATGCCCCCTTAATTCTGCTTAGCACTAAAAGGGTTTTGAGCACCATAATGAGATTCCTCTGTCTGCTAATTAATTGACACTCTCCTGAATATTCATATGTGCTAGCACCAATACGTTCCTAATTGCACCGTGGAATGGATCTCAGAGGAAAGTAAATCGCCATAGACTTAATTAAAATAATGTATGCCAGATACAGCTCGCTGAAGATGAGACATTTGCCATCAAGCGGTGTAAGAAAGTGGCACCTGGTTTGCAGCGAAAAATGAGAAGAAAATCTTTATCCCTCCCAAGGTGAAGTCGGCAGGGGCTGCGGAGGGTCTGGCAGCGAGAGAGAGCTCCGCCGTTCCGCCGCCGGTGCCAGTGGGCGGCCGGAGAGGGCGGCGCGGGAGCCCGTCTGCCCACGGCGGAGCTGCGCACGGAGTAACCGAGCTCCGCGGCCCAGAGCCCGGGGAGCGGGCTCCGCACGGCGAGTGGCGGAAATCTGGTCAGGGATGCCCTCTACAGAGGCGTTTAGGGAAAACCGCCTATCTCCGAGGAGGGAAGGGAGGAGGGGGCGGCCGGGAAGGAGGGAGGGAGGGAGCAGCCACGTTTGTAAACTTCTCCTTGAGGGGAATCCGGTGCCTTTGAAGCTCAGGCTCCGAATGGATTGTTCTTTGCACCTCCAGACTAATACTGAGAGCTAATATTGTACATTTAAATTGTTCTGCTGTTAAAAGCGCGGCAAGTTGCACTGAGTGCCCGCCGCTGCCTGGCCGCGGCCCGCGGATCCCCCTCCCTCACGGAAAGCGGGCCTAAAGAGCCTTGCTAGGTCTCTTCCTTCCCTACCAGCTCAGGAAACCAGAAGGAAAATTGGTTTCTTGGAAAAGTCGGCTTTTTAAAAAAAAAAACACCACAGGTTAGAAACTAAAAAGAGTTTATTTGAAGGCATACAAATGCATATTTATTATACACATGTAGGCATTAACAATGTAAATTACACCGCCAGCACTTGCTGGTTGTTTATTCATTAGATCTTTAGAAAATCTACATTGCCTGCAGATAGCGGGATGATAATGTGAAATACACAAGCAGTTTACCCAGGCAGCTCCGCGGAGCTCCGCGCAGCGCTACCCGCAGGTCGGCGGGGTCGGATGGCTGCGGGCCGGGCTCGGGGCCGGCCCCGGTTCCCTCCCGCTGCCGCGGGGCTTCTTGGAAGTGTAATTCTGTCTCGACGAGACAACGGCGGTGCCGAGTGAACCCCAATCACGGGGCAAGGGGTTTAGAGGTCGTGGCCCAAGGGAGAGCAAATTTAGACGGGAATACTCCCAGCGTCAGAAAGAAAAAGGGGGCTTTCCCTTGAACGACAGAGCAGATAGCTCGCTTCTAGAGCTCAAAAAACTGTCATCCGCCGTATCGTTTATTCCCTTGTAAAATCTTTCTTCGCCAAAGGAGGAAAGAAAGAAAAAAGCAGTCAAAAAAGCCCTCTACCAAATTCTTTCCTCTTTAGCTGATTAAACGCTGTATGACTACAGTATCGCTCGATAATACAGAGAAAAAACATAAGGGAAGAAATGGCTGCGGGGAAATATTTTCTAAAGTTAGATCCAAAGAACCTCTTCCAGAAATGAAATATTAAAGAAGGTTAATATGGTTTTCGCTGCAGAGCTGGGGTTGATGGGAGGACAGACGCTTGGCTCGCGTCGTGAGGCTAGCAGGCGGAGGACATCAACAAACGTACGGATGCGCCGGGAGACTCCGGCCTCGGAAGACGCAGCCAGCACTTGCTCTGGAGCTGCCAGGCTGCCCAGCCGCCTTCCTGCCCTCTCTCCCCGGGCGCCGAGCTGCGCTCCACCGCGCCCTGCCCCGCGCAGAGCGCTACCCGGCGCCGCCCCGCCGCCCGCGACGCTCGGGGCCCGCCCCAA
>VXBZ01006714.1:1516224-1533689 GCA_013399135.1 Heliornis fulica
TTGGGTGGCCGGGGGTGGTTTTTTTTGTTTTTTGTTTTTTTTTTTTTTTTTTTTTTTTTTTTTTTTTTTTTGTGAGCTAGTACCCTGTGTAAATTAGAATACATGAATAAATTGGAAAGCTTATTTCATTATCCATGGACAAAGGAAGCATGACAGTTGTTTTGAATAGAAAAATGATTTTGTGAATGAATCAAATCCCAGTAAGATGTTGCACCTGCAGTACACTTAGCCTGATGACTTCACCAAGTTTGCTACCCATTATGCATATTATAATCTTTAAAATATAATTAATTGGTCAGTTACATAATTCCAGCAGCACAGTAAGAGCAAAATACATCTTGTTTCTGAGGTCAAACACTGCAAGCTGGAATTCTGCCAGGGCAGGCAATGTCATGTTACTGGATAAAAATACCTGGTGCTTTAGGGCTTGAATTTGACTCTAAGTTTTGTAAATATGAGCTGGACCTGCATGATTGAGGAAGAAGAACCCATAAAACACGTGTATTTAGCTGATGCAGCAACAGTGAATGTGAAGAACTGATCTGAGACATAGTCCAGACATCACCCTTCAGTGCAAGACATTTCACCAACAAGTGAATAACTATGCCAAAATCTGGACCCATTCTTTTTTTGTGGTTAAATGTCTTTTGAGGACAACACTGATAGCTGTGCATCATGAAAGCTCTTCTTACATTGTCTGTCATGGCATAAATGCTGGTAGATACTTTAAATTCATGGAAAATCCTGATCTATTTCTCAATGCTGTGAGTATGGCCTGCTGAAGAAACAGGGTCAGAAATCTACCGCTATATAAACCTGGTGTGGAGAAACCATTAGTCCTTTAAATCAAATCACCTATGTACTAGCAGAGCTGTGATACATTAGGTCTGTAAATTTCTGTTAATCTAGCAACGGTTTTCATGTTTCTATTGCTGAGGTCAGCTAATGGCTATAAATTATTTTAGGACACATCTGAGTCATATTTTCTGGCTTGCTTATTTCTTTACGTGTTGGTTTGGGTTTTTTTAAGCATGTGGGGTTTTTGTCTGTGCACACATGCAGACACACAGAGCAAAAAAAAAAGTGACAAGCCAGCTCTCAGTTTAACCAGCTGATGCTGTAGTCAGATGAGTTGCTAGTGTTTCAAAGGTCTGGACCCAGGACCTGTGCAGGTAAGATTTTTCAGTTGTTTGCGCAGCAAGAACTCCCAACTGCAGCCACCAGGAGTGTGAGGTGAGAGGAACACAGGAACTCTCCAAACGGGGGAAGAAAATGTCTGTGAGAAGACTTGGAGAGGATGGAGAGATGTAAGAGGAGTACAGCAAGAAGTAAGAACCAGCAGCACCCTTATATCCACTATCAGAAAGTTGCCAGTGACTTGCACAGATGCAGTGTTCTCCCCCCTTCAAAACGGCACTAAGATAGTACTGTATGTCACAGTCTTTTGAGAAGTGCAGGCTAGCTTTTTTCCCCATGCAGATCAGCAAGGCTGAATTTCAGGTGTTGTTCCACTGTGAACACAGCAAGGAATTCACCTACCCACCCCACCATTTGTGACTGACCCAAAGCCTCCTTCTGCCTTGGTCTGTTCTGGCACAGAACAAGATCCTGCCGTGAGGGGAAAAGCTCCCTTGCACGTTTTTCTGTGAGCCTTCTGCAAGGCAAGAATGAAGATACTGAAAATAACCCTAATCCTACCCAAACTGGCATGAATAAGAGCTTGCAGTTCACACTCTGTTTCTGCTTGTGTAAGTAACTGTGAGCCCAGGTATTGGCTATATATTTTGTGAATGTCTCTGTGTGTATGTGTGCGTGTAGGGATATTCCTAGATTTTGTTTTTAAAACGTCCTGAAAATTTAACTGAACTCTTACATGGAGTCAATTTAAAATAAAAGACTTGGTATGGCTTTACTTATATATCTTTCTTATGCATTTGTCCAATAAAAATGATAATGTAGACAAACTGTGGACTGCAAAGTGTATTATCCAGCAATATCTCATTATTATGCAAAAAAATCAGATATTCACAGCAACTGTCTCATCTATTTATTGTTTGGTTACTCATCTGGAAATTTTAATACTTTCTTCAGGGGCAGCGGCTGGCAATAAAAAAATAGATCTATATATCAAACCTTTAACTTCCAGCCATCATTGTGTGCCATAATACAGATGGAGTAGCTATCAGCTCTCTTTACCGTGTTGGTTTATTTACTTCAACTAAGAATAAAGATTTAAAGAGAATACAGTAATAAAGTCCACAGTGAGCTAAATTTTCATGTTCCTAAGTGGAAAAAACCTTGACACACAATTAAAAAAAAAACCAACAAATTAAAAGTAATCAATATACGGCTACATGACTGCTTATGGAAACCTTAATAACATTAAAACTTCTGTGTTTTTTCCAAGTACATCAGTGGATCTACTGAAACACATCAACAAGCCTGCACCCCTGTATGTGTAGGTCACAGCCCTAAGAAAGATCATTTGATAGACAGGAATACAAAACTCTTGAGAAGCATCTACCCAGCTTTCAGTCTTGTCACCAAATTCAGCATCTGCAACTACAGCAGTAAGAAAGTGGTTTTCATACACTGAGCTTCTGAAAGCATTTTAACTGCCACCATGCTACTACAACTTCACATACTATACTAATATCAGGAGAGAATTCTACCCTCTGAAAATTAATAGAGCTTGATTTTAAGGGTACTTTGGGTCTTTTTCTAGCCATACATACCTAAATGCTGCCATGTCTAGGCTCTCTTTTGTGGTCTCCTATCACGATACTCATTTGCTGCCAGAGTGACTCAGACATTTCAAAGTACAGAGCGGAACTCGGAAGCTCCAGGGTTTTTCTCAAAACATGTTCTAAATACACTAACTCTCTCAATGTATTAGCAAATCTTTTGTCATACTGTTACATATGTTCCTCAACTGGAACTTCCTTCCTGAGTGCCTGAATGCTGCATTCAGCTCTGCGGGGACTGAATCCCTCATCCCACCTGAATCGATTCCAGCAGGACTTCCACGTACTTGGAGCAACTTCTAAGAGTGGGATTTTACTGAGGACACACCACACAAACCAAACACCAAACCACACAACAGCTAGCATGCTTGGACCATAAACAGTTTCCTACAGCTACGTGTGGTTCCTGCTCTCAGCCACTTTGCCTCCTGCATGGAGACAAGCCTGTCCTGGATAGACCCCACCTGCCTCTTTGGACTGCAGCTGGTGGTTCTCTCACCTGGTCCCAGACCAACAGGCTCTGGAAGCCAATCTCCACCCACACACTCAGCTCTGGCAAGCCTCTGGTTTGCTCACTTGGACAGCAAGTCAACTAAATCAGGATGCATATTTACCAAATTATACACACATTTTTCTTCACAAAAGGCTATTTCTGGGAAATGCATCAGTTTCCAGCATCCCAGTCACACCAATGGAATAGCTGTTAAAGACTGACAAGAATTCATAAAGTGAGCCACATTTCTTACAAGAAAGGAAAAAGTACCTCTTGTTTTGCATAGGCTTATACACAGTCTTAATATTTCAGTTCAAATTTTAATTATAATTATAATTTGATTATTGAAATTGTATTTTGAGGGAAAAAAATCAAAGAAAATTCAAGAAATACATGATTGAGGAAGAACAACCAGATCAGAACATAAAGATAGAAAGTTGCTGACACACACATTGCTTTTTAGCCACCCTGCCACAAAGAATCTCCTTCAGCTGCAGTGGGACAAGCACGAATGAAAACAATAAAGCTGCAGAAGTAATTCCCCTAGCTCCATGTATATGGGTAAGACAACTGTAATTTTACACCTACAAACCAGGCTTTGTCATGATAGCTGAGTTGGAATGGCCATATACCTACAGAATGGAAATTCTAGGAGGAGGGATGGAAAATTTGAATAAATTAATCTGCACAAATACTAACTTATTCAAATGTTAATTCCAATTTTTCCTGTCTGTATATTTGGAACAAGAGAAAATTTTACTTCTATTTACTTTGTTTTCCAAATTAATTACAGTAGAATTTAGAGACTGAATAAAATTATAGTGAACATAAAGTACTTATTCCCTGCTCCTCCAAGTCCTAGGAAGTGACCCCTATGCCCTTGTAGATCTCCACTGAAATCCAACTCCTTGTTGCTACAGGTGTTTGAATGCATTGAATAATTTACAGGTTTCTAACTATACTATAAAAACTATACTTTTTAAAATGAGACATGCTCCATACAGATCTGGTACACCGTACAATCTAACCAGAGCATACAACATCACAGCCTACTAGTCTCTGTTAACACCCTGAACTGCACACACACTTCTGGCTGTCAAGCACTGCATTTTAAAACCAAACCAAACCTTCACTTTCTATAGATCACAATAAAATACCAAAGGATTTTTCATTTCCATTAAGTATTTTTGGTTGGAATGAAAAACAATAGCCACTGAAACACAAGAACTAAAAGCCAGTCCTTCCAAGATAATTCGGAGCTACCTTCGTCATTGTTGATGCTCTTCAACAGACGTGATCAGTCAAGAAAGGACACTTGTCTCGGGGGGTTCCCTAGCTTGGCAGCGGGGGACTCTGCAAAACTTCTTGTATGCCTTACAATCTAGTGGGATTGCTTGAAACTGTGAAACACACAGTGATTGATGGGGTTATTATCATCTGCTGCTTCTGTTTACCCCAAACTAATATCAAGTAGAGTTACTTGTAAATTATTTAGCTGTTGATATCCACCACCCTTTGTCTCTATAGACTTATCTGAGATTGAGAACAAGCAGACCTCCTTTAACCTAGCTCCAAATAGGAAAATTGACTGCCCTGATAGCAAGTTACTAATTTCTACTTAGCATATCATATCTGAATAAGCAAATTTAGTCTATCCTGTATGACCTTTCATGAAAGTAGAGATACACTCTTTCAACAGTACTATGCTCTCATCCAATCTACTGAAGATACGCAAGAGACACTGAAATGAATTTTCTATTAACTCTAAATAACTTGGCATGTATCCATGTTTTTTTATTTCTGCTTATAGATTCTGATCTCTGGACTGGCTTAGTACCCATTTTGTCACCCAGCTGGACAAATTTTCAGGTGATTCTCCATGACAGTTTGAGGAAAGGGGAACATTTTGGTTGCAGTTTTCTTCATTCAGCTAACTTTGCTCTTTTGTGGTGGCTAAAAAGCTGCAGGAGTCATGACCAACTTCTCTGACAATTAGATGTGCAAATGTAAGATACACAGCTGTTGAATTAGCCCCCTGGAGCAACACTGTCTTCCAATACCTTTGATACTCATGCTGTACACAGGTTCTTGGTTGCGGGTGCTGAGAACCTTATGTTAGTGTGGCACCGTGCCCAGACAGAAGGCACGCTAAACCCCTTTCATTCACCCATGTGTGTCAGACAGGGGCACTCATGGGAACCGTGATGAGTTCTTTGGTTTCAGTCTCTCTCCCTACACCAGGAACATCCCATTGGTTCCATAAGCTGCTTCCTTCTTTACCACATGCGTTAACACTTCCGTGCTAGAATAAGAATCTCTGACCCATGGAGAAAGCCAGAGGATTTGTAGGCACTCGTGGTTGCCAAAAAGACAGGTTGCAAGAAGGCAGGCCCTTGGGAAACCCACTGAAACCAGATGGCTTGTCAAAACATATGCTATATAAGAGCACAGCCTGCAGGCACCACGAGGAAGACAAGCCTATGGCAAATAATGGCATCAAGGAATGACTGAAATCACACAGGAATGACTGCACTGAAGAGTAAAACCCAAACTGTAGATTCACCCAAGGAACTGCAGATGAGATTAAATCTGTTCTGAAGTGCATATAAAATTCATTCCCTAAATAGGATAGAGAGGTGTGCAACACTTGCATGCCAGCAAATAAATATTTTTCAGCTTTCTAAAACCTGGCTCTATCTAAATGGAATAAAGCTGGTCACATCTTACAAGCACCAGCATTTGAAGTCATTTTCACAGCAACCGAAGACCAGACATCGCTTTATATTGCTAAATGTTAAATTCAGTTGTTGCCACAGAAGACCTCAGAGAAAACTAGGAACAGATTCCAGCATTAAATATTTAAACAAATCTTACAGGTTAGGTTGATGTCATATATACAATATATATGACAATATATACAATATATACAATATATTGGCCATTTGTCTTCATATCATATCTCAGATTACCTAGTGTGTAAACATGAAGAGTTTGGATGCACTGAACGCACAGAGGCATGATTATTCCTCTCTTCCTAGAATCACAGAGTGGTTTGACTTGGAAGGCCTTTTCACCAAGTTGCCTTCTGTACACAGAAGTTTCTCTGTAGGAGATGACCACAAAAATAACTGTATAAGGCAGCTATTCCTTTCAGATGAAGCAACAATGAAGAAACAACACCAAAGAGACAGTGATGGGTGCACCAAAGGAAAAGCATGAGATGGATGAAACTATCTGCAGACAGTGAATGTAAAATAGACGGTTCCCCTTTACTTCTGTGGATGTACCCCTTTGCTGGTGCACAAGCAGCAGCCAACCAAACAGCAAGCTGTAAAGGAAGGGACACAAGACTCTATTAGATTGATGTGGAAAGAGAAAGACTCAAATGTGCCAGCCTGACTGACCTGGAAAAACATCTTGCATTTATGTTTTATATGGATTCTGGAGGAAGGTGACCTGGGCAGGTAAAACAGAATAGATGTCAAGACAGAGAATCTTTGCTATTTGCCATCATAAATACTATCAAACAGCCACCATGCTTCTTTTTAACCAAGCAGTTAGCTTATCTGTCAGCTGATGCAGATACAACAGCTATTTTTTCTCCTTGAACTCTGGGATGCCACGGGAGCCCCAAAACTGCTAGGAGCAAATAACTAACACAAACAAAATAATAAACTCCAGCAAAAAGCAAAAGAGAATGGGCACATATGTTTCTGGATTTCTTATGTGGGGCCAAGGGCAACATAACCGAGAGGGAGCAATTACCATGCTTTGTTTTCAAGAATCAGAACTAAATTAATGATTTAGCCTCTGCTGCTATTCCTGCTAGTAAGCTTTTGGTGCTTTCCAGGTAAAACTGAATTGTTTTCACCTGATCATTTTAAGAACCCAAAGCCACTTCAAAAGAACATACTAGGGACCCAGGTAATTCTGCTGGTTTACTACTGATATAAAATGGCAAGTGACATGACCTGGAACATGATCTACATGTGTGTGCTTTCTTTTTCCTGCATGTTGGCCCTTGCCTTCCTGCCAGACTCATAACTTTTTATTGAGGAATCTCCTCTCTTAGCAGTGCAAACACAAACATTTTTTCAAATTTCCCAGTCATAGCAAGGGTAGGTTGCTCTTTGTATATACTACTTAAATGAATTAAACCAACTCAAATGTGTGATGTCTCCAGACAAAGATGAAGGTTACATAGTTTAAGGATGAAATATAGACCATCCTCTACAAAACCACTGTGTTGCAGTTTAATTAAAAGAATTCATTAAAGTCGTGCCCCATCCAAGGTAATTAGTATGCATAATTTATGCTTTGCCTAATACACAAGGGCAGTAGCCTGAATAATAAACTCAAGTTAACCTTAAGTGGAAGAGATTGAATGGTCAGATGTTTATTTAGCTCAGGTTTGCTCAAGAGCTAAGGTTAAAGAGGTGAAATTCTGTTATAGCTAATTAATTTCTTAAATTTTCTTCATAAAATGCTGCCTACCCAGTAGGATGAAAGTAGGTTTTTTTTTTTTCCTTTTCATAAGGAAGGATACAAGTAAATGCCTCTTGTCATCAGTTACAGGAACGACTCTGATGATATATGCACTTTGCAGCAAAGAGTTGACTAGAAGGAAGGTTCCCCTGAAAATTTCCAAGTAGCAAATGTAGCAAAAGACTTCAAAACAACCCTCAAAGGCACAGCTTCACAATCCAAAGTCAGGGGCTTCTGCAGCACCCTGATCTATTGCCTTTCCACTACCTACCTCTTCCAGTTCCTGTCTCTCTCGTGATTAGTATCTGTCCAGTTGTATGGCCCCTCTGCAAACACCACACCACACCTTATTTTAAAGCACTATTTCAGCTGCATTCAGCTCACACATATGCCATCATGCCAGCACTGCTGAGGGTGTCCACAAAAGGATCAATAGTGCCTTGAGCTGCCATTACTACTGAAGAATTTTCTAACCTTGTTACAACCCATTGAGCATTAAGCAGCTGTAAGCATCTGTTCCACAGAGCAAAGTGCATCAGCTCCTTTATGTACAAATTGTTAAACTGGAGCTATGCTACTATGCTCCTTCATGAGTGACACCCTGCTAAGCCCCAGGGGACCTGCAGGTCAAGTTCTGAATAACAGTACAGTGTCCTTGTGACTCAGGGTTCTGCTGTCATATATGTCAAAGCCGGGTCTATGGCTTGTGGATCCTGTCGAAAGACAGGCATGTCAAGGCAGATTTGTGGTAACTGTAACTCAGTGCTTGGGGACAGAGATACAAGACAGTGGGATATCTTAGAAAGGACTGGCACTCTGTCAAATGAGCTGTAAAGTTTCATGCTGGAAGAGAAGGTCCCAAAGTCTTCTGGTTCAAGATCACAGGTTAGACTAAAGAAGACCCTTTGTCAGCCAGCAGCCAGTTAAGAATTCTTTGGAAAAACTGCACAACATTGACAGGTAGTTACTGATACAGGGAGTAAGGTGGAACAGCTACTTCACAGCAAGCATGCTCATGTCTAAATTGCTTTGCAGCATGAATTTGACTTTAAGGCACAGGAGGTGAAGTCAGGGGTGCTGGTGAGAGTGGAAAGATCTCATGGGGTGAGAGGAGGTAGAAGTAACTCTGTAGGGCTCTGCAAGATTTGAAGCTCTGAAGTTCTATACTCTACTTTCCCTTCCCTGAACATCAACTTCTAGCAGCAGAGCAGACGGGCTGGCCGTGACGAGTTCATCGCTGAGAAGCATCAGAAAAGTTCATTCTTGTCAAGGGCCAGCTGAACCAATGTGCCCAAAATGGAAGAGTTCCTCTACTCAGTAACTCATTAGCTGCTACCCAAGTAGATAATTTTCACCAGCTGTCTTTGTCTTGTCAATATGTTTGCCTTGTTTGCTCTCACATTTCTCCCTAGTCTCTACCCACACTAGAGGGTCTTCGTATTTCCAGCCTTTGAAAAAAATCTGTGGTTTATTCGGTTACTTCTACTGTTGCCTGAGTGGGAAAACTTCCTGAAGTACATGGGGTCCTAATGCAGAATGGATGTTTCCTTTGAACTTACATTTGATTTTCGCTGCCTGCTATTATCTTCACATTCCAGCAACAGCAAAAAAACCTAAAAGCATTCATCTGAAGTAACATGGGAAGTCAGCAACTAGAAACGAATCTATGTCTTTGGCAGGTGGATAGGACAGTGCACTATTTCTTTCCTGTGAGACTTTGCAGCTCTCAAATATAAAAAATCATATAATCACTTCTATTTTTTTTTCTTTAAATTCCAGAATGAAGTCATTCTGAAGTATCATCTGCAGAAGGAGTTTTTTCTCTCCAAAATGCATGCATGATACTAAAATGAATGTCTGTTTTGGGGTCTGTATCACAAAAGAATCCTTATTTGCTTTCTCTTGTCTCTTGTATTTGTTTGTATATAAAACAGATAAGCAAATAATAACAGCCACTAAGCAAACTTCCTCTACAGGGTTAACTGTTATTTAGGGAACCTACTCCATGGCTTTAAATGACAATCCAAGTGTTGGCTTAAACATCTCCCACTACTGCGCTCACAGTAGGAAGAAGATGAATTAATAAGAGTCGTCCTGTAGAACTAATTGATGTAGTATGGAAGGCCAGGACTCAATCTTACTGAAAGTGCTGGCAAAGGACAGGCTATATTTTGCTGTTAAGGAAATTGAATCTACGTTGATTGAAATGAACTCACTAGAGCCAACAAAAATCTGCTTTCCTCTGGAACAGAATACTCTGTTCACATGGGAGTCCAATAGCTTCTGCCAGTATCACTCAATTAAGGCTGGGTCCACAAATCTATGGCTGCACAAATCTGTGGACATAAAGATTTAAAGCAAGCTTTCTAGAATACATGGTAATACAAAAATGCCAGCCAGAAAAGTACAGCAAACTTTAAAATAAATGTATTATTTGTGCTACATGTTTCCGACCTTTTATTCTCTCTTCTGTAAACATTCAGATAACCTGGACTAACTAAATTTTAATGAGGTCAAAAGGGAGGAGGAAAATAACTTTCAGTCACATGTGTGCATGCTTACATAAATTTGTATGAACAAGAAACAGAAACATCAGAAGTGTCCAGCTTCTAAGACCACAGTCCCCTGATGAAACTGACACTTCTAATACTAAGCAGTGAGCAGTGGTCTCTCAGAATAATTATACTGCATCTATTTTTCCCAAGTATAAAAATTCTGAAGTGAGTTTGAAGAGGCATATTTGTGTGAATTTCTCTTGACAAAATATAGTCAGTAAATTTATAAACAGGAATCCAGTTTGCTGCTGTTAAACTGAAGTCCCACTCAATGCACCAAAATATACAGAGATCACTGCATTAGAGAAATTCACTTCACCAGAGCTAAGGGTCAAAGCACAGATGTTCCAATTTCATAAAATACTATTAAAACTAATGACAAATGTAAATAAATTGTCTCTTATTTTCATAGAATCACAGAGAATGTTTGAATGGCAAATTTCTCAGCGATACCCAAAACTAGAGTATGATCCACAGCCAACTCTTCAGATATTGAGACTTTGGGGAACTGAATTGTTTCAGTCAACAAAATTATCCAAATGAAGAATAAAAGGAAAGCAATAAGTTGTCTGTAACTAATCAGCCTGGATGTCATAATTATACTATTGAACCTTTCTATGAACTGTAAGACATAAAATCACAGCAGATTTTATTAATTTTATGCCTAAAGTTTTGTTTGTTTCTATATTTGCAGACAGATTTATCCCTAAAAATTTAGGATAATTCCATTAATTTAGCTGTTTTCCTGTCTTTAACCTTTCTTTTGTTGGAATGTTTTTCCTGCAGTACTTATGCCCTTAAAGAGGGCAAGACTTCCCTTCAGAACCTGTCACCCCTCCTCCTCACCACAGCACTGCCATCTAGTTCACTCCCATTACTTTTAATAACATGGCACATGGCCAAAGCTTTTCCAGTGTCAATTCACTGGGCACCTCAGTGTGTAAAGGGTGCTCAATGTATTAAGCCATATACTTCTCTTTGACTCTATTTTTAAATTTAATTAAAAAAAGAAAAGCACAAATAAAAACAACTATGACTGTAATATTTATCCAGCAGATTCCTTCAAGGCAGAGATGTAACAGCTCACACAGCTTCATTAAACTTACAAAATTACACTTCATCCTCTGGTTTGTAGAGCCGAGTGCACTTATTTGAGTGCCTAACACCAAGCAAGTAAAGGGATTGAGTGAGCATAATGCTCAAAGTGAAACTCCTGTATGTTATTTTAGTATCTGGAGCAATGCTATTTACAAATGCTGTCTAGAGTGAGTGTATAAAATGCTTGTATCAATCTTTAGCCATTCCAATTACAAACAAAGGTAATATGAGAGTCAAGCAGACAATTAGCACTAGATAGCACATATCTGGGCAGTCCTGAGAAGCTGCAGAATAAATATTGATATATTAAAACAGAGTCTATTACTCACCTTCTGAATAAACCACTGATTTTAATTTACCTACAGTTTTGCAGTAGCATCTTTCCAAAGAGGAAATTAGATTTTTACATATCATAGCAAATCACAAAGCCAAAATGTCAACTTCATATATCAAGCAATTACTTGTACTGTTTATTTTTAGGAAAAATTTTAACATATATTTACTTAGAAAGCCACATGGGTCCCTCCAAAATAAATAGGGGCTATAATTCTTGCCAAAAAAATCCACAGTTCCAGAGATCTACTCATCAATTTCCTGCAGCACTAATGAGGAAAGGCGCTGAGACAGTCATTCATACTGTCTTTATGATAAGACTAACCTACAGGGCAAATCAAGATTAAGGACAAAGGGAAGACAAATGGATATAATACAGAACTACATTTTATTTTTAATCCATCGCTTGAATTTTTTGTTTACTGTCTTAAATTTAAGTACTACACTCAAAGTGCACATAAAAATAAAATATATTCTCTGGGCAGAAAACTACATAAAAGGAGGGGTGGAGCTATTTTTACCTAGACATTTTTCATCTTGGAAGAGAGAGATTTATTCAGCTAGAGCCGAGAGGAGGCGAAAGACTGCATTATTAACAAGTTACAAAGAGCTTTCAAAATTGCTTCAAGTTTTCTTTATAAGAAGACTAAAGTTCTGTTAAGATAGACAAGGTTAGAAGGTCACTATACCTGGCTCTCTAAGGACAAATTTGCCACTGTCAAAAACATGTAAACTTGCTCAAATCTTAGGAAACTCCTTCAGAAATACTTGCATTCACACTCTAACCACACCAGAATCATGTTGCTGTCTGAGACTTTGGTTGGTTTTTTTTGGCTTTCATGCTACTTGGAAAGAACCAGCGACTTGGCCTACTTTAATGCACATGTGGGTCTGGAGAAGTCTTAAATTCTACCTTAATTCTTAAAATAAAGGGTTAGTAAGTTCACGCCAGGTATTTGAGAACACAACTCCTTGCATAACATGGGCAAATGGTCACCCAAACTCTGGGTGGGCACACTTAACAACATATGCAGCCCTGCTGGCATAAAGGTCAGTGCCAAACATCACCCTGCTATACTCTCACTTCTTCTCCACTACAGCTGACACACCCATCAGCTCAGATCCAGGAGTTACTTTTTTAAGCTATGTGAAATTTTAATTTTCATAACATCTCTGCCTCTGTGCATCTTTGCCAGGCTGGGAGTGTCTCTATTTCTTAGAAAGGCATATCAGCCTTAGAAAATGACCAGCTTGCTGTACTTGGGCTGTAGACAGTGGGTATGATTCTGCCAGTGCTAACCTTGGCAGCAGAAGTTTTCGGGGATCTGTCCAGAGGCACTCAGGCTGGCTGTTCACGACTCCACTCAAGTCCAGAAACAGTACAGCAGTGTTGATGCTGGCCAGGCCAACAAGCCTGTCAAGAACGTTTATCACTCCCCAGCACTTTGTAAACCTGCTCTTAGCAGCTTACAACTTAGCAAACACATACAATACTCCTGCAAATCCACTTTGGCTTCCGGAGAAGCACACAGTTACATGGCATTTTCTGTAGCAATAGCAATGATTTCTCATTTCCATCATGGCACAACCCTTCTTGGACAATAAAAGCCATATCCTGCATTGCATTATATTCTCACCAAGCTTCTAAAGAAACTGAGGCAAATAGATATTCAAATTGCCCCAGTGATAAGCTTTCGTGAATGAGCTGGGCAAATAGCATCACCTCAGCTCATCTTTTTATTCTCAGACATGTATTTGGGCTATTTTCTCTACCTACTTTTTTATTGCTTTTTACTACTTTTTCATCCTCCATTTCATAGACACTGTCTCTGCCTCTCTCACATTGGCTACTGCCACTTCAATGGAAATAATGAGACAGAATTTACCACTGAGCTGCTCTAAATGTCCTACTAAGCCCTTCAAGCCCTAATTGATTTAGCAAGTTACACCAGCTGATAATCCAGACACTGTATGTTTGACCTGATGGAGTTAAAAAAAATAAAAATCTAACTCTGTTCTGGCTGTATGTGCCTGCATCTCTGTCATGCATCTTCACACAGAGGAACTAATGGTACCCAGAGTGCAGACCAGTCCATGGACCACTGCAGGCTTCTCTACAGCAAGTCTTCCTGTGAGCTGTCTGCTTGCACCTACTCAGCAACAGGACTATGCAGCACATTATTTTAACCTTTCTTTTCCTCTCTTTGCCTTACCTAAGCAGGCAGAAATACTGCACATTACAGCTTGGTTTTCTCAAACAATTTTAAAAAGTTCAATCCAAAACTGATTTCTCATTTGTTTGGTTGCAGTTTGTTAAGACACCAGCCAGCAACAGGAACTATACAGCAGGTTGCCAGCTGATAAAGCTTCTTCTCTGAGATGCCCATACAGCTCTACTGTCAGGTTCTCATTATTCCAAAATATCCAAACCAAAAGATTCTTTCTTCCAGCCCTCTCCTTCTGGCCTAACCTGATGTCCAAAACCAACCAAATAAATAAATGAAACAGGGAAAAAGAAAAATAAAACCAAACAACAGTAAATCCTGATTACTTTGTGCTTAGTAAACTGTTGATGAAATTTCCTGCAAAGCTAAGGTAAAGTGGACAAGTCCAGGCAGAGACAACATTTGACACCTGCCAGCTTTGGAAGGGCAGGAATAAGGCAGCAGGTCAATAACACACATTTTTTATCCTTTTCCTATCAAAAGACTATTTTCTTCTTACTGCTGATACTAAATCTTGACAGATTCTCTAAACCAGTTCAGAGTAGGCTCTGCTCAGTGGTTTCAGTGCTAGAAAAGCTGGATAACACCCCATATTACTTGCTGACATCTCAAATTCCTGATGATGTAAAACATGGAATTAAGCCCAGTTCAGGTAACCTCAACTAGTGCAAAAATGTCATCACTGACTAAATCACTGACTAAACTTAAAGACAAACTCTCAGATGTCCTACATGTACTACGTATGTTGTTTAAAAGGAGAAAGCTGGCACACATTAAAAAACCAAAAAACAATCTACAAACAAAAGTCTTTGGTCTTTTGTATACAAATGCCTTTCCATCAATAAGCACAGCTAAAATCATGCAACTATAAAAAAAAATAAATTCAGACTGAGCCCCATGATCCATAGGAATGCAATTTGAGGAAGCGGCTCCCTATAAAAGCCTGCATTTGGTGCCTTGGATGGAATTTCCAGCCTAGGCCGGACTAAACAGCTCTGGGCATGCCAACAACATTCATCAAAAGTAAGGAAAATACTCCTATGAACTGCTGCAAAAACAGTGGAAGAAAACCCAGGGCTTCTGGCAGGGCCACTGGCTGCAGAAGAGCTGTGCTAAGCAAGAACAGCTCTGCACACTAAGCTGCCATTGTGAAATCTTCACACGTCCCTGAAACCACACATCTGATACCACCTGGGTTTACTCAGCCTCCATCCTTCTGTGGGAGATAAATTCACTTGTGCACAATTTACTGTGTGTCATTCTTTCGGACTAAAAAAACCCCCCAAGTTCCTTTTTACTCTGAATGAGCTTTAAAGATCTGGCACATCTCAAACACAAGGACTTGTCCAAGTGTCTTGGCTAAAATCTCTTCCCTTTCCAATCTTGCAGTACTGCACATGCCAGCTAGATCCTGCCTTCCAGTTCAGTGCAGGCAGCATATCAGTGGGCTGTACATACACAGTCTGAAAAAAAACCCTGGAATTCTTCCAGAGAACAAGAGAACTGTGTATGTTACTATCCTTATGCAGTTCACTTCGTGGCACTCCTGTCAGATCCAGGGCTAAACACTCTGCTCTGATCCAGGGATGCCAAAGATGAAGCACTGGACTCCAGCCACAGTCTGGTCTGGTCCACAATGAATTGAAGCAGAGGAGTGTCACACGGCTCATGACTACCCATTATTCTCATCAGGACTCGGTAACAATCCAAATCTTTTCAGAGCTTCCAAGCACAAAACTGGGAACAGCTACAAGCAGGTATTTTTGACAGTTAGCTCCATTCAATAATCAGGTGCCACCACGCTCTTTAACACATCCTTCTCAGCAATTCCACCACGAGGTGCTGGGAACCTTTCTGAGATGTGCCATTGTGGACTGCCTCTAGATCTGTGAATAACTATTCAAACCCATTCTTTTGGCTTTACCATGACTTTTTGGCGCCTTTCAAGAAAAAACAAAAGACTTTCTCAAAAGCAAAATAAATCTGCTCTTTCACTACAAATAAATGTACTCTGCATGGAAGTGGAACAAAACTACAAAACAGAGATAGAAAAATCCATGGGTTTGATACTTACAAGACTTTAACCATGTTTTCAATGAAAAGCAAGGTTTCTGAGACTCACTTTGTCATGATTACCCCAAAAAAGGCTCAAGAGTGTATGTGTTACTGAAGCAGAAAGCAGGTCTCTTCAGAGCAAGCTGCAGGCAAAGGCAGCCGTTCCTTGGCACAGCAGCTGTCCCTAAGGCAGCCCGCTCTGGCCATACTAGAGCCATGGAAAGCCAGGCTTTCTGCTGTGCCAGAGGAAAGAGGCCACGGGAAGCAGCAGTCCCTGCCAGAAACGGCAGCTTCCTTGGCCATCTCCACAGCCCACCTCAAGCACTCTGTGCCAGCACACACCTTTCTCCCTCCCTGTGGCAAAGGCGACCTAACCCAGGTACATCACATCCTCTCTTGCTCTTCAGGATGGCAGCCTTGCACTATTCCCAGGGACAGAGGTTATGAGACTAAAGGGACAAAGTCGAAGAATACTTTAAAGCCTCTTACTTAAGCCTCTGCCCAGGTTCTGGCAGGTGGGTCTCAGAAGCTGGCTGTGGTTTTCTCTCCAGCTCAGACAGCTCAGTGGTGCATAACAAAGCCAAATTTCATTTTAGCTCAGGGGGTGGCTGCTTGGAGTCAGAACTGAGGCACTTCAGTGCAACATTTTCAGACTCCAGGAGCAAAGCCATAACAAGTTTTGCATTTAAGTCACTCCAACAGAAACAGTTACAATAGAAACATTTAAACAGCTCTAAGAATGAAGCCGTCTATTCCGTACAAGGTATTATGAGAGAAAAAAATAATCTGTTAGACATACTGAACTAAAAAAATCCCAATCCAACAAAACAACCCCACCCCAAAAAAACCCAAACAAACAAACAAAAAAAAACCCAAAAAACCAACCCACTCTGCTTTAGACACAGCCCTTCCTGTAAACATCCCTGCCCAGTCACAAATGCTATGAGCTCCCGTGGGAGAATAAAGGGCAGTACAGCTTTAACTAGCCCCAGTACTTCCAAGAAGGTAGCAACTTCCCTTTGGGCGGCTGTGAAAAGGGCTTGTCTCCCTGATTTACACAGGTACGGTGTGAATGGCTCAGAGGCTGAGGCCTACTCAGCCAAACACCCATGTGTGCATGAAATTAGAATGTCAACATTTGATTCATGCTGCCAGGCTGTGACTGTGAAACAAATTATGTCAGTGGGTGGCAATTGCAATATTAGTCTAAGCAGATAACATTTAGCTAAAAGGAGGGGCTCAGTTCACAGTCTTCTCCCTACCATTTTAATATGTCAACATCATTAGACTCAGAAGGCCTAGAATTTTGTCAGAATGGAAAAAATACAGACACAAACAAAGATATTACAGGTTAAGAGCAGGTTTACAATAAAACACAAGGCAGCACAATCTAAATAAAGGTTCAGCAATTTCATTTTTGCTCCTTACCACGTACTGTCACTACACATATTTCAGAGTCCTTAAATTTTGTCTCACC
>VXBZ01006714.1:1533740-1561876 GCA_013399135.1 Heliornis fulica
CCCAATAATGGCTTTAAAAAAACAATGACTGAACATGGAGGAATTTAAGTGACCTACAGCATGTTAAAAACTGCCTCTTTAGGGAAGAGATGCCATATACTAATTAATTTTTTATAAAGCAAGCCTTGGAAATGTTTGGCTTGAGCTATCAAACTTTTAAAATGCATAAATATAAGGACCTGAATCTGGCTTCTTTTCAGTTAAAAAGAAATACAAAGTTTTTTTCAGAAGACCGAAAGCAAGTTTTTCTAAGTTGCTTCTAGCATTTTCAAGTGCATTTACATGAGATCAACAGTTTTTGAGATACAAAGTCAATATTTTGTAGTAAGTGAGATTTGATAAAAACCCACCCCAAAAACCAATGAAAAACCATATGTGAAACCAATATAGGATACTTACGAGCAATTGCTCCTATTATAGAATTAATAAAGAAATAGACAGAACTCACCATGTTGTAAAGTTGGAAAAGATATCCTAAGAAACACATGGTTATTTTCTTCTGGCTTTCTCAATAAGTCCTTAGGTACCAGAAGGCAATTTTACCACAGAATCCATCATAATTCTATCTCCACTTTACTTCTCACATGTTTGAACTAGCAAAATGGCAAAACATCAATTTAAAGTTTTATTCCATAGTAAACACCCATGTTGTTAAAGTTAATGCTGTGAAAAATCCGACTTGTAACAGTGAAATGTTTACAGAACCATTTAGTTGTAGAACTAGGCAGCAGCTATCAGCTTCCTAGTTAATGTTCAGAAAGAGAGTTTTTAGGTGATTTTGCCAAAACTTAATTTATCTTCCAGCATATAAAACCTAGCTTTATCTTAAAGCCATTAAGAGGGAAATGGCTTGTAACCACCTCCTCTGCCCATCATCCAGTGCTACATATTCCAGAGCAGTCATCATGGACCCATGCCTACATCCCAGTCCAGCAGGCTGAACCTCGCCAGGTTCAGTGTTACTCTTGCTGAAGGCAATGAGAATTTCATCACTGGGTCAAACTCTCCCTGCCTTCCTCACTTGAGAAATTTCATTGAAGTTAATGGCCCAAATTAATCACTAGCATAACTCCATTGACTTCACCAAGGATCAGTTTGATTCAATAGGACTATTCTCTTCAGTAGACTAGGACTGGATGCACAGACTTCAATGGGAGCAAGATGGGGAACATAATGAGAAATCCAGATCATTTATTCTTCAGACTTTGCAAAGATTGATCTAAATTGACTTCAGAAAACACACATTGTAGTAAGACGTGTACATGTGTGTGGCCTCATTTCACTAGCTCAAAATTCTTGAGCAGCATTGCCACTGCAGCTACTCTGTGGCATACTGGTGATTTCCAGAGCTGAGGTAAAGTTCTTATCATGCTGCTCCAGTAAATAGCCTTTAAATAGAAATGTTTACGAGAAGGGACTATGAAAGATTCAGACTAAAATATTTCAGACAGAAAATGCAGATATAACCATCTCCTCTAATACAATTAAACTTGTTTCACTTAATTTTTTGAATTTATTTTTTTTTTAAATTTACTTTATTGCAACAGATACTGCAGTACGACCTTTATAAATAATAACAAAGAATGGAAAAACAAGTCAGCAGCAGACTGCAATTTTCCTGCCACTTCAGCTAATTCAGGGTATGTGCTTTTGGAATCTCCTTTTAAAAGGAGAGAATTTTTCATTAAAATCTTTCAGAATTGTCCAAATTGCAAAAAAAAAAAAAGGTTCAAAATTGCTTTGTCTCTTTATCTGTGAAACAAACTATTAAACATTCTATTGATTTTCCAAAGTCCTCAGAAAAAAACCCAATCCATTTGCATTGAAAGTTACATCTTTGTCAACAAACAAAACAATGGAAATGTCTGTCTTCAGTTTGGCACACCACCCCTCCTCTACCTCCCCAAGTAATTAATAGGGATATAATAAGCACAACACCACCAAAAAACTCTACCACCTGGGGAATTTAAAATCATTTTGTCTCTTTGGACTACTCTATAGTGAGGAAAAATGTCCGGGGAGAACACTGTAGCCCACTTTAAAAGCTCGGCTATTCACGCTGTATAGAAAAATAAGTGTAAACCATCAAACTTCTCCAAAGGTAATTTGGTAACAGTGCTTACAAAGAGGAAAGCAGAAAAGACAGCACTAAGACTGCAGGAAAGATTCTTTCTTTATGGTGTAGTGACAGCCTTGTAACTTCTCCATTATGATGGGAACCACAGCATAAAGATTGCATTATCATCTGTGGTTAACTGTCAAATGCATTTTAATGCTTTATTTGGGAGAGCTAAGTTAAAGACAAAACAATCCTCCTCTTCTTAATCTATCCATCTTTGAGAACGTAAATACAGCTCATACTTGTGTGTCAGTGTGGGGAGTTAACTGTATTCTTTCAGCTTCATGTAAATTCCTGAAGATCAGAGAGCTGAGTAAACAATATTTTGATGTAAACAGATTATCAACATGAGAGGAATGACCGTCTGGTCACCCGTGGGGGTTTATTCACTTAACACTTCCACCCCATAAAGACAATTGTGTGCAATCAATGCATATAGGGCCTTTCACTGTGTTGCTAAGTGATACGTAGTGTCAACACAAAAATGTGTGATGTACAGAAGGGCTGCTCAACAGCCAAGAGAAAACAACACACATGGATGATATTTTAAACTTAATTCAGTGCGTTATGAAGATTGTGACAGGCACAGTGGCTGACCAGAAAGCACTTCAAAAAATTTGACTTTATAAAGTTGGATCTCCCATGTGTGTAAAGAGTTTAATTTGGTAACAAGTGAATCACAGTGCATAACAGTAGCTGGTTCAAATAGGAAAAGCCAACCCAGCAGGGAAGCACTGAATATTCATTCACTGGAAGGCACAGCAGTCATTTTACAATCCAGGCTTCAATATATGAGCAGATCGTTTGTCTAAGATTGTATATGCATTCTCTCATTTTCCTCATCTCTGGAAACTATTTTAGTAAAAGCCCAGAAGCTGTTTTCAACAGTTTCTTCAGAATTTCTAAAGAAAGGAAAGAAAGTTGAATGGCATCACATTGCCCCATACAACCATGAAAACCTGTTTTGTGGGACATTCTTGAAACCAACCCAGAAAGAAACCCTTAAGAGGTTTTGTATTTATTTACCCATTCTCTCACCACCACCCACTTGATAGGTTTTATATTCAAATGCAAAATATATCTGCCTTTGTTCTAAGGATTCAATCTGATTTTGGTTTGATTTACAGAACGAATCCTGAGAAATCCAATCTTTTGCCAAAATTTATTTTCTAATCACTGTGCCCAGTACACAGAAATTTCCAGTACTCCAAACTTTACTAAATCAGCTGTGATCATAGTCCAATTTACTGTCATGTGCAAAAGTTCCCAAGAGACCACCATGCTTTGACCAAATACGTTGCTCACTGGATCACTAATGCTATTTTCTACAGAATACATTTCCCAAACTTGCAGAATACTCTTCTTACAAGATGTTAGTGAGCTCTGTGCTCCCCCGGCTGCTCCTGACAGGGCATGGGCAATATGAGGCTCTGTGACGAGAGAAGTAATTTAAATAATTTTCAGTGGATTAACCATAACTCAGTCATAGTCAGACATGCCCAGATTTTTCAAAAAGCTAATCTTTATTAGTTTATAGAGGGTTTGGTGGGGTTTTTCAGTTGGTTTAGGGGGTTTTGTGGGTTGGGGTGGTTTTTTTTAGCTTTTGTTTTTTGTTTCTTCAGAGGGATTTACTGTTAACACATTTTAGGAGAATTTTACATGAGTATGAAAACATTTTATTGAGAGGACCTCCTAAAGAAATGCTGCCTTGGTTCAGGTTGATGAAGATAGTTATCAGAGTTTCTGAGCTACCAGATCCAGATGGTGACCTATTCAGGAGACTCAGCTTCCCAAATGCCACTTGCAGACTTCAGCCCAGGACACACAAAGTGATACCAACTTGAAATATGCACAAAGTTCTCTTGAACACAACATGGTAACTTGAGTTCACACAGAAATACCTAATGTGTTACTGCTAATAACTATATATATAGTTCCTACTTGGGTAATATCTAGTAAGTAGGCACACAGCACACTTATTCTACAATATGACAGAAACTGGAGATGGTCTCTGACCAGAAGATCTTGCAAAATAGTTAAGCAAGCCAAATGAGGATGTGACGACGAGGAGCAGAACCTGACTCAGCATTCTAAAAAGAAAATACAGAGAAGAAATTCTACTGCAAGGAGAAGAAACATACTGACAAGTAAGGAATCAAACTGTTTAAGAAAAGAAGGATAATTAGGTTTGGAATCATGTCTAAATGGTCTCCTAAGCCAATCAGGTTGCTGGATTTCTAAACTGAAAATGTAGCAAGTCAATAAAGAGAAGTCTGAAACTGTGTCTTTGGAAATACAGAGTATTTCTGGGTACATGACAGCTCTGAGGACAGTAAAAATGAAGTCCCTTATGCAGTCACCTTCTAGCTGAATTTGAATTAATAGCTTGAATCTGACTCTTAACAAAAGTGACTCAGAAAATTATTTCTTTTAATCCTAATATGTAATTATTAACCTCATCACAATCAAATAATTTATGAATACTAATAAACCTCAATTCCTGAGTCAGGAATGGAGTTTTATTTTCATTCCTGAAATCAGGTTGCCTGGAAAGTAAGTATAAATAGATTTATCTTCCACACTGGTAACTTCCATTCTGGTCAGAAAAGTTAATTACAAAATCTAAAGTTAGAATATCCGCCTTACATATGTGGAAAAAAAAAAGAAATCCTCAACCAATCTCTCCCTCCTCCCCGCCCACATGCTGTGTTATTCTCTGGCAGCAGTAATTCTGAGGCATTAATAGGGAAAAGGGGGAATAGACATGACCCACAGGTGTGGCACAGCTCTGGTACCAATCCCAGCAGTTCACCTCCGTGTAACAGAGCACTGCTCCAGAGGTGTGAAGTAAACGGGATTCTGCTGATCAGCTGCACATGGTCTGTGGAAACATCTCAGGCTGGTTCCAAAGTCAATTCTTCTACACAACTGGCAAATTCTTGTACTATCTAGAGCTGTCTAAAACACCAGCCTGGATATGGCTGGTTCCAGGTGCATTGGGCTGTCTGACATGGAAGCAAGGTAGTATCCTAGTTCTTTGTGCCAATTCTTCTATGACAAATCATAACTTAGAGCTGCTGGGAGAGGTGGCTCTGGGTTTCATTAGGGCCAGTATAATGTGCAAATAAACTAGCTCTATCTTTAGCTTGGAAAATGGTGGGATAAAATAGTTTTCCTTGGTTAACACTAGTAGTCTGCACAGTATTAGAAAAAATCCTGTCTGTGTCTTCTTGTCACTGTCACTTGACACATATCAAGTCTTGCTTGAGAAATCTGTCTACCAGCTGCTTCACTGGGAACTCTCTTAATCTTGGGAACTCAATCTTGGAACTCAATATTTGAAGATACACACACAAAACCTACTGGATAACACACTGTGATGCACGGAGTTGCAGGCCATGTTCCAGCTTCATTCCTGAACGCACACAAATTTTGACATGCTGCCCTAAGCTCAGAGACACAGTGTGGGGAATGCAGTTTGCTCCTGGAGGAAGGCTTAGCAGGGTAGGTCTCTTGTGACGTGTTCTCTGAGCTCCAAGGACAGGGCAATTTGCTGGTGAGCAGTAAGAAGAGAGCCTCACGCTGGGGAGGTGCCAAATGCAACAAAAACTGGTTTCTGGTATTTTGAGTTAGGGTTCCCAACATGGAATAGGCATTGTCTAGTTAAAAATGTTTTTCTAAGCAAACTATTTCACTTTCTAAAGTGACATCAGAACATGCTCAAACATTATTTACCTCTGCTGTAGTTTCCCTGTTTTGTTACTCTAAGGGAAGATAAAACAGGGAGAAAGAATAGGAAGGAAGTCTGAAATGGACATCGTTTTATTTTAAAAACTTTTGGAAAAAATGGACACCAGGGCAATTTCATTCATTAAAATTATTCCTTAGCTTCCCATCAGTTTTAATCACTGTGCAACTGCCCCATCTGCTTTAACTTTCTGAAAAGCAGACTCGGTTCCTTCTAGCTGTACATGAGCTAATGTGTTTAATGCTAAAGCAGACTCAGCTGCTTCTAGACAAAGCATGTTCAACTTCTATGTTTTTTAAGTTTGAAAAGAAGTGAATGACCCTGAGATCAACCCTAATACACAAGGTATTTGTTTAATTGGCCTTTCCTTAGTTGAGAAGTGAGCTCCCAAAAGTATGTTTTACTTCATGTTATGGACTTAATTCTGCTTTTATCAGCAGATATTCTGCTTTTGTCTAAAACTAAAATGGGTCCAAAGTTACAAATTTATTTGGTTTTTTATGTCTTGAGTCAGTATGTTGCTACTTTGAACACCTAAGCGTAGGTAATTGCATAATCAATAAAACACCCGTTTTAAAAGCACCGATGCAATTAAGTTCAGAGTTGCTGGAATACCAGGCCAAATTCAGCAACACTACTGGGCAATAGGTAAGACTTAAGCTTGACATATACTTGCAGGTAGCTTGAAAAGCCAGAGTAGAAATCTTGGGCAGTGTATTTGTTGTTAGAACTTCCTGCAGCTGGTTAATATTACAAAGCTAAGTGCTAAGAGCTTACACGGAGGTTTCTCAGAGGAACACTTGATCAGTAACCAGTCTTGAGGAAATCTATCAGAATATTATCAAATCCCCTGTCATCAGAAACAAAGGCAATGTTTGCTACTAATTTCTGAATCTGTGGACAGGTAAGAGGACTGTTCAAGTGTGTTTCTACACTACTGAAAAGCTTTTCCATGTAAAGCAGCCAATTTACTGTTATGGTTACACTTAAGTCAATTAAAATGTTTTATTTGCAAGGATTTGAATCTCTTACCTTCATTAACATTTAGCAGTAAATGGGAGAAAAAAGGTAAATAAAATATTATCTGGCTTTTTAAAGGTCATTCCAGCTTTATCATTATAAAAAGCTAGCTAGTAATACAGTATATGCCCCTTTGTGAGGATTTAATACCACTAGCCAGTGCAGGACATTATCCGTAGAAGACAGCAAACAAAAAGTCAGTGACTGGAGAGCCTATAATGCTGGTGTTTAATATACACTTAATTACAGCCACCCTTTGTTCATCCGACTTGCGATAATTTTCCTTTTTCCTTAAACCTCCCATCATAAATCACCCTCATCACAGAGCATTTAACTGATGCACCTACTCTTAGCACCTGCTTTTAAACAACCCTAGGCTAGCAATCCAATCTGATGAAATGACATACCTAATGCTTTGCATGCCTTTACCAAAGGAATAGCCAGCCAAGTTCTGGAATCTGGGTCCTACCTAGGCTGGAGGGTGCTTGGGAGGGCCACTCCTCCGTTGTAATTAGGCAGTTATTACAGTGCGTGACTTCAAGAGCTTTCATATTTCTGTTTATGACAGAGAATAATGGGGTATGGAAATTTCGTTGTCACAAACTTGTTTAAAACTAAGATTTTATTATTTGTAAATAGACATAAAACTAATGATGCAGAAAGACCCCATGCTTTAAACAGATAAAAATCAGACTAGAAAAATAACAAATATTTGTGTGCTCCTGTGGGCAAACATCTAACCCAACACAATTTACATCAAGCTTCCTGCTTTCCCTTTCCATGTTACTACACCTCTGACTACTGGTACTAAAAATAAAATAGAAATTCCCCACAAATCACAGAATTACCATAACTAAATGCCACTCAGTAGAACATACAGAGTTCTTCTACATCTTATCATTGTCCCTGGTAAACAAATTACTTTCAAGGAAAAGCTACAAGTAAAAGCCTACAACGAATCAGTTTTTGTCTAACATAAGGGTTCCAATGCTGTGAATACCCATTCTGAAAGTACTCTGAAAACTAATCCTCCTCCCCCCAAGGTCAGAGAAAGCAGTATTTTAAGAGCCTCAAAACTGCAGCATCAGAGAGACCTTCGTGAAGAGTTCACATATTCAGCCAAGAATCCTACAAGCAATTGAACACCCCAAATCACATTACATAAATCAAGGAATGTATGTTGCAGTGAGATCCTAAAAGATCCACAGAAGGTGCAGACTAACTGAATTTACACATTGGTGTATACCAAAATTTTAACACATGTTTAGCTTAGGACAAATTGCTCTGTCTAAACTTAACTTTCAAATCACAAAATTTTGAACAGGATTTCCTTTATTTTCAGGAAAAATAGAAGTCCCAACAAATGTTAAATACTTTAGGCTTTCACAGGGGATACTTAAAATGGTTTTATTGGGAAGCCATATATTGTTCATATATAAGAATATGCATGGAGCACTATAATAATGACTAGATTAGAAGAGTATTTTAATATTCTTTATTTCTTCTCCTTGGTTATCTTTTCTTCTTACAGGTGTTACAACCACTGGGCATTTTATAAGGGAAAGAAAACTATGATGTGCAGGAAGTATCATATTCTTCCAAATTCACCCTTCCTTGCTTTCTTCTACCAGAATATACATGTGAGTCATCAGCACTTTGACTTTTTTGTCTGCAGTTTAATACAGATTATCTATGGATATTTATCTATGATGAAAACAATGTATTTCAATGCCCTCTGTGTGCAATACACAGCATCATACCACATACTAAAATAATTTGGCAATAGTTTTCAGTTAACATTGACTAAATATTAGCAGTAATATTATTTCAGTAACCAAATAACATTTCATAAAGTTGTGTCAAGCTTGGAAAATGGTACACCTAGAGAAAAAATATTTTATAATAAAATTCAGGGTTTAATTCCAATACTTTCTTAACAGAAAAGGTGGTGTTTTGGTTTGGTTTAGTTTGCTGATTTTTTTTTTTTAAACTGCATACTACAGAGCCTTTTGTTTCCTCTACACGGAGACATTACATTATTTTTTTTCCATGACTGTGTTCTAAAAGAATTAAAAATAATCAAGGAATTTGCAAAATAAAAGATTTGGTTTACTAAAAACTTTTTTAAAACCTTCTTTCAGAAGAGCAAGTGAAAAAAACAAAAAACAAGCATTAGTAATGTGTCCAGCAAACATTAAGAACTTCGCAGAACCTCCTTGTGAGTTGAGGGTAATTAAATGCTTCCTCTTATTTCCATGGGAATTGTGGTTGTGAGAAACCAGTAAATCAAGAAGCAGGATTAACAGACAGGATTAAGACTATAACCTGAATCTCAGTGATCAAATTTCAAGGCTTCCAATTAAATCTTTCACCTAAACTAGTGGGTTTAGTACATGTACTGTGTTAGTAAAACAAATAAACCTACATAGTGGCATATATTTCTATGCAGCAAAATATTCAGCATAGTTCCAATTTAACATATGATTCTGAATAAACCCACCAGTGATCAAAGCTGTAACAGTCTCAGACCAACTTTGTGCCTGCAGAACAATGCCTAAGCTACCACAGAAGGGGCCAGCGAGAGCCCCCTCTCAGGGAGCGGACAGAGCGCAGCTCCGTGGACGGAAGACAGGCACCTGCCAAAAGAGCTGATCAACGTGCACAAGAGCTGAGACCCAGCACCACACTGGAGGCACAGAATTTGGCTCACTGTAATTAGATTGCTTTAATAAAGGAAGAGCTGACCTGAACGTTTCAGTCAGGTTGCAGGTCACTTGTTAGAAGCAAGTAATAATGAATTCAAAACTATCACAAAAAACTACTGCCGAGGAAAAAAAGAAAACAGTTTATTAGTTATCACGATGGAAATAAGGATTTCATCGAGTTCTACAAGGATTGTCACCAGCACAGCACAGACATGAAACATGACTTTGAGGACAAACGAGGCAGGAGAGCTCTCAGCTGCTTCAGAAGCAAGCTGTTCTGAAAGTCTATTTCCCAAGCAGCCGGCTAGAAAGTGTGTATCCCAGAGTGCTGCAAGAGCTGCTCTGGGCAAGGCCCACTTTCTTGGCAGGGTGGGGAGCACAAAGTATATTTTCCTTTCTGCTGTTACTTACGGAATGTGAAGCATAGGAAATCTGGAGGTGAGGTTTTAATTGCTGATTAAGGAATAGCTGGTAATTAACTTGCATTCTCTTTGTAATGCAGTTTTCTGTATGACCCAGTAACCAAGCAACAGGAAGAGTGACAAAGCAAAAGTGTGAACATCTAGCTCTTTTTTTTTTGAAAAGGTAAAATGATATTAAAAAAATATTGAAGAAAAGAATAAGTTGCATTTTACTATTGCAATAATATGCAAAGTTTGAGCCTCAATTTGGTGTAATTGCATTTTATTTTTAAATGATATTTTCAGGCTAATAACTATTTCCTATTCCATGCATAAAGATATTTCTGTCTAACACTAGAAATCCTGCACCAAAAAAGAAATGCAGTTAACATTAAATAAATGGACTAGTTGGGAGCAGCATACTTAGATACTGCTGTTCACAATTCACCAACAAATCCTGCACGAGCACCAAACGCAGGTAGAAGGATCACTGTTCCTGTTGTGTGTTGCCAGCTGTGGCTTATGCTCAAAGAGGAGAATTGCTTGGAGCTACAATAGTCCTTCTCTAAGCCAGATAACCACGACCAAACACTGACAAGTTTTGAATTCAAATCTAAAATAATAAAGACTTAAAGGACAGGTATGTACACCAGCATTTTTTCAGTGCAGGCCGTATAGACTGGGCCCCGAGTCTCGAGACTCGGGGCCCAGTCTATACGGCCTGCATGCATCCTTCCCCCATATGAGCATTCGGCATATACGCAGTCATCTTGTCCCTTGCTACACACGGTGGCTTGTTTAGGTTGGCTCAGAAAGCAACTCTTCAAAAGTCAAATGCAGAATTCTGAGCACCACAGAAAGACCAGTGAAGACAGACCATTTTGGCACAAAAACCACTTGCACACTGTTTCACAGCAAGTGGGGGAAGGTTTGCACAGCCCTTAGGAAGTGTTTTCTACTCTCTAATTTGAGAAGCTCTTTCTCAAGAGCTTTGCTATTAAAAGGAACCAATTCCCAGCTTTCATGTGCTATGTCTTTAACAACATAGGCCTAATCAAGTCTTCAAACATAAAAAAGATCAAAGACTGTATCTGTAATAAACCAAACGATATATGTCTGACATGTATTGACAAGGCTACATGGCTTCAGTTGTTCAGTTTCATTATTACTAACATTTATCATACAAAAATCTGGATGGCATACTAGAAGTTCTCTAACTTTCTAGCAAAAATATTGTCAAACACTAATAACACTTGACTTGACCTCAGTTTTACCTTCTTAATACCTGCAGTGATCTGCAAGCTCAAACAACGCAGCAGCACTTAGAAAAAAAATTAAGCCTGTCATTAGCACACAGTAAATTTGAAGAACAATAATTTCAGGGTAAAAACTTTAACTATTTGTCAACACTAACACAACACAGAAGGCTATAGAGCTCCCTGGATGACCCCTTTAAAGAGCCTTCTGAATATCAGTTAGGCCTACCTCCTTTCCCTTGACGTTTCTGGGGCCATTTTCTAGGCAGGCCTGTCCAGAGTTTGAACTCAATTGAGCAGAATATTAGCTCAGATATCTTATTCTCCTTCTGCTCTAAGTATTCAACAATGCTGCTTCCCAATTCAAGGAGCCTGCACTCTCACATTGCCTGGCATAACCAGTCTCAGTAATTTTATTCACTCTTTTTCTTCTTCTAATTGCCCTGTCAGTGCTTGTGCAAGATTTCCACGGATTTGTGGCATGCAGAGTAGAATCCTCAGTCACCAATTCAGTGCAACTTTTCAATAATGACTGTAACAGATTAGAAAAAAACCACCACCTTATTTAAATTGATGATAATTAGAATGCATGTTTATCTACTTTAGACAAGACTGTCCCTTTAAAGGCAGTTAGGAAATAAGACACAAAAATCAAATAATATATATAAAAAAAAAAGTTGCATTTTACTATCACAATAATATGCAATGTTTGAGCCTCAATTTAGTTCAATTGCATTTCATTTTTAAAGTTACCCTAGAAGACCTAGGCTATTTTTCCAGTTCTTTTGCTGAAGGTATATCACCATTTTACCCCAAACATAATACAAATCAAGACCTACTAATTATGTGTGGCTAATGACACTAACAGGACAGCATGCTTTGTGAACACAGGCCTTCCTTTGAAAACAGGAGGAACATGTAGAAAAATAAACCCACACCACTCTCATACTAGAAGAGGGCAATCTGTAGAAAGCTGTGGTGAGGTGACTGCTCATTTCTCTGGTTGGCCATAGCAGCTGTGTTTCAGTTACCCATTACTCAGGAACAGCTTCTACACTTGCCTGGAAAGACTCTACATACAGAAGTCTTGACTCAGAATTGACTCGCACACACGTACCAAACACTTGTCATCTGTACATTGTGTGCAGTGGATTAGTGTCAGACAAATAAAAAAGTAGAATTGAGAAAATACATTCAAGATAAAAATTAACAGCAAATGATTCCTCAGGGACAGCATTTCAGGTCCTTTTGAGCTTTCCCTGAAGGAAGCAAATATTTCAGTACAAGTTTGCTAGTATCTTTGGATTTCCATTGTGTCACTCTGCTCTAATTGTTCTAATGGAAAGTCTCCTACTCTGTTTCTGAATAGTATGCCTTCTCTTAGATGAAGTAACAAGGTTACCACTTCATCCCACATACTGTACAACTGCAGAGCCATTTGTTCAGTCCCGCCTCAATGTCAATTGCCAATTCAAGCTTTTTCTATGAACTCTCTTCGGGAGTGTTGAAGTTCTAGCAATCTAACATTTTGTTTCTTTCAATAGTATATTCTGCCTTTTGTTGTAAACAACTGTCCACAGGTTATAACTGCCTTTGCTCCTCAAATGCACTGTATCCACCCTGCTAATTACCCTCATAAAGCTGTATGGATTGGACAGAAACCAAACTGTCAAAGGGAATTGATCTAATTTCTTATTTTCAAATTTCTTACTGTGTGTCATACATCAAGACATATCTTATTCCAGGACATCACAAAATGTTGGCACATAGGAACAATTCAGCACAATGCCTCAGAAAGACTTTGAAAGCTTTTTATGCTGGACAGCCATCTATTAGTGAGTGAGAATAACTCAACAGGAATTTACTGGTACAGACAGACAGTGTTTCCACAGATGTCCCAGTATGTCTGTATCAGTGATTATTCCATTAGTTGTCTATGTGCTTTTCCTTTCATGCTGCAGTTCCTTTTCAAACCTCAGTAAGAAGGGCTGTCCAGAATAGGCCCAGACATTTCTTATTACTTATTAACAGCTCATAGAGATGACAGCCAGAAATGGAATCTGGCAGTCTTCAGTCTGGAGCAGTCAACATTTCCAGTCAGCTTACAGTCCACAAACAATACAACAGAATCAGAAAACCAAAAATGGAATAGTAAAAATAAGCAGGTATTTTATCATGGACGAACTAAATGTAATTTCCAACCTTTTTCTCTCTTTTTTGCCACTCGCTTAGTAACAGATGACAAGAGAATCCTGCCAGCACTGCAGACTCAACCAAGAGGGAACAGAACAAACCTTTACAAGGCAGTTGAAAATCCTCATACAGAATTTTCAGCACCTTCTAAAAAAAGGATGCCAGCCTGCCTGCTCTTTAGCTCTTTGGCACAGAGAGCAACATGCACTTCAGAAAACAAAGCGAGCTCCAAAGCCAACCTGCTTTGGAGCTCAATGCAGAGATGGTCCTAAATTCTAGCAAATTTCTCTAGACATAACTGGAAATATTTAAAAGTATTATAGATAATATGAATCTAATCTAAAAATATAACCTACCATAACATACTATGATTAAGAGATTATTATGAATAATATTATTTGGAAGGAATAGTTTTGGTTTATAATACAAACAAGTATATCTAAATAACAAACTACTTACTGTAGTAAGTAACTGCCCCAGGAAGCTCAGTCCATGAGGAATATCAATATAGCAAGTACTAAATTCCTATGCTTGAAGGGGCAGGGGTCTTTGGGTTGGAGCTCTGCAATTCTGCAGTGAAAAGCCAGTAGCTACATTTTTTTTAAGGTGGTAAGAACATAATTACACATCTAAATGGGACTTTCAAATCCAACTGTATACCTGGAAACTTTTGAAATCAAGACAGCATTTTCCTTATTGTACAGGTAGTTAGACTGCATATTACCTGCCCCCCTTATGTTGCCTGGTAGTCTCCCCTGTGATAAATCACAGGGGTTGAGGTCTTCCTGAGGAGGTTGGTTAACAGACCAGAGAGGGGCATGAGGCAGCTATGCTACAAATGCCAGGGGCATCACAATGCTTCTTCTGCTTTTCCCTCCTCCAGAAGATCAATACTTCCTAAGGAAAGCAATAACTTTTTTTTTTTGCTAACAAAACTTCAGTATGACATCCAAGTATACACTATAAACTATTTCAAGCATCCCTCCTTACAAAAAAAAAACAAACCCCAAAACCAAACCAAACCCAAACCAACCTACCTGCTTTCCATTCTAAAATGAAAACACCCTTTTGGGTGGAGTCCAGTAAATCAAAGGAGCATCAAGGATAACCGTTGGTTTTGAATACAGACCTCTCAATTGTGTAAAGCCTTGCTACCTGGCTTAAAGCTTTACTGAGGAGCACAAGTCTCTTCTCTCCTTAAAGCAGCTAATCTTCAGGATCTGGCTCATTCATGCATAGCTAAAACAGGTATTCACTCATTCTCCTGCATCATTTTCTTGTTTACTCCCACATCCTGAGAAGGCCTGAAAGAGGCATTTTAAAATGTTCTTCTTTTCAAAAAGAAACAGCAACAAATGAAACAAGTGCTATTTCAGGCAAATAAAGAGCCTTGTTTTCTTTGGCTTCAGAATGTTAACAATCACCTGGACTCAAGATTAATTTTAAGAATGATGATGTGAATTTACTATAGCTCCATAACTTGCTCTTCATGCTAAAAGAGTTTACACAGACAGTTTCAAAGCTTGACTGGAGAACTGGCCAGCATATCATTTTGGTCAATTATTTGCCATGATAGAAATGCATCAGGGTAATGACACAGTGAGGGATTGTAAGGCAATATTGTTTCCCCAGAAGCCTTTGTCTAACAAGGTAATTTATGACCTGTTCTGGAATCCAGTCTTTACAAAACCATAAATTCACACTCACACTCAACTTCAAAGGGACTATTATCAGTAAAGGTGGCAGAAGGCATCAGACTGCTGCAAGCTAGATAAACAGATAAGTGAGACTTTCATGGTTTTCTCCTCTAGATCTGCTAGCAGGACAAAGGTACCTGAAGGTGCAGCTGCTCCTCAGCATTTGGCCTTGTTATTTGCAAAGTTCACCACTGAATGTGCTACTTCCCTTTTACGAGGTGAGGAAAGCTGTACTCACTGGAGTGCAAAAACTCACAGCATCAGCAGAGCTTTGAAAGCTCTCTCAATAAGCCTATCAGTGCTCATCTAGGAGCTGATGCTTTTCTATGAATGCAATGACATGCAAAGCAAAACCCCAGAAGGAACAACAAAAGCCCCGAAGAGTCAGTGTTCTGCATCCTGAAGGAAAAAAATCAAAGCCTTGGAGACCAGCCAGCATTAACTGGCAAACTTCTTAGGGTTTTTGCAGTGTTGCTCCCTCTGTAGCACTGGAAAAGCGGTACCTGTGTTTGCATTACTGCTGCTAAATTCAGCTGAACCTCTCCTCTGAAGGTGGGAGATCAGGGGCCTCTGGGGAGGGAGTGCTGCATGCAGAAAACAACCCAGATTTATACTCACTGCCTTTCAAACAAAAGCCTCCCAATTTTGAGAGAGTCTCTTTTGTCTCACTGGAAACTCACAGCCCCGTACATCTGAAAACAATACTCAAATAATCCCATTTTACTGGAGCAACAAAAGGGTGGTAAGGAAAGCAGGCAGCTGTCCCAGGTGATTAACTGTTGGGGATACCACCAATCTGCCTGATTAGCCACCCGGACAGCACGGCTGGGTCAGAAGCTGTTGACAGAGAGCACTGCCTTAAAAGTACTCCCTTGCTGACAGTTAAAACTCCCACCTACTCTTCCATCTCTTCTGGAGAGATTAATTAGTTAATGTTTGCACAGTGTTACGAAGATCTAAAGAGCTGAGTGTGATCACGGGTGCTGACTAGAATGACTTCTAATTACTGTACTGGAAGTGAAGATGGCACTGCTATGGAAAGGCGTGAGGCTACAGATCCAATGCCTTTTTTATGGCCCAACTATCTAGAAGCAATAGTGCTCCCTGGTAGAGGAACAGACTGAGCACAGAAGTGGGACAGTGCAGCCTGCAGAGAAGATAAAGCACGGAAGAAGGGGAGGGATTCAGCTGAATAAGCCAACCCACAGAATATAAACTGCTATAACCCAGGCAGAGAACTGCAGATACTCTCCTGCTGAGGGCCATTAATCTACTAATCTTATTATTCATTCCATATCTATGCAGAACTGTCACCTGATTGAAATTCATTCCTCTGGGATAAGGCTGGAGGATCTGCGCTTGCCCAAGTTCTCTGTACTGGGATAAATTTATGCCACTAGATTTGTAACTCTGACAGACAAAAATGCCTAGCAAAAGTATCTGTGGTAGGATTACTGGTGAATCAGTACTGAAGGGCTTAGTGACAATACAAGCAGCATTTGCTACGATCCACCCATGTTCTGAAAACCAACCCTTAGCCCTTATTTAGTTAAGACATCAGTGGCAAAATTAGCCACTGTCCTTTATTGGTGTCCTTTAGACATTTCTTTGGCCTGGGTAGTTGAAGGAGCTTGTGCTGTGTCTTCATTCATGGACAGATTTCCTTCCTGGCACAAGATGCACATAATTTCCAAGTAACTTTGTGGCTTGGGAAACTAAAAATGAAAGTTTTACTAGGAACCTGATATGCAGATTTAAATCCTTTGCTGATTCTCCTCATTTTTGCAGCTTCTTCTGACATGCTGAAGAAAAATTACTACTAGTTTGTTCAAAACTGTCATAAGAGGTGCCTGGGTTTCACTGATTGTACTCTACCCTACCAGAAAAGATGCTGGACTCACAGAGAGGCATCTTTGCCAGCTCCTGAGGAACTCCTGCTTGTCACAGTGACACCGCTCCCCAAGACGAGGTGCTGTGTGTAACAGGTCAAATCTTGCTGCTGTAATGTCTGATTATTGCCGGTGAACAGGAGTGTGGGCACATGGTGCAAGTCAGCAGGGCCTGGCGTTTCAGTCACAGCTCATCGGCAGCCAGCTGTATTTGCAAGTATTCCCTCTCAGAACTCAGACACACATTTCCTACTTCAGAGTTTAATAGGTAAGGAAAAAGCAGTTGTACTTGAAGTGAGCCAGAACATCTCTGGCATTGCAGAAAACACAAAGTGGTGGGCAGCTGCAAGTGACAGAGAGTACAAGTACTCCAGTAACGGTTACTAACTCCATCCATCACAAATATCAATTAACAACACTTCCCCTCCATGACTTCTGCCTGTCCTTAAAAATACACACCATTGAGGAGGAAACTGCTCCTGTTCTCAGCAATATCCAGGAAATTTTAATGTTTGCTTGATCATCACACTAAGCATGACATAGAGCCTTGGCCCCTTAATCTTCAAATAATAGCAAGAAACCCCGATTCACTGATGTAGGAACTGATGGTCACCTAACTGCAGAGAAAACAAGAACAGAAAACACCAAACCAAACCCAGACAAGGAACACTGCCACATCTTCAGGATAAGGAACATTCCCTGTCCTCTCTCACTGTATGCTCTCTCTGGAAGGGCTAGCTCCCCACCAGAGCCAACACTGACACAGTAGGACATGCCAATACTTGGAGAAAAGGATCGGCCACAGATAACTAACAGCAACCATCACCCTGCTTTGGCAGCCTATTGGAACCCCGTTTCCTCCTTTTTCTTCTCTGCTTTCACTACCCCAGAACCCTAAGCGGCAGAATAATCTTTGTAGCTCCTAAGGCTGAGTTATATTACCTGGTTATTTAGTCTCAATTCCTACTTCTAATTGTCACAACAATTAGGTTATCAGATAACTCTATTTCTAGCACCCACAGATTAGTCCCATGACAAAACATACAGATATAAATATATATATACATATATATATATATGTGAACCCTTGTGGTGGTTTAAGTGAATGCCCTTACATTGATAAGGAAGGTAAGCTTGGTAAGCTAACCCCTGTCAGCTTTAAATTTTATATTTTTCATTCTCCAAGTCTGAAAATGCTTATTGGTATGTGCATTCATGCTTTTAACATTGATATGAGTACTCAATACTGCAGGTGGTCAAAAGACTATATCTGTATTTTTTTCCCCAAAAATTTCAAAATTCAGACATCAAGTAGAGAGTTGACAAAAAGAGAAGAATTGAAATGTAATTTTAAACAACCATTAACATTTAGAAATTTTCCTTCATTTCCTTAGAAGCCTGCAATATACAGTTCACACTTTCAAACAGATGGCTTCTCAATCAAAATATCATATCTTGCTATTTTGAACCTCTTCAAGTCCAAAAACTTTATTATTCATGAGTGTTTTTTCTTTCCTGCATAACAAAGTATATAAATAACTAAATTATTAGTCTTCTGCATAACAAAGCCCTCCATATAAGAGTACCCCACCTATCAGCCCTTTGTAAGACGTACAATTAGCAAAGGTTTCAGCATAATTATGTCTCTATCTCCAGCCAGTGAATGTCCATCTAATCATCCCAAACTGTGATGATGTTGTGCCTTTTCTAAAACTACTACTCATGCTGAATTTTTCCATGCAACATCACTCCATGGTGTTGTGGTTTTGAATAAAAAAAGAATGAGATGGAGACCTGCATCCTGTCCTCCCCATGTCTGACATCTTTAGGGTAAAGCCAGCGGCAGTGTTCACACTAACAAAATGGAAATTGCTCAGTGACATAAAAATTATACATTGTGACGATTTATTGTTTGGCATTTGCCAGTGGTCCAGGCTTATAACTGCTTTTTACTAGATTTGTACTTCAAAATAAAACTCTGTGTAGGTATCCACTTTCAGCAGTGCTGCTGAGGAAAGGTGGGTAGGTACACCTGTATGCAGACAGATGAAAGACTGTTTGCTCCCAGGTTAATGCCATCCAGTGTTTCCTAGCAGGTTTTACACTACACACTCGCCTCACATGTCAAGTTTCGCAGTACAGGGGGAGAGAGAGCCCCTTTTCATTTCTGATGTGCTCTATCACAAAATCTTGGATTTGTATGTAGGTTCTATTTTAAAGATATGAGAATTTTCTATTTGTGCAAGTAAACTACAGACATTTCATACCAGCAAACACTTCCCCTTATAAACACACATCTCTGAAATTCACTCCAAGCTGACTTACACATACAAGACACCTACATGCAAACTGGGGACTCCAAATACATTGCCACAGCATTTCATTATTTCTTTTTAAAGTATAAAATTCATATTAGTAAGACACTAGTCCTTTCTAGCTAGTATTTAGGTAGCAGGCTTACATCCATTCTTGTATTTTTCAGTGAGACAAAATTGCCTTGATAGGAGCCCCAATTCTGTTCAAGTACAGCTTAAATGATAAAATCTTTAGGTGAAACAACACACACTGTAAGCAATGTATCAGCCATTAACTGACAGCTTGTAGGAACTGACAAATGCCAGGGCAGGTGGAACTCCTACTTGCCCATGCAAGAGGCCAACTTCAGTTGGCAAGAGGCCAACTTCAGGCCTTCCGTTAGAAAAGAGGAAAAAAAAACTCACAATGGGGGTATAAGGGATAATGTATGCCTGCCATTAGGGCCTCATCCCATCTCCTCTCTGACACCCACACTGCTGTTGGGGAGGACTTTGGCTAAGCCCAGCGTATTGAGGACATGCAAGCTGACACACAGACCGCTCAGTCCAAGAGATCTCACAGCAACAGGACAGGCTCAAGACATGCTCACAGTTTGCTTCCTTATGCTGCAGCTCATCCAAAACTCTCCAGGAGCAGAAAGACTCCAGACAAGCTGGTACAGTCTCTAAACTACAGTTTAGTCTACTCAGTGAGATCAAATGCTTTTGAATATCACTGGTCTCACAGCAAAAAATTTATTATCTCATTAACCACTGAAACATTTTGCTTTTAGTAATATCTCTGGTATGATTCTTTTCTAAGAGACCAAAACTTTAAGCAAGCCATCAAGCCCCGGGAAAGTTCACTGACAATTGAATTTGTGTGTCACATCACAAGATGTGCAGTCCTCTTCTCTTAGAGTCATAGTTAACCTGACATTTTCTTTTGCTGTTCAGTATACAGCTGGCTGTTTTAAACTGGATACAGGTTCTCACCTTTACATGCACAAACCCAAATACTATGCAGCAGTTTGCACTGCTTTGCATGAAAAAGCTTACCATTAACGATGATCCCACGACATACACTACCAGAGAAGTGAAAGGGGAAAGGACTGTCAAATGCTTTGAAGTGGTAGACTTCTGAGCATATAAAGGGGTTGGGGGTGGGGGGGTGGTGGTGGTTAGAAAAGAGGAAAAAAAAAAAAGGAAGCCTTAGAGACTCCCAAACTTCACTAAATGAAATGGCATCAGCAAGAAGAAAAAAAAATCCTGAGCAGCACTGTCCTCCTGAAAGGAGTGGGGAAATCAAGTCCGTTTTTCATGGTTAAAGAGAAAGAGGTTAGGCCTTCCCCTGGGAGTAGCTGTGAGCTGATCACCACCAGCAGATATAATACCAACATCCACAGAGCTCCCATTAACAAACCAATGCATCACTGCTTCCCACAGCTTGTCTGTTAGCTTACTGAGCTCAGGAGTTGCACTCTTAAGTGCTTGAGTGCCACAAATCACTAGCTAAAATAGTTCTGCCTCTTCAAAGGGGAAGGAAGAAGATTTGGGTGGGGGGCGGTGCACAAGAGGGAGGAGAGATGCTTAAAGTGATTTACAACCCCCCTTCAAGAACAAGCCAGACATAAGCAAAGTTTTTTGCACCTGGACCATTATGAGGCAACAAGGATGATCTCTCAAGGAGCAGAAGACATTCAAATGTACAAGTGAAAGACCAGGATGATCCAATCTTCCCTAGGATCAGCCCAACTTAAATAAAAGAAAAAAATCTGGGGAAAATATACATCTAGTCTCTCTTTCACAGAGTAAAAGGGAAAGGAGATTAGAAAACAAGAGGTCTTGTGTATTCAAAGTGCTAATTCAGAACTTCTCTCTCTAAGGAACTCATGAAACATTTTAATTGTCTGACTTTGCATTCAAAAACCTTGTTTGCAACTCTTAATTGCAGGCAGCTTTGAACAAATAATTGAAATGCATGACTTGTGGGGCCTACTTAAACAATTATAATGTGCTTTGCCAATAGGTGCTTTGTCCCGTTCTCATCCCCCCACCTTTTCCTAATGACAATGCGTTAGCGTGATATTTGGAGCAAAGCTAAAACCTCGCTAATTTGCAGCACTGCGATCTGGGACTGTGACAGTGGCCATACCTGTACAACTGCTTAGATCAGCAAAAAATGCACTAATAGTTCAACTGAATGCAAAGAAGACCTTTTCATTTTCTGCTGAAAGCAACCCACTGGGAGATTCTTTTCTAAATACAAATCCTTCATATGTCTGTTAGTTTTGCATTTCCTAAGATTTATGGAGCTATTTTCTTGAAAATTCCCTTTGTATGACTTAAGCAGAGCCTCTCATAAATATATACAATCTTTCCAAGCAGAGTTTGAAAAATGAACAAAGCCATATCCTTTTAAGATGACACAAATTATTTTGGCATGGCGTAGTCAAAACTGATCGAGCCAACGTACTGTGTTCCTAAAGCTGTAATAATCTGCAAAACCAAGTGTATCAATAATGAATCCACATTTATCCTTATCCAGAAGAGAGACATCTGCACATACCTACCCCTGAAGTTGTGAGGAGAGGGAAATTGGTTCAGGTTGGATTATTCAAAGTCATGATCTAAAATGGTGTCCTTTTAAACTGCTCTGTTTTTACTCTACTGGCAAGTATCTTACCTTTTTATATCTCGACACAGTACAGGATTCTCATTTTGATGTCTGAATACACGAATTTTAACCCAGGTCTGGGAATGATTCAAGCATATTTAAAACACCCCCTGACCTCAGACACTTGTTGCTGAGTGTAGACAGGACACAGATTCTAAGCTGGTTCTTAGAATATTGTTTTCACTGAAGTCATTGTGCTGACAGTAGTGCCAAATAACACACTTAGCAACTGGGCTGACTAGGATATCCACAGCCAGGACTGCATGCATTCCAAAGAGGGAGGAGAGCCACTAACGAGGCACTCACTCCCTTTTAACCCAACATCCCTACTACAGTTAGACTCTCAGCACACCTGATAGTCACTCAGCCTCCTTCACCTCCAGCACAGGTTCTGGCCTTGAGCAAACAGATCTGGAAACTCAAGGATTTAAGTTAAGAACATAAAATCTAATTTAATGGACCTCCCCCCCGTAACATATCAGACTGTAACTGTAAGTCAAATTTAATCAAAAACAAATCAAATCAGGCTGCTAGGAGCTCTCTAGCTGAAGCTAGGGAAGCTGTAGGAATTTTAAGCAATACAGAAACACGCAGCATCCAACCATCTGCCACTACAAGGTAAAGACCTTCTGTTGCTATTGCCCCCAGCTAACATGCTAAGAAAACAGGAGAGAAACTTTCTGTAGGCTCAGGTTTTTTTTTGTTTTTTTGCTTTAGTTTTCAGCTTGCACAGTGGTTGCTGTCTCCTTTTCCCACCAGTATGAAAAAAGGTGAAAAGGATTCAGAACCCTGAAGGATTAGACCATTACCATTTCTGCAAGTAAACTTCACCGAGACTTCAGAAATGTAAGCTGGGTTGGGTTCTGTGCCCAGTGCCAATATTCTAGTCCATGTAAACACCTTTTGAATAGCTTGGCATCAGGAATCTACCCTATGCATAGCAAGCAAGCGTATAATCTTCCTTCAGACAAGTAAAAAAATTTGCACATATGCATTAGCAAAATTTAAGCCTAAGTTTATAAATCACCATGCAAGTTTATGGGGCCACAAAACAGTTTTGTGATAATTATAATAAATGCAAGCTCTGGCAGGAGTTTAATAACTCATTCCAAAAACACTTCCCATGTTCACTACCCATTTCATTGGCTACTCCCATCAATAACCCCACGAACATAAAAACAAGGTCAGCCAAGCAACCATAAGACTTAGGAAAGATGTTGAGAAGATCAAATTCTTACAAACAGACCAGGACCTGATAACTCAGTTTCAGAGTGCAGACAATGACAAAACCAGAAAACGTCACAACTGGAATCTATTCTCCTATTAGAGTCAGTACTGGAACAAAACGAGCCCACAGCTGTTCACTCAGGGATTCCTGCAGTGTGTCGTGCAATATGGGCCTGTCCACGCAGCATTTCATTTGTGGTGTAATCAGCCAACGTGGGGCACACTATGAGCAAAGTTGTGATCATCCCCTGCCCCAGGAAATACTGTAATGGCATCATTTTCACAGCAAACTCATCCTTCACCCACACTGGATCTCGATACTGGAATTCTCTCTCAATGCACAGCCAGTTCTCAGAGCAGCTATATGAATGGGCAACTCTGCAGCAAGTCATGAGAGACATTTCCATAGAACTTTGCATTAAGCCACGAGGCAAAGGACCATGTTTATTAAATTCAGAGTTTGCATCAGTCAGTAAAAGCTATCATTCCCCCAAAAAACCCCTAACATTTAACATAGGAGAGAATCCGGTGCGAGTCCTGGGTGATTTAAGTTTATTAAGATAAATACAGTTAATGCTTGCAGAGGTGTTACCTCCACCTCCTCGTTAATGAAGCCTTTCTGCATTTACTATCTGTTCTTCAATACACTGCTCTCAGATTGTAGTTTTGTGTGGACAAACTGAAAAGGGAGTTTGTCTGTCCCAAGACAGCAGGACAGCCAAAATAGTCTGTCCCAAGACAGCAGGACAGCCAAAATAGTAACATCTAGCTCAGAAAGCGCATTTCAATTGTAGGAGAACAATTTACCATAGTAAACTAGGCAAATAAAGAGTTACATTACAGAGCTGTGATAGAAAGCTACTGGGTAGAAGTATTTTGTGAGAAGCAAGCAAGGCTATAATGTGTACTCTCAGATTCCCTTCCAAGGTCAGTCCCTGATCCCGTGAATCAAGCCCACTTGAGGGCATTGCTGCTGACACATAGAGCTGTGTGTTCAGCAAGCACAGGCTGTACTATTACATGAACAGACAAGACTTGTTTCACTTAAGGAAAGCACTGTCTAAATGTTAAGCTGGCTAAACATATTAAGGTGAAAATACAAGGATTTACCACATGAATTGCTTTGTACAGACCCAAATTTTGAAAATTTATTGGACAATTTCCCATGAAATTACTGCAGTTCCACACAAGTAATTCAGTCTTACACTTACATCTGTGCATGCCATTTCGAGCTTTTGGGCCTTCTGTTTCCTTGCCACTTCCTCCAAGCATCAATAAAGCATCTCATTGCCAAAGTTCAAGAGCATGAAGTGTGAAAGAGGGGACCACACACCTGGCTAAACTTTGCTAGCTTCTTTTATGGAGACAAAAAGAAACACAGGAAACCTGAAAGAGGGGGAAGAAGAAAGGAAGACCGAGTTCTATCCCTACAGCTGCTGTGATGCAGAGGCCTGGCCGAGTTCAGAAGATGGGAGCCACAGTGTTAAGCAAGCAGCTCTGGAAGCAGCAGAGACAACAAAGCTCAGTTACAATTAATTTGTCTCTCAAGACTTGAGCACCACTCTGGATTCTCTGCAAACATCTAATGACGTTTGGATCTTATACTTACTTTGAGTTTACTTGCAGTTTGGAGCTTACTATCTAGCCTTTACTGACATTCTTGGTAGGGTTTGTTTCCTGTTTTCAAAAGCCTTCAGAACTTCAGTCTCTTTAACAGCATTTCAGATTTGATGGTCTGACCACAGATTTGAAATTTACAAGGGAAGATTAATATCCTGACAGAAGAGGCGAGAATGACATGTTCACAGATGAAAAAAAATCCTCTTCCCTTAGGAAACCAGACTGAAAGAAGAAAGGATAGTAATTCTGAGGTTATGTTAAAAGAGCTCTCGTCTCCCCTCAGCACACATCCTCCATCCACATTCTGCAGCCTTGATTGTTGATATCTCAGTGTGAATCTCCCATTTGTCACAAAGGCAATAACCCACTCATTACCATCAGTAAAGCTTTCCTATTAGGTGATACATCAGCCCCCACTCTATTCAATTTCTATTTTTCGTCTGATTTTCATTTGATTTAGGTTCAACTCATGTAGAAGCAAATTAGTTATTCCAATAGAATCCATATTGCTAATAAAACCACTGTATTAATTTCAAGAAACATGAACTCCAGTTAGACTCGAGGGCCTTCCTTTTGAATTCTAAGGTGAACATCAGCAGTACTTTTCTGTGAAAGTATTTAACTTCTCTTTTGTGCTTTATCTAGTATTCCAGGTATTCCTAGTATTCCTAGTGGCCAACATTGATTCCTCTGAAAAATATCTGAAATCTTGCAAAACCTTATAATGACAACACAAAAAACCCCCCCAAAAATAGAAAATATTTTCTGGCACTGTTTAAACATTGATCTAAACTAAATAGGAAGTTTTGGAAGATTTTTATGTCACCTAATATCTTAGAACAAGAAATAACAACTTGCTTTATCTAAGAATTTAAACTAAGTTTTCTTCTAAGTGAAATTTCACATGCGACACTGAGGAAATTTCAGAGGGCGAGGAAAAAAAAACCTCCAAGAAAAGAGGTCTCTACATTAGAACAAGATGATGTCTCAACTAGAAATTTCCAGGAAGCAAAGTAGGGGGGAGATCATCCTGGGAATCATATTACCAAGGAGTTAATTTCAATAGAATTAATTCAATAAATCACTAATGTATTTCCAGAGCACAAGAACCAAATCGTAACTTGATTTGGACTGGGGAATGTAGTGTGATATAATGCATTTATGCCAAAGCAGATTTCTAGAACAATTTTATGTGTGCAGCTGAGAAAGAAGCCACACTACTGTACCTTGCAAAATTACGATAACAGAGCAGAAAAAAGCAGCAGGATGACAAGTGTGAGCAGAAAGCAAGCAATGGTCAGCTGACTGGCCTAATTGCCAGCTTTCTGTCCCATTCATGCATGCTACAGTGCTTTCAAAATGGCAGGAATTGACAGCGCTCTTTTAAATTTCTTAAAAATAGGTTTGGAATGAAAATGCCAACAGTTATTACAGCTCAGTTGCCTGAAGCAACAGAATTACTGCTGAGGTGTTTAACTGGCATGTGATTTTCTGTTTTATTTTCATAGAGAAATATGATTTTTGAAGTAACTGCTGCAATTGATGTGCAAATTTTGACACATTTTGTATGACAAGTGACTAGCCCAGTGGTACCTCTGCAGATCAATAATAGTACATCTCAGTTAACTGTCTAGTGGGTGCTTGGAAGGAGAAGGAAAAGGTTTGCAATCATGCCCAACAGCAAAACAATTCCCAGAGGGTCTTGCTCTCTACATTATGGAGCACTTGAACTGTTTTTATGGAGCAAACTCAGATAGCATTGGCAATTCCCTGGTGTGAAAGGTTTGGGTGCATAAAAGCAGAAGTCAGAAATATATGGTTTCACTGATTTCAAAACATTCACAGATGACCTAATAGTTTCCATATTCCAATGGGACATGAATTTCAATTCAATTTAATATGCAACCCTAAGTATAACAGAAAGCAGTTTTAGTTCTACCAAAATTCTCTGGACACATAAAGGCACCACCTCAAACTGACATCTCAAAGAACTGGCTACTTCAAAACAGATACATCAAGCCCCCTCAGACTTATTAGGTACTGAAGAAACATGCAAGAGCAGTAAGATACACCAGTCTTCACATGTAGTACAAATGGCAAACAGTTCCCATTTCTAGAGATGCCTTCTGAAATGCTGGAAGCCCAAAGAATGCTTGATACTTTGCACTGCAGAATTTCTCCAATGGGCATCTTCGCTGAAAGGCCAGCGAGAATGTAGAAGCTTTCAAAACTTCTTAATCCCAAATATTTTTGGGTATTTTTCCCTCTTTTCTTTTATCTCTCTCCAAAGAGAAGGAGATAAAAATCTACAGAGATTGCAAAGGGCTTCCTATGTTAAATGCTATGCAATTTTCCCTAGTAACATTTTTTTATAAACACAGAAATTTACTGGTAAATCTGGGCACACTTCCGTGAAAAGCAGACATACAAACGACCAATGCAAAGCAGTTGTAAAATAAGACCGTATCTAGTCTGATTGTTTTTCACAGAAGTGTTTCCTATCAAATAATTTAATAAAAATGAAAAATGGAAACATTTTGAAATATGTTCATCTCAACAATATATTGTATGATACCAAATCATAAACATGTTAGTGTCCTAGTTTTAGCTGGGATAAAGAGTTAATTTCCTTCCTAGTAGTGGGTACAGTGCTGCTGTGTGGATTTGGGATGAGAATGATGTTGATAACACACTGATGTCTCCAGCTGTTGGCTAGCAGTCAAGAACTCTTCAGCTTCTATTACTGGTCTGTGAAGGAGATGGTGGCGAGCATGCAAGAAGCTGGTAGGGGACACAGCCAGGACAGCTGACCCCAGCTGGTCAGAAAAAATTTGCCATACTATATGATGTCATATTCTGTCCATAAGTGTGAGACTGGCCAGAAAGCAGCTTGGGGTCTTGCAGAGCATCAACTTCAGGTGTGAGAAATTGTGCTGTTTATCAGTTGTTTTACATGCTATCATCTTCCTTTTCTGTCCTATGAAACTGTCTTTATCTCAACCCATGGGTTTCATTTCTGGGTTCTGTTTCTTTCTTTCCATTTCCAGATCTCTTCCCCATCCCACCGGGTTAGGTGGGTGTGAGCAAGCAGCTGTGTGGTTGTTTTAGCTGCCTGCAGGATTAAACCACAAGAGCTACCAGAAGGAGAAAGTCTATAGCTCTCAAAATAGCAGAGTAAGAGAGTGCTTTTTACTTAGCCATTTACCACAATTTCATTTCAGTCAGAAGAGGGGGAAAAAGAGAAAAAAAAGATGAGAGGAGGGAAGAGAAAAATTCTCTTGGGGGGGGGG
>VXBZ01006714.1:1561900-1622548 GCA_013399135.1 Heliornis fulica
AATAAAATAAAAAAGAGATATGAACCAGGTGAAGAAGGTTTGAATGTAAGTTTCACTTTCAGGGACTGCTAGCAAGTGACTGGCTAAGTCACAAAAAGCACAATTACCTGGTGCCACAGTCAAGGTTATGGCGTGAGGAATAAAAAGCATCCACCTACTTCTGACTTCAGCAATACAGTGTTTATTCACTTCCTAGAGATAATCAACACAACTGCAGCTGAATTACTCCTTTTTAATTTACCACTATACCTCTGAAACACCACATACAGGGACAGAGCTGAGCTGAAGGACAACAGGATGAACTTAAATGTAAGAAGTCACAATTTATTTGTCACTAACTATAGCTCTATCCTGTCTGGAAGCGGCACAATAAATTCTCTTACTTTCCACTCAATAAAGTGCTTTGTAGAAGGGTTTTATAACATCACCTTCTAAGCCTGCTCATCTTTGTTGGTCCTCTCTCTTCAGCCTTTCTAGCACAACCTTTCCATATAAATTTATTAGGAAACTATTTGTAGTATTATCGTCAGTAATTCTTTCTGCACCACCGTAAGTATGCACAAAGGTTTATAAGACTGATGAGGCAACTTCCTGCCCCAAGCACCTGTGTGAGTTTTTAAAGTCTTTATACTTATAACACAAGTATACGTTAATGAAGATTTGAAACATTAAGAATGAGCAAAGTGAATCAGAGAGAAAAAAACCCCAAACCATCAGGAAGCACCTACTTACAGATCTTATATAAGAATAAAGGAACAGTTTGTTCTGACAGTAGCATCCAAAAATCCTTAGTTTTCAAGGAATATCTAAATCATTACTACCTTTATTTTAGTTATAATCTACCCACAGCAAAGTTCACAGCACCTGGAGAAAAATGTTCAGTGTAATACAGTTAAAACAAGGAGTTTGAAACCATTCACAGGAGAACTGGCATTCTCTCATCTCTGCACTGAAAAGAGAAAGGGTTTCTCAAATTTACTGTTATGAATAAGCCCCTCTTTCCCTCTCGCGATTCTTTAGCTCCTTGCATGCAGGCAGGACTCCAGGCCAGCACATGAAAAACAGCAGGCTGGCACATCCTTCATGCTAGCTCATTGTTCTTTTCAATTTACTATTTCATTTAAAAACAAAGTCATGACAGTTGATGTGACAGCCTTGAAAACATGAGCCAAGAGCAAAAGACGGTAAAATCTGCCAGCATCTGGCAAAGCCCAACACGTCTCTGCGAGGAGTGCCCTGTACAGACTGCTTCTAAGGGTGCTATCTATCAATGCCAACTTGGTTAAATATTTTGTTGACCATGAAAAAATGGCAGACAAAAAGGAAGATAAGCATCAGAGTAAATTCCACAGGAGAGCTAGAGCAAATGCAGTCACACTGGCTAGTACGTATGTGAGTGTTCTGGTCGTGGGAGAAAGATGGGGAGGAAAGTCTTAGGGTAGGACAGAGAGAATGAAATGGGGAAAAGCAGCTGAGGAGGTGGTGACTTGGGACAGTAACAGCCTGTAGAGTTCAGAAAGGAGGCTCCAATTCACAGGAGGTGGGCAAAAGAGACTGCTGGAGTCCCACTGCTTCACAGTCCTTGCAAATAATTAGAATCCTCCAACATGACTGCTTCCCAGCTTTACACTGCTTTGGCAACAGTGCCTCTCACTCACCTGCTGCAGAGAGAGACAATTTACTACTGCCATCAGCTTCAGTGTTAACCTAGTTAGCAGAGTCCTGTATGATGGATATAAACATGGCAAGCAGATTACAGATTGACCATGGGTTAAGCAGGTTTAAAGAATTTCTCTTATCTCAGTATACAACTGAAGACATGTGAAAAAATAAAAATAATTAAAAAAGATGACATATCAGAAAGACAAGACAGGTGGGAACACAGGTTCCCTGTAAACAGCCAGATTTCTTCCCAAGAATCTGAGTTTTCTCCATTATTGTGTGCCAGGCTGATCCCCTGATATCATCACAGAATAATTTTGGTTGGAAAAGACCTTTAAGACCATTAAGTCCAACCATAAGACTAAGACTTCCAAGTCCCTAAGCCTTTTTCAGTCACACTGCTGGCTCATATTCAGCCAGCTGCCAACCAGCACCCCAAGGTCCTCCTCCACCAGCAGCTTTCCAGCCACCACCACCCAACCCTGTAGTGTTGCCTGGGTTGCTGTGACCCCAAGGCAGGATGTGACACTGAGCCTTGTTGAACCTCATACAATTGGCCTCGAAGCCAACCGCAGTAGGGCTCATTGGTGTCAAACACCTCCCCATTTACACTTTTGTAGCCAGGAAGAATGAACTGGATCTCGTGACTGTGGCAATGATGACCCTATGGATATCATGAAAATACTAAATTCAGCAACTAAAGTTGAGATAAACTTGAAAGGTCTCATTGAAAGTGACTACCAGTCCTTCTGCAGATTTCAGCAAGCTTTGGATCAGCACCTAAGCTCTAACTCTGGTGACCAGTTTCCTGCCTTTAATTTTAATAGTTGCATTTTTCTCTGGCTCATGACCTCACTAGCAAAAGCCAAAGGCCCCACCTGAGACACCACATTTTTGTAGAAATGTAAGACATGACTAATCTAGTATGAGAAGTGAAATATAAATCTCAAGTTATAATAGTCACATTTATGACCATTAAGCCATTTCATTTAAAAATGAGCATAAAACTAAGTGCAGACAAGAATAACTTTTGTATTAGAAGACAAATATTGCTGGTATAATAATAATGTAAAATTAAAATATTAGAATCAGCTAAACTTAGAAGATAGATAGCAAAATGAATAATATATGCAAGTACAAACCAGAGTTCTGTTTTATGCATACAAGGAGAATAATTAACTGATCTGGAAACATGTAAATGAGGGCTTAAAAGCATTTTCAAAACAGCACATCCAATTTCAGTTACACACGCAGAAGTTGCTACATTATAATAATGAGATTTTTTTCACAAAAGATTTATTTATTTTGAATTGGAGTATTAAATATTATACTAATTACTAGTTATTTTACTTTGTACCCAGGGAAAAGGAATGAATATTCATTAATTCCTCAAGCTAACAAGCCTCAACAGACCGGATAGAGTCCAGCATAGTTACTGATAAGTACGAAAAATGTTTGGTACAAAACCCAGGCTCACTCCACAAGTAACAGCTCTATCTTTTTCACATGTTAAATGCAATACAAGAGGCAACAGAACAACAAATAAAACCAGAACACATCAGTGTTTTTGCTTTTACTTTATAAGTTTATAATTTTGTATAATGCCCTTGGAGGAGGCTTTTTATTAGTATTATTTTGGGAATATTATATCCATTTTGCTGTGGTAGCAAAGGTAAAACTGAACATAAAATTTAAAAAATCTTCTGCTTATTCACCTGTTACTTTTTTTTTTTTTTAAATAATGGAAGCAGCTCTACTGGCTTCCTATCATCTTCATAGCAACCACAGGAAAGACACTTGTTCATCAGGTACAAACTGGCACATAACCACATATTTCTCAGCAGCATGTCATGATGACTGTTTAGCTTAAAGACAAGAAACCCCTTCAGATTCCACACTTTATTCGTTAACTTAAGACCAAAATCTTTCATTGATTCATAACTTTTGGAATGCTGAAGTGCAGACACAGTATATGTGCTCTATTTTTCAGGGATCGGATAAGTGGCAATTTCTGAACAGAAGCCATTTCAGGGTGTTTCCAAATGGCTGCCCAAATGGCTGCGGGAGGTATGATCTGAAAGTTATTTTACAAGTAGCATCTCAGAGCTTAGCAAATGGTTAAGTAAGACACAGGGAATGATCCAGTCACCAGTATCAGAGCAACCATCCAGCTAAATTACTGCAGAGGTTGCCACCAGCCAGTGTTTGGGGTTCTCCATGTGTTCACGGATAACCTTTTTCAGGCTCCTCTAAAGACCACTCGTACCCACATAAAGATCTTTAGAATGGCTGAAGACAGAGTGAAACCATCTACCTGGAAGTCAATTTGCTATTTATGCTGTAATTCCTATTTGTGTTGTTTTGTTCAGACCCAGTCTAGTTACAGGCTAACTAAAATTATTTCTCAAAGCATACTGCAACATACTCTCAACAATGACTCAATGGGAGGTATGAATTCTGCATGAGTTTGGATGCTTTCAGTTACTTTAACAGTAGCCATTTTTCTCTTCATTTTAAATTGTCTTTATTTTCTGTATATATGTACTGTATATAATAAATACAGTACTAGATGAATTAACAAGCATAGTTCAGAATCTAATCACTGACATAAAATAATGGGTTGGCTATTATTGCTTTATTGAAATGTTACTGTTAATTAAAATATCATCCAAAAAAGAAAAAATCCCCTCAGAATTAATGAGCACTCTGCTTATTTTTAAGGGTTTAAAAATTTAAAAAGATGACATAATATACCTTACGAGGATTCTGAAATTTAAATATTCACACTTTGCACTTTGAAATTAGCCTACAATGTCACATTTAGATGCTCTCAAGGAAGGTGAAAACCTTTTCTTTGTCCACTCAAATTGATACAAATGGACGTTAATAATGGCCCTCTGGTCTCATTATATGGGATCTATACCTGATTGGATCTAGTGATTTCAATGAAAGATTTACACAGCTTTGAAGAACACTAAATACAGGACCTAAAATACTTTTCTGAGCAGCACAAGTATTCTACTGATTCCCCCATGTTACAACTCAAATTGTGTTCTCTCAAAGACACCTCACACTGCTTCTTCCATGTAATTACAATGTAAAATAGCTTTTCTTCTACTGACTGCACATAGCTTTCCTTGTACAGGCACAAATCAGAGTCTCTCCTAAGCTTGAAGGATGAAAACTATATATTTCATTATGGAATTAATTCATGCCACTTTATATGCTGCACTGAAGAAAATTAACCATATTAGATCAATTTATGTATGTACTAAAACTAAAATTATATCAAATCCCTTCAGACACACCAGCCTTCTGGGACCCAAACATGTCTATTTTGGGTCCAGAACTGGATTAGCTCTTACCACAATGAGGAGAATGAAGGTTTTCTTTTCGTTTGTTTGTCTTGCCTGAACTTACATCCAGATATACAAACACATTAAATTTCAGGCATTAATCTCACATTTCACACAGGGTTATCAACATATTCAAACCAACACTATTTCAGAGCAGAGCATGGAAACATACAATGTAGTCTCTAAAAATGCATCAGGGATTGATTACAGATGTGCATTAAAAGTGAACTGATGCCAAATTCATGTTGGTATTAGACTCTCAAAGGCCAACAGCCGATTTCAGAGCATATGCTCTATTCCTTGAAGTTTAAATGAATGCTAAAGTTCTGAATAAGAGGATAAATGAAGAATTGCATCATTGATGAACGCTTTCTGTGTTCTTATATACTCATGAGGTCAGTACATGGCATGCTGTGGTTGGTAGGAAAAAATGCTATGATGTAAAAACATATCATTAATATTTTAAAAACCTGTATGATTTATCTGTATGAATAAATAATATAAAAGCCAATTAAAACAAAGTCACTTAAGTATAAATAATATAAAAAATTATAATTCAGCAAGCTACTGAAATAAACTAATAATTAAGGTATTTACTATCAGTCTAAAACCCCGCACCAATATGCAAAAGATCTTCTTCACGGTGAGGGTGACAGAGCACTGGGACAGGCTGCCCAGGGGATTGTGGAGTCTCCTTCTCTGGAGACATTCAAGATCTGTCTGGCCACTGACCTGTGCAACCTGCTCTAGGGAACCTGCTTTGGCAGGGGGGTTGGACTCAATCTCTCGAGTTCCCTTCTAACCCCTACAATTCTGTGAATCTGTGAAAACAACGAAGTCAGGACTGGGTTGAGTGAGCAGTGTGTATGTAAGGGGATACACCGGTCAAAATTACCCTTTACTAATCTGAGATAGTACTGTAAAACATGCACTGAAATATTTCTAAGAAAATGTTATTATATTAAATGTTACCTTTTCCTGCTACTCAAGTAATTAATTATTTAAGCTGTTACGAGAAAGAGGCTAGATTCACACAGTTGTAATGACTAGCAGGATATTTAAAATTCATTACAGTACATTAAACTTCCACTGATTAGTTAGCATCACCACAAAATAAATAAATAGCCAATTTGCTTTGATCAGCAGAAATTCTGATAAAATCAGCAAAACACCAATTAAAATGTGAAAAATGTCACCTACTGTCATTATTCTAATGGAACTAAGACATATAGAAGAAACTGATTCAATGTTTATTTTCATATCAACTGTGTCTTCAAACTGTAAATCATTACAGCTTTTACTTGCATCTCCTTCTCCCAACCCCAGAATTAATTCTGTAGATGGATTTACTGTGGACTGCATTGTATGAAAATAGGCCATTCTATCATAAACAGAATAATAAGGTCTTGCTGCACTTCTATGAACTCCTGTTGGGAGGGGCAGTGGGGAGTAGCAATTCACTCAGAAATATGTGAACAGAGATGAAACTTGACATGTGGGATTTTTGCCTGAAACTTTGTTCTCTGGAAGCAGGTGGAAGGGAATGAAATGATTAAGTAGAGGTGCTGTATTTACAGTTATACACATTTCTTATTTATCGAGTTCCCCAGCTTTCAGGCACTGAGCCTGCAAATAACCACATAGTTGCCTGTAAATTGGCTAGAATGTTTTGAAGATATAGAAGATCTTGGTAACTAACCTGCATTTTCTAGCAGTCCTAATCAACCTAATCAAATAAGGGGTATTCATACAAATGAACAATTCTTATACCTACACAAGCTTCTGACCCTGCCAGTGTGTATTTTATGTATATCATCTTCATCTGGAATGATTGCTAGGTATTCAATTAAGACAACCTGGGTAAATCATTTGGGCTCCTGGCTCTTTCAGCTGAACCCAGGCTGATTTTTCAAGCATGGCTTCGCATTGATGTGAACTACTGTATACTTCCCATCACCTTAGAAGACTTGACAGCTCTCAGAAAGAGAGCACCACACCATATATCCTGCATTACCCATCATGGGCCATGGGGACAATAAAATGAAAACCTGTCGCTTATTAGATGCAAAACATAATCAGTGTTTATTTTCTCTCTCTCTGGGAGGTCATTTTGCTCAGACATCCTCTGTGTGAGCCAGCTCCACCGAGAAGTGGTTTTTATGCATGTGTGCCAGTTTGGTTTTGGGTTATTTGTCTTTAAACTCTGAATTCAGAAATGTTCATAGTACCCAAAATGGAAACTGAGCAAAGAGTTTAGTAGTGGACCCACTGTCAGAACTCAGCCTCTTCCTGACTCCTGTCAGCAACAGCTAGCACTTGCTGACAGATGAATGATGGACTTGTAACCACAGTAAGATGTAGTTCTGGAATAAAATACCAGCTGACAGCAAATTAGAAAGCTCAATCACAAATACATACTTCTCTTGGAGTAAAGTTCCTGAGAAATCAATTCTGCTTTTTTTTTTTTTAACTGTTTTTTTGCAAGTGCAAAGTGTGTTTGCAATTTGCACTTGCAAACCAGGATTCTGGTATCATAGGGAGTTCAATGAAGGAAAACCAATGATCTGGCACACAAGAGGAAAAAGGCAACAAGAACAAAAAACTAACAGGCATAAAGAAGTCAGCATATGAAGATAGAAGACCTTATGTGGCAGCCTAAGGCACATGAAGAGAGAAAAGTCAGAGCTCATGTGCAAATGCAAAAGAATGTTGAGAGCACAGCACCTTGAAGGAAAATAGAACTAACTTTGGAGTCAGTGAAGGAATTCAACAGTAAAGTAACTTTATGCTTACAGGGCTCTTGAAGCAAACTCACAAGGTAATCTCTCTTTTCCCAGCTCTCCTTACCCTTCCCATGCTGAAAAAATTTGCTCAGATGGCACAACAGCAAAGAAAAAAAGCCACATACCTTCCTAAGGTGTGAGCACAAAGACTTTGACCCAAGACTTGCTTTCTCTTACCAGGACTATCTGAACTTAAGCAAGTCCCCAAGAATGCAACAAAAACAACAAAAAAAAAGAGAGGAAATATTACTGTACTCCTCTATTTTTCTACCTGCCAGTCTTCATGCTCAGATTCATGTCATCACAAGGCAGGGCAAGTGCAGTCCTGTGATACACACAGAGCGTTTACTCTAAAACGCACATCACATCACGGAGTCCTGTCACCCAAACAGAACATGGCTTTGAGTCACCTGCAGCTACTTATTCGCAGGATTTGAGTCAGGAATAGTTGGGAAATATTACATGTTTTCTGCTATGTGCTTTTTCTGTGTCCAGCATCTGTAAGCCTCACGGTATGAGCAGACATAGGATTTCAGTCCACAGCTGTATGCAGTTTGTAAATGATTAAGGTAACAAGGAAGGAACTTGGGTTTAGTCTCAACAATCAGAAGAAAATAACGTTCTTTGAGAACACAAAGTTTAATGACAGTCCCACAAACAAAAATCTGACTAATATGAGGACCTGGCCTTACAGCTCTTACTGTGTCTGCGTACATGATGTGTAAAGATGACAGTAAAGCTAACAGTTCTGGGAGACCAAGATATCCTCACAGCCCCTGGATCCCTGCTTCCCTGAGAAAGTTCAGTTTTAGGGCAACAGAAGGGTGCAAGATGCTGCTCAGATTCTCAGTTATGATACTTAATGCCCTTGGGTTTAAGTCAGCCCTGTAACACTATCTCCAAGCAGAACTTGCAATTAATTAAGTGGCATTCTGTGACGTCTTTTGTTTATGAAACCTGCATCTTTCAAAACATTTGTCTCTACTACTGCAGCATTTTCTAATACACAGGAAAAATAGGTACTCAAAATGAAATGTTGCTCTCAAGTTCAGTAACTTCATAGAAAGTTACAGATACACTGGTAATCGTAAATGGTCTGAGATTTGAATGATTTTTCCACTCGAGTTAAATATATTGAGAAGTATATGCAAATAATTAAAAAGTGCTGGAAATAAGCACTATTTGGAATTAATGGAAGCTATATATTCACCCTGTTGCATTCATTATTTTTAAATTATAGTTTCCACAGATTAAGAAATGCAGTGAAGTTAAAATGAAGCAATTTTTTTGCTAAATATTGTCATTTAGATTAAAATATATGTGTCTGTTGAATCTAAAAGCCAAACACTACTATTACTGCTGGCTTTATTATTTATAAAATTTTAAATAAACTGCCAACAAGCAATGAGCAACAACCAGGAAAACATTAAATAAAGGAGAGAATAAAACCCCCAAAATCCACATCTCCCTGGGTAACTATTTTCATAGATGGTATGGGTTTCCAGTCATATGATGTACACATCAGGAAAATCATATTATATTAATTGCATATTTCTAAATAGTTTACAAAGGATTATACATTACAGATGCTGTAATATATGGGTGAGAGTCCAAAAGGCTAAAAGGTTTCTCACAACTATCCCTTATCCCTCAGTTGCAGGCTAATACCCCTTATTTCAAATGCACCACATTTACAGTATTGGTAGCACGGTAGAAAAATCAAAACCTCTTTTGAGTCACTTTTAAGTGAATATGACTGACAGGAAGTTACAATTAAAGAAAAAAAATGGAAATTCTTGTCCTGCCAAGAGCTACACTGGAGCTGGTCATTTCAAACCAGACCCTTTATCTAGGGAAGTTATTTGAAGGAAACTACCAGGCAGTTATACTACCAGGCAGTTTCACAACCATCATTTAAGGATATGTGGCACACTGTTGAATGCTAGCAACCTTTTTTTCACTGACTATGGTATAAAGGGTCTTCCACACCAAAGCAGAAAAATCCTCATTTTAAAATACAGTATCACTGCCAATAAACACACAAATTAACACCCATGGCTGAATTTTTAATTACATAAAAAAAAAAAACCCAAACCTCACTGGTTTCCTTTCAGGCACAGTTTCACCTCAACAACTCCAGACAGATGGTGAAATTTTATTGTGAGAAATTTCCCATTTAAAAAACTTCATTTTAAAGGCAGACATTAAAAATGCATTTAAAATTTATTTTCTTTCACACTTCTGTAGAATTTATATAAATGTCACCAAGTCTTAACCACATTTCTGTGGTTCCATATAGACTTTATCAACTTTCTTCATTCCATTCAATATTTTATATCAGATTTAAACACATCAGCAAAGGCAAATACTTTTATGGGATGGGGGCATATATTCTAAATGATGTTGCCAAATATGTCACCATGACTAGCATTTTCCTCTACTCTCTCCATGCTGTCCTACTCTGACATTACCAGCAGCAGAAAAAACACAAAAGTACTTTAGAATAAAACCCCTTTTCCACTGCTTTGATGCAAGAAGTGAATATGAAGTTCCAGAAACTCCTTGAGAATGCCTATTCCAAGGACCTCACCACCAGCACAATATGAAATGACATCTGAAGAGTTCAACTATGGGGAAATTGAGATGCTTACCTGGCTCAAGACTGTGCTGGTTGCAGCTGCAGTATTTTCCATTGATTGCTGGTTGCTCTCCTCACAGAAGCTCCAAAATGCTATTTGTTTGCTACAAAAGGAAAAAAAAGAAAGCAATTTAAGCTAAAATGAATTTAAAAGAAAGAGAGAGAAGGAAATGAGAAAACTCACTTTTATGTTTTACAAATGAGAAGAATTTGTCAGAACATTTATGAAGAAGTAATTGTTGTTAAGTACTACTCAGAACAGTATGAAATCTTTAAAGGGTGTATGACTAACAAGTCAAGGAAACAAGTTTTCTTTTTACGCTACCTGGTTATCCTGTTTATTTCCTAATAGTTCTACATTCATAAAAGGCCAAAGGACTCTGACCTTGGCAAGCTAACTAAGCAAGAAAAGGCAATCATGTGTGCAAGGTTGTCACCTACACTACAAATTATGATAAAATATATCTCAGTATTGGAAAAAATAGCTGTATGTCTTCAGTGACATCCACTGTAGTACATTTAAGGATTTGAATAGGACAGCAATTTATTTTGCACTAAAATGTTTTATGGTTATCATAAAGCATTATGTCTTCAGAGACTGAAAGGTGATGTTTTTATGGACTGTTGCTTTTTGTTGCATTATCTTCACAGATCAAAATTATTCCTCTTTTTTCTCTCTTTTTTTTCCCCCCAAGTGCCCCTTATTGCCCTGCTAATAAAAGATGTCACACAATAGTTCCGTCTGATAAAAAGGAAACTGTGTTAAACAAAGTGTACAAGGAACATATTTCTAACGCAGAAGAGTTTTACAATGACTTATTATCCAGCTAATTAGTGAAATAAATAATAATAATTGCCTGTCCCTCCTCATTAGACTACTAGAAAGAAAACAAAGCCCCAAAGCTGAGTTCTAGCTTTTGATCTGAAAAATTGGACATTGCTAATTTTATTACTCCTTTGACAAAAAGCCAGTCTTCTTGTACAATGACAGGGTGGGGAAAAAAAGATAAGACAGTCAGGAAGATTGACTGATGTGCAAGATATCCCATTTTTAGTGTAAAAATAGTTTTGAGATGGCAGTTGAGTAACCTCATGTGATTAGATTGCTCCTGATTTCTCCCATCTGAAGAACCTGAATGACCAGTGAGGATTAGGTGGAACAAATATACAGTATGTGCTTCTGACACGTTAATCTGATGGATTTCAGGCTTATCTAAATCTATGTAAATTACAGATAGTGTATAAATTGATTATCATTGAATATTATTAATGTATCAAAGCCCCTTCCCCTTCATCACATGTTCTTCAGCCTTTGACCAAGATCAAGCTTCCACATGGCTGACATTGGTCTATGCTTCAGTCTCCTTTGGATTGTTCTCTTGTAGGCCACTTTTTTACATACAGTCCTTAAAATTCTAGATTTTATTCAGAAACAGAGTGCCTGCCAAAGGCAGCACACCTAAACACGTTACTTGATGCTGAAGAAATTTCACTGGCTTCTAATGAGACTCTGAATTAGCCTTAAGGGCTCTAGTTCCAATTTGATGTGTGCATTAAATGGAGTTACGCACGTCACATAACCAATCAATTTATCTAGGCATTAATATAGGTCTCATCACTGTGGTTTGCAAACACTTCAAAACAAGCCCACAGAGGCCTTCAGAGGATCATCACAGAAAACAGGCCCATGAGAACCTTTTGCTCACTCATATATTACACATTTCCCCCTCATACAACATCTTTGAGGCTTTTGTATGTTGTCGCATAGTATCAGTAAGATAGAAAAATCAAGATACCCTACCCAAAAGAGATGAGACTATAACAGAGAGAGGTTTTAAGAGCAAACACGGAGTTTCTGTTTACTTTTTCTAACACCACTCCTTGCCATAATCACAAGGCAATCTATGCAAAATGTCCTATAGCTGTCCAAAGACACATTCACAGAAAGAAAGAAAAAAAAGAGGAAGGAACTGCCCAATTTTCCACTGAAATGCACTTATATGGAGTCTCAAAATTCAAACCTCAGTGATTTAATCCATATGCTCTTCTCCCCACCTCCACTGCCCCATTTCTGATACCTTCTCGTCTGCTCACCTGGCCAGCTGCTGGCTCTATCTGCTCCCACCATTTCCCCCTGACACCTGCAAGTCAGGACCAAGCTTCTCCTGCCCACTGATGAACCTGAAGAGGCTTATTTTTTCACAAAATACCTGAAAAGCCAGTTCATTGCCTAACTTTAGTTCCCATATTTTCCTTTCAAGAAAGTTACAGTCAGGTTCTACAAATGAGACACTTTTGGCTGTCTGACACAAAAAACTTTTAGAGGAATTTAACTCAGTGAGAACAGCTGTGTGGACTCCTACCAGTGGCCTCATCCAGCCCAGCAGCACCTTCCCCCCACCAATGGAAGCACAGCTGAAATACACCTGGTAACACACTTTAAGCAAAATTCTGCTCCCCATCCCTCACAATACCTAAGCTGCAGAATATACTTTTAATATAGTTTAAAGATCACTCAATTTGTACACTGCATATGTGAAATCAGTGCCATGATCACACCTTCTTCACAGAAAACAGGACATTGATATTATAACGGCTTTGTAACTAATTTCAGCAAGGGAAGACATTACCAGCATAACTGCCATTTCATTTTATTTTTAGCTAGGCCACAAAATTTGGAGCAATGTGATAAATAAATGCAATGGCCTGAATACTAACACATATACTTACCAAAAGTAAACTGAAGGTCAGTTTAAGGAAGAGGCCTTATGACATGGACAAGCTGGCTAAAACGATACCAGAGGTTTTACAGAGCATCATTCAGGCTGCAGCCTAACACTAATGACCCAACATTATTTCTTAGTATTTCTTCATAATTTTAGAGGGTTTTTTTTTGCTATTAAGCTTCAATGTCCAATGTAAAAAGCTACATCATCACTACCAAAACCATGAAACACCCAAGATAGTCTTCTAACTTTTCCATCCTTTGCTCATTTTTAACTGAAGATGTCAGATTTTCACATGTTCTAGATAAAGCAGGTGATGGTGGTGGTGTTCCCAAGCATTTCATTGAGTAGAAAATGGCTTTCCTCAACTAACACAGAGAAACATCCTTTCAGGTTATATCACCAGAGAATGCATTACCATTACATTTCTCCAACTCCTTCGTTTCTTTGGCTGTGCTTCCCAGTACAGCAAGAATTGATAATTTTGCTCATCTTTGTACTGCACATAGCACAAATTTTCTTTTGTCATTATAAAACACTCCTGGAGCAGATTCCATTGACAAGAATTCAGAACATCTAAATAACTTTCATTTCCCAAACAGATAAGTGTGATTCATGCACGCAAACAAGTGCTAGTCCCTAACATTTGCCTTATATATTCACCTCACTAAATGCTTTTTCAAGTTATCAACTGCAGCACATTAAAGTTTTTTGTTTAATTCCTGACTAACACCTCCCACGGAGACCATGTAACATGCTAGTTGGAATTGAGCAACAACTATGAACCCTTCAACAAAACCCAGACTCTCTAGAAACTTTTCCAAAGGTTTGTAGAATGAAAAAAAATAAAATCAATCAGGCAGCAGAAAGGCCTGATCCAACTCACCAACAGACCCTATTGCCTTGTCTTCAGAGGAGGTAAGGTACAGCCATTCAGACACTGCACAATGCCCAGATAGGACACCCTTTCCTCAGTGCTTGTGGTCCAGCTGGTGCTCCTCAACAGAAACCACTGCAGGCTCTGAGACAAGATGCACCTGAACAGCCCAGGCCAGCTCTGCTATAGCTAATGAGCCTGGGCTACCTTGTAGGATCAAAGAAAAGTAACAATAGTTGCTGCAAAGTTTATTTGCCTTGATGCCTACATGTCCAGAGATCAGTCATCTCCTACTAACAAGGTCCAAACATACAGTTGCTAGTGCATCCACATGAAAAGCATCTCCTATATTTACTTCTATTCCATGTACTTCAAACTGTAACTGGATAAACCAATCAATATCTCTCATTCTCATACCAGGAGATCTGGATTTGAATTGAGCAAATAACCTTTTTTATATACCTTTTTCATAAACCCAAAGTCTCAGATAAAAACACTGAAAGAAACTCTGAGGCCCTGAGAACCTGTGTTCTCATTCCTTAGGTGTTTAATTTGGGCTTATTTCTGATCCCAGCTTGTGAAATCAAACTAAACTTCACAATTGTGTTTGTTATTTGAATAACCACATGGCTTGCATGTCCCTGTTCCAAGACAGTCTAATGCCAAGATGATCAAGAATACCATCCCACACACCAGAAAGCTAACATATCCTATTGCAAACGTTAGAAATTCTGAATCCTCTTCATATGGAGCACACAATGTGGCCTAGTACCATTTATACATCTAGAGAGCTGCTTTCCTGAATTATCTTAAGTCTGAGAGCTGTTCAGTTTTGGAGTTCTTCCTTTCCTTGATGCCATGTAAGCTTCATTCAAAAGCTGATCCTTTGAAATATTCCTATCTTGACTGAAAGCGTATCTGGAGGGTCTTAGTGAATATTTAAGTATTTAATATGCTTTTATGTTTAATGAAGTTCTACATCATTTAAAGATCCCATCCCACAAAAGTTCTCACCAAATGAATGCTTTCTTACTGATCTAGCAGATATAGAGATACTTAATTTAGAAAACACAAAACAACAAAACAACAAAACCACATTCCCCCAGATATATACACAAAGCTCAGGGAAGGAAAAGAAAAAAAAAAAAAAAAAAAAAGGAGGGGAGGGGCAGAAGGAGAGGAAACCCAATCAAAAAAAACCTCAAATAAGGTCCCAACCCCACAAAGCCCCAACCCCACAAAGCTCCAGAATATAAAGTACTCAAACTGCTGCGTTATACCCTACTATGGAGACATTTCAACCCAAAATCCTCCATAACCTCAGTTGCTTGCAAAGAACCAAGAGCAACAGTCAAGCTGCATTCCAGCAGTCCCATGTGTCCCACACAATTTACGTGCAATAAGAACAGGGAAAAATAGTAATAAAAAAATAAATGCATTACTTCTGTCATCCTGCAAAGCCCACATAAGTCCTCATTAACTTCAATGGCAATATTATTGCCTTTTTATGAAGGAAAAAAAGGAGAAAACTCCTCACATTTGGAGTCAAAGAAGGTTCTTGAAGAAGCTGGGATTACAAAACATAACAACAAAAATCTCCAAGCTTCTAAGTGGCCAGTTTGGCCCAATCCAAGAGACACATTCCTAATTTAAGAAGTTCAAAACTGAACCTTGCAGCAGCCAGTGTGAAGTCCTTCCCAAGAGCAAGAAGAGTCTAGCTATGAAAGCAACTCAGCTCAACCCTCATGTCTTCAGGTGACACTACCAGTTACAGGTGTGAACAAGTGTCCTCAGCTGTCAGTCTGTGATGAGTCTCCATTTATTGCACTGTGAGACCACATTAACTCTTTCTTTGTCACCATCCACTTACTTGTTAGTGTGGAAACTCATATTGCACAAAAGCATCTATTTATTGTATCGGATGTAATCACACCTCTAAAATGAAAAGTGCAAAACCCCACAACCTGCAACAGCCTGTTTAGCTTGGAAGAAGGGCTGCTATTTTGTCTGTATCTTAAATGGAAGTCAAGCAGACCCCCCTCCCCGAAACATTAACTATTTCAAAAGATCTCATTAAAAGATTTCTCTGTTTTTCACTGATTATTATGTAGCAACTACAAGAACACCTATAAATCTGATCAAATTAGTTTTTCAAGCCTTTATTCCAGATAATTTCTTCTCCCTATGTGGACTTTCTCAGGAAATGAGATTTAATGAGTCATAGTCCTTACTGATAATCACAGGAGAGCTCATTAGCTTTCTGTCAGATTTGTACCCACTATCTGCCCTCAGTATGCTTGTGACTTAGTAGAGCTAAATATGACACTACGGAGAAAGCAGTCATACTCAGATGAAGCAATACAGTGCATCTGAAATACAATGGAGATAAATGTTACTCCTTGATTTGTTTTTAGACCTTAAAGGAAAAAAAAAATCAACATGACTTTTGTCCTTTCTTAACCTTCTTTCTTTATTGTGATGTCATTGCTAGCAGCAAGACACATATTATCAGAGAAAATTAAGAACGACATTTGAAGGCTCCTTACAGATGCAGTTGCAGGGATTTAGTCTAAACAGTCTGCAATACAAGGTTCTGGGGACTGGAGCACGTCTCTGTTCCAGTGTACAAAACTGTGGTTTACCTCAAACCCTGCAATACCTGCAGAGTACCAGTGACTGATAAATGCACGAGGCAGTGCAGGTGAATCTGCTTTTTGACCTGCTGTGCTGGTTTTGCCTGGGACAGAGTTAATTTTTTCATAGCAGTTATTTTTGGCTGTGTTCAGTGAGCAACTACTTAAACAAATATGAGAGGCCAGTGAAAAAAGACCAAGAAATGTGATGAAATATTTGTTCTCAATCCTTTTACATTCAGAATTATCTGTTCAGGTCTATCCTTTCATTGCACACTTCAGCACACATTCACTTTGTACCCCCAGCACACAGTAACACATGAATTTTCCAAATGGGAAATAGGTATGTGATTTTTTTTTTTTTTCACCAGAAAGAAAAATCAAACATGCAGCACCAGCTACTGGGTCAGAAATTAGACCTTTTCAATGTTAGGCTTTCACACAGCTTCCATTCCAGTAATATTTGTGCACTTCCTCTACCACAGTACCTGGTAGTTGTGTCCACAACCCTTACATTGAACAGGAAACATGTTTATTTTCTTCCTTGCAGATGAAGAAGTAAGGTAGAGCATTCTTCCCATGTTTGCAAAGGAAGCTGATAAAGGAAAAGGGGACCTGAGACTTTTGTGTCTCATACAAGCACACTTTATCATGAACCAACCTTTCAAAGTGATCAAGTCATCTGAATGTAAATGCAACCAGCCAATTCTCTAAGTAGGAACACAAGTGAAAGTAAAGACCTGAAATAATCCAAATCTCTTTCATGTCTTTGAATTAATGCTTTGGACTAAATCTAATTTCTCTCCATCTTGAATAAATTTTTATCAAAAGTTTAAACGATGAGACCTACACCCATCTTCAGCTTTTCAAAGGAAACTACCTTGGTCACAATGTAGATTGATGGCCAGAACCACCAATTGAAACCAGGAATTACAGCTTCTGTCACGATGTCAGCTCATAGCTCTGAGCAAGCCAATTCACCTCTCTCATACTTCCCCCATACTATAAATGGGAGGGGACATGACACACCAACTTGTAAGAAATCATCCAGTCTAAACTTATATCTAAGCAAGTTTTAACATCTCTGCATTTTCACAAGGTAATTTATCTATTTATTATCAGCTCAATAGATTCCATGGATAAGTAGCAGCTTCACACATCTGTTCTTTCCTATACCTGTGATCTCTTATCTCCTCAGAAACTCCATGCTGGGATGGTCTTCAGTCTCATTATGAGCCTTTCATGTGGGGCCAGTGGGGGCTACCAAAGCTGCAAGCTCCCTGGCATGGCACTCCGAGGTGACCAGGGAGTAGAGGGACAGCTGAACACAGCAACAGGTTGTGTTGACACCAGATTTTCAGGAAGATCCTGGACTGTTTGATCAGGCTGGTTGCACGCTTACGTATTTTTTCATCTGTAATGTTCACAGCAACAGAGATGAGCAGCTTTTTATGCTATTATATAATCTCTTTTTCCCAAGAAGATAATGATTTTAAACTTTAAGACACTGCAAATAAGGACTGCAGGTCTAATTCCAGCACAGGATGACTTCAGAGTTCCAGCGTCAGTCATTAATCACTTGAACTGCACTTTCTGTGCTTATGATTTCAACAAAATCCCTTCATTTGAATTATGGCCTTGTTTTCAACACTAGGGTCTGTATTATTCTACATATAATTTAAAAATACAAACAGCACATCAAAATTAGAATCTATGACTTAAAAGTCTAGTCATCCTATAGCATAGGCAAACAGAATGCTCTTGACTTTAACCTATGGGTTCCACTTCATATGTGGTGTATTTTTCATACATCATGGGTTTTTATAAATTTGCTGTATAAAGCATCAGAGCCACGTTGCCAGCAAAATATAAGGAAAACAAATATGTCAGGGTAATGATGCCAGGACAATTCCTTATTGAAAAAAAGCAGTTTATTAATACCTTATTGCTACAAGCTAGATCTTATTATCATCTTGGGTCATTTAGAATCTTATTAGGTATTCTGATGGTGGATGAATAATCCTGTGATAAATTCTTTGCCATGTCCTTCACAGTTGTCATAGCAGGATCATAAACAGCATTTATAACAATCTAGCCTGGAGGAAAAGGCTTACAATGGTCTGTTTAACATGCAGGAAATATTCAGATCGGCCGTGTCTGGTTAGATTTGAGACCCACAGGAGAGAGACCAAAGTTAAATGTAGCATGGGTTTCTCTGAAGATTAGCTTTAAAAAAGGCTTTGGGTCAGGGACATGGGGACTAATGCCAATGATATGGCCACAAACAGCGTTCAACCAAGAAAGCCAGCTTGAATAAAACTGGTAGCTGCTATGTACTTTCTTACTGAAAAACCATGTAAGGTTACTTGAGACGAGATTTAAGAAGCAGAGTTGGAATTATTTGCAGTTGAATGGCTTGGAGCTTAGTCATCCCCTTCAGGGATTATTACGTGAAATGTAATACTTCCAAGGACAGTACCTATGGCAGTTAAGTTAAACGGGCGCAGATCTCAGTTACAACATGGAGAGCAAAGGACTATCAATTGCTCAAATTTTGTCCCAAATATAACAATAAATTGTCAATAATTCTAAAGTTGAAAATACATTTCAAAAAAGAAACCTTTAGCTAAGCAGGTGAACCCCAGGAGGGGAAAGGGGCTACGCTCACCAAATACATTGCTACTTAGAGAAAACAGTTCTCAATCTGCTGCATTCTTTTATCTCCTGCTTTCCTCTATGTTGTTAGCTGACTGTAGATTCTTTGAGAGGTTATAGCTGTACCTTCATAGGTAGCCTTGGGCACTTTGGGGATGTACCAGCAGAAATAAATAATAGCACTGTAATCACAACAATGAAGAGCTTTGAATGAAGCAGTTAAATAACAGATAGAAAAACTGTAGGAAAACATGTTATACAAAAGCTACACATCTGGAGGTACTATGTATAGATACACTAGGGCTGCTTCTCTGCCTTCTGAGCATGTCTATCCAGCTGTTTCAGACTGAAGTGAAATCTCAACAGCAATATGCAGTCACTTTACCTGTTTATGTACAATCTCTTTTGCTCCTGAAATTAATGGGACTTGTGCCACTGATTTGGACTAATCTGAACCATATCAACCAAGTTCTTATTAGTTTTACTGCTGGTATGAGAGCACACCATCTCAACAAGACCACTTTTGGTTTATTTCATGGCATTTTTCACACTGCTATGCAATATTCATTCCATATGCAATAAAACATTCTAGTTTCTACAGATATTACCCAAACTAGCATTAGTTGACAAAATTTATAGCTATTTTTTAAATTGACATACTCTAGCTCTCCAGGGATACTTTGGACACTGAATTAATGTGAACTTTTTATATTCAGAAGTTTTACCCATTGCTCAGCATTTCCATTCAGCTTGCAAAGCCCACCGATGGAAGTGGTCAGAGGCTTTCACGGTGTTCTACAAGTCTGTCCAGGGAGGTTAATTTCTGTTCAGCTACTCGCCCACAGCTTTTTGAAGAAGGCCTAGTGCTAAAATGTGCAGATGTAAACCACTGGCAAAGGCAAGATACAAATCAGTATGAGCCCATTCCCATAAAGCAGAGCTTGCTGCAGTTTACTGCCACAAATTCACAGCTTTCTAAATCGAGCTAGTTATCACTTGCTCTCAGGTAGGGTGATAACTATGACACAAGCAACTTCCTTCTACTAATTTACCTCCAACCCAGCTCTCCAGAGTATCTAGCAAACTGCTCAGGAGAAACCACAAGAACAATTTCTTTTCATGATTGTGCACCATTAACTCCCAGCTCAGAGGTTAAATACCCCATCAGAAATGTTGTGACTTTGGGAAGTTATTTTTCAACTGGTACCTGTGACAAAGCCTTTATTTAACAGCAACACTGCAGAGAGAAATTAACATAAACCTCCATGCCAAGGATTCTCTTTCATATACAGAAGTAGCATGCATTCCTGATTTCAGTAAAAGAATCAAAATACACTTGCCAACGGTGCTTGCTCAGCTATGAGCCCAGCAGCTATGGGTTTCATTTCCTTACAGGAATACTAATGAGAAGGAGGGTGGGTCAGTGACTCAGGAAAGAGATGCTGGGTTGAGTTGGCCCACATTCTGGTGCATATGGTATCAGCCCAAAGGAGACTGGAATCCTTACTGTGACTGCAGGCAAGTTCTTACCTGTAGCTTGTGGAGTAAAGCTCAATTAGCTGTGCCTGCTTTACAGTAAGGCAGGCCTGTTAACAGTTCCTGCAGCTACAAGTTAGGCTATACCTTTAGTGGACAAAATACCTCAGAAGTATCACCCAGATGTGAAAAACCCATAGCACATCAATAGGGAGAGTGATTACTAGGACAGATCAGCTCAGCTGTTCAGCAATACAAACACTGAGTAGCAGAACACATGTAAGACATCTTTCTAAAGTTGTACCTGACTGCTGAGATGCCATGGTACTTCAGTTTGACTTTGCTGTTGATCCAGAATGTATATGCAGTGGTTTATAATGGTGCAGAATACTCTGTATAGACACCCTCCTAACACCCAGGTAATTCAAGTGACAGATAAACTGTGCAAGACTGGCTTCCAAAACACTTAGAGCAAAACACAGAACTGCAGTAAAGAGTAATGAAGGAAGTACAGGTTCTCAGTAATTCCAAAGAGATTTGCAAAATTTCCCTTTTCCCCAAATACCTGGCATTGGGTTATATATTGTCTTGTCTCAATGAAACTCCCCCTCCCCACTCACTCTGCCAACAGGGGTATTAGCTAACAGGTTTCCTAGGACCTGGCTCCACATGCTCAGTGAAACATTTCTCATTTTCCACATGCACTGAGATTCATTTACAAAACCTTTTCCATAGAGAATATTTGATATATATCATAAATCAAAATGTGCCCCTATAGATATTTCCCACTGTAAACCAGCAAGATATGCAATTGGTAGCCATGCTTTTTTTTGCTTCTTATTGGATATCTGTGAATACCTAAGAGAGTTGTCTTTTGGTATCACAGCCACTCAGATGTGAATACATGAATGCTTCTGATATACAAGTTGTTGATTAGATCAATTGACTTTCCAATTCCCTGTGAATGAATCCTACATTCATTCACTAACTGTTGCTAATTAGAGCTTAAATGTCTAATTAACAAGAAAAAGACAGGGTTCTCCACTGTTAACTTTGGAGGACAATGACCAATAGCTTTACCTGTACAACACAGTAAGATGAGTGGAAGGAAGGAGAAAGTGGAAACAAGATGAGTTTAGAAATGCCTGGACAGCACTGATTTTTATATATACACATACATGTATGGCATAAGTTTAAGTTATCTTGGCTTATTTCTCAATACATAGTTTCTCCTAGAATATTCCACCAATGATTTCTATTGATTTTTGGGTGATTTCTATTGGCTTCTCTTAGAAAATACAGTAACTTTAAAATATAAAATAAATCCAAAATAAGAATCTAGAACACTTCTATCAACAGGCATTTTTACTACTATAATAATCTACATATTCACGGTCCTGGTATGTAAATGTTTGGAAGCATCCTTGTAAGCAAATAACCAGACTATAATTTTCCTTTAAAAAGAATCATTATCTGTTATTGATATTCCTCTTACAAGTGAGACAGAGAAAAGGAAAATAACCAACTCTACAATGCAAACTTAGTGGATTCACAGCAAGTCAGAACACTGCATCAATGCGGACTATGAACTACCCAGATCAGCTTTAAATCCAGTAGCTAAATACAGTGGTAACACGAAACAGCATTGTTCTTCACTGTTTGAAGCAATTTTCACTTCCAGAGCAGTATCAGAAAATACAACTGCCCAGAACTATACCCAAAAACACCATTTGGTGCTACCTAAACCAGAAATCTGCTGAGAAAGACACTGAGATGCAGGCACTACAAAGAATTTTTCTGCATAGATGGATGATGCACCAGAGACTAGCTCTTATCATAAAAGCTACAATAGCAGGTGTCAGTGAAATAATATTTAGCAATGACACGGACATTCTACTAAAGTCAATGAGAAAAAAAACTCTTCTCAGGTACATGTGTATGTTGTTAATCATAATTAAGGCAAGTGTGACAGTTTCTTGGCAACAGACACAGAGTTCTGTTCCCTGACAAACAAATCCTGCAGGAATACTCTTTCTTTCATTCATTACATCAAGCCTGCAGTTCTTTACACTAATATCCTCCACTTGGAGCTCTCCAAGACATAGGGAAACTTCTGTTTTGTCAACTGCTTTTTGCTGGATAATCACATGATGACCTCCACAAAAGAAAGGAGCAAGTTTCTCATTAGTAAAGTAAAAAGAGCTCTAAAAGCTTGTAATAAAAACGAGCACATACACTATTGTGGACAGGGGCAGGGGAGCAGGGACAAAGAGAGATTCACAGCATCCAAGTTAGGGACCTAAAGCTATCCATATCCTCAAAGAAGATTCAGAGAACTAAGTAATAGCAAAGCATGACTAGCCTAAAAGCAGCAAGCAAATGGCAATCTCTGATTACTATTTTTAGTAGTTTTTCTTGCATAATAAAGTATCTGTAACACCTAACAATGAGAACCTACATGTAAATGTTCCCAAGACAACAATATATACATATACTTACTATTGACCTTTTAGTAATTAGGGGATTTTGCCATTCCTATCAACAACCAAATTGAGATGATTTGGAGGGAAGCAAGCATTTTCAGAGGAACTTCATTCTCCCAGCCCCCCCCAACCCCAAACTTTTTGATGACAAGGTTTTGGCCTGCTGCAAGTTTTTCACTCAAAACACAGTACATGTTACCATGATTGATCTTTTTTCATAAAAGGAAAAAAAGGCTGATTAAAGAATACTGAGCCATTTAGTGAAAACACTACAAATGCATGTATTAGCTAAAAATGTTGCAAAGAAACATGGTTGTGAGTCTAAAAGAAGGTGGAAATACCACAGAGAGAATAGAAATCCCTTCTGGTATGTATATTACTGATAATTATATCTCAGTAATGAGGAAATTAGAGTAGAACACCAGCAAAGCCTCTCACAATAAATTGCCCAAGTTTATGGAACGATCTCTTTAGGGAAGCGTGTGGAAACTCCCTACATCATCTGCAAGACATAAAACATAGGAGACAAAATCCATTCACAATGTGCTGTCGAGATAATACTAAGCTGGAAGAGCGATTGACTGGTCTTTTCCACGTCTAAGTGCTATGCCATAAGCCTAGGAGTGGGGTTTAAAATCACCACCTCTGTTGTCTTCTGGTTTTGCTGTCTATTCCTGGCTGTAGCTCAAGTTAGTGAGATCCCATAGGGTTTAGCAATTAGCATGAGGAAAGCAGTATGATAATAAGAAGAAATTAATGGTTTAAAAACATAATCTTACACTTCCCCTGAGACTTGTTCCATGCAACTGGATTCTCAAAGAAAAAAAATAAAAGAACAGGTAATTGATTCTTATTAAGAGAATGATCTGCCACAAAACACGATCCGTGTGAAAGAGATGTTAATTTTAAAGTGCTCTGAGAGTCAGTGTGAATCTAGTCTCTGGCTAGCTTTATAAGGGAGAGAGAATAGCAACTTCATGCCACCCTTCTCTGCACCTATTCACAGCTGAGCACAAAATGGGTCTTCATGTGCTAACAACCAGCACCTGAAAAAGAGAACATGATGTGACAGTGAAGTAGCAAATCTCTAGGCTTTTGTCAGAAATTTCAGTTAGAAAGGTGGAGAAGTAAGCATGCACTACATATTCTTCTCAGTCAATTATGTGAAGAAGCTAGGACAGTTCATGAATCATGGATATCATTAAACTTCATAAGCTATATATTGTATTTAACTGTGCCCAATGCTGTATTTTTATACAGTCCTTGGAAAAGACTGAGTTACAGACTTTATTCCCATAGTCATCTACACTGTTAAACATGTGTGTTATTTATTCTGACTTAATTTCCTCTTTCAGTGAATTGATTAGTAATGTAAAAAAGCAGTCTCACAAATCAGGAAAAAAAAAAAAGAGCCCTCTGTAAATGTCTGGTCTTACCTCAATGAGTAAAAGAAATACCTGGACCTCTTAGGGACTTAAAAAAAATAAATATGGAAACAGCAAATTCAGCCCCTCAAAATACTTCACATACTCAGTAAGTCATCCAGTTCTTGATTAAAATAGAGGAAAATTTCAAGATGTTTATTTGGGGGTGGGGGGAGTTTTTGTATATAGTATTTTGACCAGCTAGTACAGGTGAACCTTTTCTTTATAGTTTTATCCAGACAATACTGGTGGTTATATGGGCAGCAGTTTTTCTGTGAACTTGTTCGTTAGTAGTGCCTGTTCACACAGAACAGCCTTGCAAACCTTTGTTGCTCAGTTTCAGAGCCTTGATAGCCAATTAACACCGTAGTGAATCTCCCCATAACTGAACATCAGCTCGCACGGCAGAAAACCCGATTTGGACGTATGTGTGAAACAGCACCACCTGGTGACCTCGGTCATAATGACAGTTATGTCTGGCTACTCGAGCAGTTCTTTTCCTCTTCTTCCAACATTGTAAGATAAGATTAAAAATAATGTAGAGAACATCCTCAACTCTGAAAAGTTGTCATTAAAAATTTAAAATTTATATAAAATGTAAAGAAGTGAACATTAATCTAAATCTCAAGATCCCAAAATATTGCAGACAATCTTAGGGGGTAACCATTAAAGTAGAAGTGGAAAAGTAAATTAAATTCTGCAAACAACTGAGTTAATACTGCTTTAGGTTTTACATTCTTCTGTTTTCCTCTTTGGCTGAAGTTTAGAAGCAGTGAAGTTAGACATCCACATCCACTAGTTTCACACCAGGTACGTTTCATTCCGTTCAGGTGTTTGAAAGTGTTCATTTACACCCCCTTCAGAACACAGCTGCACCCTTAGGAGCCATCCCTTTGTGTTCTTCATCTGCACCCTCACCTCTGATTCTTCTCCCCCGAAGAAATTTGTCTTTCTCCAGACAAGATCTCTCCCTAGCAACTCCTCTTCTTCTTTCAAAACAAAACCTACTGTTTTTCCTCCCATCAGCCTAATCTCCCCTTTACATCAAGTCATCAACTCATGCCCATTTTTCTCCAGGCAGGAAGGCTCATTCCTCTTGAACCACAACAGAAACAGGTTATGTCATCAGCAAGCAAGTCCTGCTGTATGCACTTCGTATTGGTTCACAGCAAGAACAGTCACTCAGGGAAAGCTGAGCTTTTATCAGAGAGAGCAGAGACTGACCTCAGCAAGAGACTGATCATACCAAACTGAAATCAACCACCATCAAGAGAGCAGTTTATTGCCAGCCACAAAAACACCCTTCCCATAGCAGAGAGGCAGCGTTGACCTGCCTGCAGGAGAGGTGGCTGGCTGTGCTCCCCCAGGAGGCTCACCTTGCCATTCTGCTGCGGGGATGAGAGGACGCAAGTATAGCACTCGCATCAAAGCGTGTATCCACTTTACCCAGGAAAGCTGAGCTGCAAGACTGTAACCTGGAGAAGCCTAATTTGAAGGGATATCCCAGCCATATGGAATCTCTACACGTCTAAACAACAACAAGAAGAACAGATTTTTAAAATACAGAGATTATGTTCTTCATAGAGCTGGACCCCCTTACAGTCACCAGCTTGCAGCATCATACCCTTAGCACCTCCAAACAAAGCATCTCTAGTATCAGTCCAGGAAAAAAAGAAGAAAAAAAAATCAAAAATACCCTACTCAGACAGACATCAAACCGGCTCTTTTTCCCCAGGGACAGCCTGCCTGGCTGCCCTGCTGATTTTGTCATTCTGAGAGCTCAACACAACTCTATTAGGATAAATTTTGTCATAAGATGAATTACATGCTCAAAATGCCTCCTGAAGTTTCAAAATCCACAATTAACAATTTCATATTCATAATGGTAAACATCAATACATCTTCCTCAGGAAGAAACTACCATCTGCATAAATTTAATGTGTACTTTGATACAGTGGCGTTGTGGTAGCACACTCATGCCACTATCTCTCTTGCAAAGTCTGACAATATTTACTAGAAGAATGCTGAAGGGTTTGTCATTTCTTAAACTGTTTTTACAGGCTCCAGAAAACATCTGTGTATGTTCATGACTCCAAGAGAAACATACATAATCTTCAGAGTGCAGTTGCTATTTGACATTTTATAAGGCTGGATGTTCAAGGCCAATAGAAGCTTGCATCACTTTTTTTTTTTCTCCAGAATCCTGCATTGATTGGAATTGTTTGGTTTTTTTTTAATTTTTTAAATTTATACTCTGCGGTAAAATTTTAACCTGTAGAAAAGCTACCAAAGGAGCAAATGTTTTTCCTTTAAAAACTAGTGCCTTCTAAAATACAATGTATTTAAAAGGGAAGCTAGATTCCAGGATGCAAATTTGTGAAATATCTTTCCCTGGGGTTCAGTGACGTCTTTTCATTTTTGCAAAAAATATAAACTGGAAAAATATTCTCCTTGATTTTGCTGAATTTCTCAGCACTGGATCCTTGTATTATCTGCTTCAACTGAGTTAAGTTACTAGAAAGTTATGAGCTAGACTTCCAAGCATTTGATGCCAAGTGTCACAGTCAGCTCTCTGGCATTAGAAGTAGATTGATTCTGTAACAGATACGTAATAGCACAGGACTGCTTATGAGCTTGGATGGAAATAAAGGAGAATGCTGTAGAGAACTCAAAGCTTGCAGAAGGTATGACTGATGCTCTCTTCTTTCAGAAAATACAACTCTTATGAAAAATTGCAGAAAGCATTTTGAAAGAGGACAGGAAGAAAAAGTTCTACGTGAGCTTTTGTGCAACTGGAGGTAACCGAGACCACAGATGATAAAGAAGCAAGTGGAATAGCACAGTCAGCAGTTTGATCCATTTTATTTCAGACCGTTATGATTACCTAATTATGCTCATTGCATATATTAAATACTTCTGATCTGTACCACACACACCTTGCCCCCTTATTTATAAAAAAATTTTACACAGAGATATTTCAACAAGACCATCCACTACATTACTATAAACATTAATATTTGTTATTTCCTTCTATAAAGGAAGGACTGATGCCAGTATTAAAGGAGGGATGGAAAGGAGCAGTTAAAATTAGAGGCGTTGATCGTCTGCCACGTGATTCACCACACCTAACTCCATAACGGACTTCTCTGAGGCTAGTCAGCAGCTCCGCGTTTGTCGACTGAACGGGTGTTCAGAGCTTTCTGAAGTAGAAGTCACCACAAAGTGGACAAAGCAGACAGCTCAAGAAGAGTCCTTCAAAACTGCTAGCCACATCAGAGACCATTAGGGAAAGCTTAATGTTCTGAATTTCCAAGAAAAATGCTATGGTGAGAAGAGATAGAGAGTTACAAAGCAGCTGGTTCACTGGTAGATGCAGGATTTCTGCACGCTGGAAATCAACTGTAAAAGGAAATTTTCCATTAACCGTCTAAATGAACAGCATCCACCCTCCAGAAGGGTGCAGTCACATTGCTGTATTATTGTCCAGGATTTTTCTAAGTTCTGGCAACAGTAAGCAGCCAATTTTCAGACTTTAAAATTAGAGACAGGCTGTTAAACACCCACTGTTCTCCAGCATTCTTTTACTTACCATCTAGTCTGCACTTTTATTATGAACACTGTGTTCAACTTGTAATTTTCTAATCAACTGAAACTGCAAAATACTGATTTATCTAAATGATAACATAATTATAATGAAATCAGATGCACCACTGATTGAAGGCAGATGCTTTCTGAAGAGAGTGATTGGTACCTTAAAAATGGCATTCTTGGAATAACAATAGGGAACCTAAAAGGATTTTTAATGCTAATGATATAGTTGATAATTAAATACTATGACATACAGCTATTTAGAAAGATACATGGAAACAAGATCAGGGTAGGTTTTTTTAACCAGAATTTCTTAATTATTTGTCTAAGAAATTTCATGAATAAAGGAAAAATAATTCAGTATGGATTTTCATTATTAAAATGTTCTGTCTACTGCTCTTTCCAAATCACTCCAACCATGTCTTCTATCAAGATCTCGTTTTCTGACCTGCTAAAGGAAATCAATTTTCACCCAAATTAGCTTTGGTTCCTCTAGAAAAAGAAACTCATCTCAGATAGCTTCTGACTGATCTAGAAATCACGACTAACTTAAAAATGGTCGGAAATGCTTTTTAATTGGTCCTGATTTAAAGTTGGGCTTTCACAACTCCCAGCATTTCTCCTCATTCCGGTATGTAATAACAATTTTTAAAAATAATTTTAAAATGAGTAGTGACAATTTAAGAAGTCACAGCTTTCTTCAAAAAAAAAAAAAAAAAAAAAGACCAAAACACAAACAACCATGAAGCAAAATAAATTAAGCAAAACTCTAGACTAGAATGACCTGGCAAAGAGATCATGAATAACAGCAAAATTGCAGTGTAAAATTTCAAAGAAAGCAAAATTTTTGTATTTCACAGAATTGTAGGAGTTGGCAGAGATCACTGAGTCCAACCCCCCTGCCAAAGCAGGTTCCCTAGAGGAGGTTACACAGGTCAGTGTCCAGACAGGTCTTGAATATCTCCAGAGAAGGAGACTCCACAACCCCCTGGGCAGCCTGTCCCAGTGCTCTGTCACCCTCACCGTGAAGAATTTATTTCTCACATCGGTGCAGAACCTCCTGTGGTCCAACTCATGGCCACTGCCCCTTGTCCTGTCCCCACAGGCCACTGAGAAGAGGTTGGCCATTTCCCTTTGTCTCCTGCACTTCAGATATTGATAAACATTGATGAGATCCCCTCTCAATCTTCTCTTCTCCAGGCTGAACAGCCCCAGCTCACTCAGCCTTTCCTCAGGGGAGATGCTCCAGGCCCTTCATCACCTTTGTGGCCTCTGCTGGACTCTCTCCAGGAGATCCCTGTCTGGTTTGTACCAGGGAGCCCAGAACTGGACACAGGACTCCAGGTGAGGCCTGACAAGGGCAGAATAGAGGGGGAGGATCACCTCTTTCCACCTGCTGGCTATGCTCCTTTTAATTTCTGACCCTTTGTAAATTCCCGTTTTGGTAGCCGTATAGTGTTTACTACCTTACTCCAAAACACAGAGTGAATAACTGCATTGTCACAGAAATAAGAACCCTGATTACAACCATATAACCACTTGGATGTTGCAACAAGCTTTGGCTCCACTCTTTTGTCCTTCTGATTGCTCAAAATTCCTTAGGATTTACCCCTTTTGCTATTTTAGTTTGAGTTTCTGAAGTTAACATTAGCCCTGATCCAAAGGTGTCTTATCTGATTGTATAAATGAGGGACTGGAGCAATTTTGAATTTAACTTCTCAAAGTCTTTTAGCAGGGGAGTCTATAAGAAATATACATAGGTCATTTTTTCCAAGATAATTGTTTCATGTCAGCAAACTGAGCATGGTGATGATGCATTTTGAATTTGTTGCTTGTGCATATTTTATAGATACTGGAAGAACCTGAAGAATTTTGACCGGTGAAGCAAACCGGACAAATTGCTGTCCATCTGCCTTGGTCATTTGCCACTGTAGCAAATGATTTTCAAGATACAGATAATTTGGAAGCCATCAAATACTTAACAACCAAATAGATTTTATTTTAAGAAATACCTTAGGATTTCCTTTCTTCAGAAAAATCACTATCTGTAGCATTTGTTATGAGTAGCTGAAGTTCCAGCTCATCCCCTTTTTCTTTTTAGGGTTTCCGTTATCACCATTAGAGCAATCGGTAATTGACTATAGGCATTCTCAAACAAATGCCTCATACTGAAAATTGCTGCATGTGAAGCCTGAGTTTTCTGGACTTAGCTTGCATCTCCCATAACACAAAACAATTAAAGATGGGCTGCATTAATTTTACTAATCTTTAATAGATGATAATTGGAATTACGTCTCCAAAGGGAGGGTTTGAGTGTGTGTTTACCAATAGTAGAATGACAGTGATTGATCAGAAATAAAACCAGAATGCTTAGTCTAATTACTTCGTTGATTATCTGAATATAAGTCACATTTTATTTAAAATTGTTTGTCTAGAAAAATAAGATTGCCACTGGAAACAAGAAATCCCTTAGCTTTCTTCTTTCCACTGGCAATCTGCTAACAGCAGCAAATTACATTCAAATTGCACATCAACTAGTATTAGTATTAATTGTAAACTAACCTCAGTTCACTTAATTGTGGGCATAATGAAGTATTACAATTAGCTATAATATATTATTTAAATAAGAAATATCAATATTATTTAGAGCAGGTGCCAATTACGGCAGGCAGTGAAATATGCCACCAAAAAGGATTTCAATTAGAAATTCAATTTCAGCAAGGACAAAGGTCCCCGTCACTCTGGTGAAATGGCTAACAGCACTACGGCACGTCACCTCCATGGGGGAAGGGAGGCTGGCTTGGAGCTCACCTGCACTCTGCACTATGGATCTCACAGGGCTGCTGGGGAGGCATGTTACAGACACAGCTGCAGAGCAGGTTGATACAGCACTGTACAGGAGGTAGAAATCCCTACACCAAACCACCATGTTTAAGGTGCTAACATACAGCTACTTGATCTGAAAATTACCTGAGCCAAAATCTAGATTTCCTGCCTGTATAGTCACGACTGAATGAACTCTTTGCTTAAGGATATGACAAATACAAACCATAGTTTTCGATGGATTTGGATGCAAAAACTCTAGGGCTAAATACTGGCACGTAAGTGTTCAGTATTTTAAAACGTGCAAGATGAATTTCTGGCTTCTTGTCCCAGTTCTCTGCCGTTTTGAGCAGTAGTAAAAGCTGAAATTTAAACGCCAACTGACATAAATTTGGATTGGAGATGCTTAGCTCTCCTTAGAAAAATTATCTAGTTTAGTATTTATATCCTCAGGTGTCTATCAGTGTAAGAGCACTCACTCAAAATAGTCACGTCAAAGTTCCCGTCAGATACAGCAACCGGTGTTTTCACCGAGTACAACTGCCTTTCCGGTAAAGAAACTGCATCCAGCAGAACAGTATCTGCCAAAGTCGTAACAAGCTGCATCTATAAAGCAGCCTAGACTAATTTATACTAGTTAAATGTTATACTAAAGATGACTCATGCTGGAGCTGCCAAAATCTAAATTTCTTTGCTTTCATGAACCCTTACTGCTTCACACCTCAGTTTGTAAAATCATAAAGTAAATATAAAAAAAAATATAAAATGGGAATATTTTGGGGCTGGGTGGGGGGGAACAGGGAGGGAAGGGAGAAGTCAAAATAACAAATCTGTTCTGTGTGTTTTATACTTCCTAGAAATGCTGTTGGGTTATGCCAGACCCTAAAATTGGGGTTGTCAAGATAATGTTACCAACAGCAAAAGATAGCGTCAGGGGTTCTTTTAATTTTCCACGTATTCAAAAGCATTAGTAGTCAGTTCCTGACATCATGTTGCAATAACAGCAAGTAAGGAAAAGATTTTGATTAGCAAGGAAAAGTTGAAGAGAAAAATTGCAAGCTGAAATATGCTGCAAGTATGCTCAAGTTTCAGCCACAGGCCCACGGTGATAGAACTTTTCTTGCTGTACATTAAGATAATTTCAGTATACTACAATTATGTGTCTAATTAAAATTAAGAAATTAGAACACAGTTAAAAGGAATGATATTTTGCTCACAGCTAATTTCATTAAAGTATTAATGAACAGGACTCATTTTATGGCTAGAGGGCAACTACTTTCTGCAAAGTACTTCCATGCTAGCTAATTTATTCATGCATGAAAAACAATCCAATGAGAAATGAGCGAGCCGGGAACTGCTGGTCCTAATTAAAATATTTAAAACACCATGTCTATTCTGTTCCATCTAGCCAAGACCTAAGCTAGGAGCCAGCACGATACCAATTAACATGGAACAAGCAAACACACAACACCCACAGATTCTGATTAAAGTGCATATTATTGCACTATACAATATATTGTTCTACACATGTATGTAAATGTTTAATTAACCCATGTCTAAATCTTGGTAATGTTCAGAAACCAATGCTTTAAATCCTAAACAAGTGACAATCAGACTGCATGATGTTCACTTTTATTTATCACAGTGCTATCTTAGCAAACTCATTGGAGTCATCTTGCAATTCACACAGAAATGTATTTCTGAAGGGAGGGAGGGGAAGCAGAAACGAGGAGAAAAAAGGAAGAGGCAAAATATTTTCTTCTCTGCATTTTAGACAGCAAGGAGATTGCTGGTTGCCAAAGGCTTGGAATTGGAATGCAATGTTGGGTTAGCCTCAGGTAATACAATATTTTTCATTAATAATTGAAGGAAGAGCCTGGGACTAAACCCATTTGTCAGTCTTGGATGGCAGCAACAAAAACAAAATAAAAATGCTTCCTTTATAAACCAAAGAGCTGTTTGTGGGGGAAGAACCCAAGGGATGGTTCCCACTAGAGAAGAACACTGTAAAAGCTCAGAGAGAAGTTGGAGACTTGAAAACTTTGTATAAAGCAGGATCAGAAAAACAGAAAATGCTCTAAACCTTACTTCACACACAGCTGAGAGAAGTCTGAGTTCAAGGAGACTTGAAAAAGCAGAAATTTGCCTCCATTTGCACCATCATAGGTCTTCTTTTTTGAAAAGTTTCTAGGGTATTTTCCCCCTCTCAGTTAATCTTCAAGCATTTTGTGAGAAATCTGTCTCCCCAAAGAGGTTTCTCTTCCCCTTTTCTATTCTGTTCCCCTTCCACATTCATACACCAGTTTCTTCATTAAATACAGCAAATGAAAGAAATTAAACAGCTTTCCCTTGCTTTTTCTAGCCAATTGGGTAGACTGACTTCTGCTCTTCTCCAACAAGCCTTGCAACCTGTTGATGGAGATGTTAAATTAAAACAAAAAAACCCAAAAACCAAACCAAAACACTGTTGCCACAGTCCAGCATCTCTTATGAAAAATTTCCTATTATCAAACAATGGAAATCTGCCAGCACAGCCAGTACTCACTCCAATTAATGTGGGCTCAAACTTCATACACTGTGTGTATGAGTGGCAAGTTAGTAAGAGAAGAGTAACACACAACACACACTGCCTTTCCTCATTGACAGGTATTTTGTGCCCTGGACTTGGTCCTCGGACTTCCCTGATTCAAGGGAAGAGCCTTAATCCTCCAGCCAGCCAGGGATACAGAGGTATATGGCCAGAAGAGAAACAGTCGTGACTAGCCAGGGAGCCAGAAACACAGGGTTTGAAAGACAGATGAAGCTGAGTGCAGAGGACAGTGAAAGTGTAAGGCTGCAAGGAAGTTGTATAGGTCAATAACAATTAAAGTTGCTGGCAGAGAGAGTAAAGTGTCTATGGGGGAAAAGAGCAAACAGAAGATCTGAGAAACAGGAGAACACAAAGATGACAAAAACCCCCACAGGTACAAAGCCAATGGAAGCAGATGTCCTTATACTCATGCTTAACAACAGACATGAGCACATCTTCCCAGTTCAGGTGAATCAAGAGAACAGAAATACTGACAACAGAGAAGAAAAATAACCTATAAGGAAGTACACAAATGAACTGTGCTCAGGTTGCAGTGCTGCAAGAAAAGTTCAATTTTAGCTTGTAGTTTTGCCATATAATGTTAGGTAGAACATCTGAACTGTTCTCTAAAAGCCCCACCTAAGCCCTCACTTGTGCTTTGCCAGCACTGGTCTGCAGCCAGAGAGTTACAATTTCCCATTAAACAGAACTGTGCCTAAATCAGTAACATTAGCCACCACTGCTGCTGCCATTTACTGAAAGGGAGACTTTCATACAGTATCTGTCAAATTCCTAACTGTAACTCTTCAATCAGGCAGCTCAAGTTGTCTAGGCTCTGCTACAATACAAATAATAGTAAATGTGAGGTCATAATGGAATATTATCAATAAAATGGGCTGTAATCTCTTGGAAAGATTTCATTTCAGTTAAAAATCAGGCTTTTTCAGCACCTGCAGAAAGTTCCTCTTCCCTTTGGAATATCCAAGAGAAACCTAATGAACAAACTACAGAATGAGATTTCTACAAGACGTTTCCTCCCAAGCAAGTTCCTTCAAGTTTGCGTCAGAATGGTTTTTAAATTTAAATGCTAAGGCTTACAAGTGTAAAATTCTATCTTTTCCCTAAATATCCAAGGGAAGAATTTATGGGGAAGAGAGGAGGAAGGGAAGAAAAGAAAAAGAAATACTGAGCAACTCGAAAAGGGACAAGAAGCTACTAAGCACTATTACAATCTCGACGAATCCCTACCTTTTGCAATAGTTCCTTAAAATTTCCAGTTACATTTGGAAAGGGAAGATCCACATCTTTCTTTCTACCTGTTTGTTTAGGATTTTGACAAAGAATTAAAAAAAAACCAAACTCCAACTTATATATTGCAGCTCGAACTCTTTGATGTATGTTGACATAAACTGGGCCATATCCAGGCAGTGGCAGAAGAACAGGTAGTGTAGGATATAATTTAGTAGTGAGGGCAGTCTGGTGGCATTCCTCTTAGACCGAACACTGAACTACAAGCACATTGGCAGGGTGTGGAAAAAGGAAGAAAAGAAAGAAGGGATGCTGAGTAATAAACCAAAGAGGATGAGAGGTGAAATCAAAGAATGGTAAGCCAAGGAGATCTGAAAAGGAACAAAGAAAAGATGGTCACAGGGGAGGAATATGGGGATTTAGGAAAGAAAGAGGAGATGAGCTTTAAAAGAAAAAAAGAAAAGAACACAACACAAATTGAAAGACTACTTAAACAGCCATAAGGAGTGTGTGCTGAAGCCAAGAGAGCAGGACCATCTTAAAAGCAAAAGTAACAAAACCAAAATACATTTCCTCCAACATCCCTAACCTCTGATTTAAAGGCAAATTTCTTTTCAGTCTCAGTTGCTATCAGTACCACTTACAGTGCTGATCAAATTCAACATTCCAGTTAGATGAGGGTACATTTATTAGCTTTAGTACCTACCCACTCCTTATGGAGTTTAAGTGTCCTTCACACTGTTTTGCAAGCCGTTCTTTAGTCAGTAGCAACTTCTGTGAAAAAATAATCCTACAGCTTCCTAAAACACCTTCAGTCTCCACATGGGTACTCTGGTCTACTCTACCAATTTAATCAGTGAGCTATGTTATATATCCTATTCCAGTTTCCATCTATTACTACAACAGCACAAACATGTTAGATTCAGGATCTGGCTCACTGTGCCAGACAGAAGATGACAAGGTGACCTCAGTCCATCCTTACCTTTATCGTTCCTGCACTCATCTGAGTATATGTCCCAGGACCAATGCACAATAATTTCCATACATACTGGTTTTGTAAGTTTGCTGCCAGCTAATGTTGTTTCTCTTTGTCGGTATTTTCAGTGCTGAACTGGAAAAACATATGAATAGGTCCCCTAGTTCCATACTCTAAAGGCTGGAAAAACACTTTTACAGCCCATAGGAGACTAAAAGTGGTTGTGGTTCTACCCCCCCGGACCCTGTTAAAACACTAACTGCAACATCACTGAGTGGTAATACATTTGGGACCTTTGGAACTCCACACATTTAAGACAAAATAATGTCTAATGCTAAATAACTCTGCTGCCTGTCCTGTTATACTTCACAAGGGATCCACTTAAAAAGATCTTGTATACCATGGTAACCACTAAGGGAATTTTGCTGCAAACTACTCCACATGGAAACAAGAGTCTGCTCATTCAGCATGACTGGCAGGATCGGGACCAGAGAGAGCTCTGGGTTTGTTCTTATCTTTTCTGATTTGCCCCATATAAGCAAAAGTGGGTACAAATACTCAATACATAACACTGACAACATGTAATTGACTTCATCAGTGTTGAAGAGCCTCTCTGGTACTCAAACAGCCCATATGCCAAGAGATTTCATCTTGCCACAAACTCTCGTTGAAGTGAAGGACGTTCTAAAAAGTCTGCAGACATTCAGTCAGTAAGGCACAGTCTCTTTGCAAAGACCTAATCTTTTCCTTGATATTGCAATGGAATTTGAATAGCCTCTGCACGCTGTATATGGGGATAAATGTCACTGACATTACTGTTGACAGACAAACCTCTAAAGAGCATACAACATTTTAAAACCAGTGTTTATCCGAGATGCCTGATTTTCTGCATTTTCTAGGAGTCAGTGCATTCATTTGTGTTCTAAATTAAGCAGCAGAGGTTAATCTCAACATACTCAAGTAGCAGGAGCAAAGAGCAAACTTCAAAGATGACACCACATTTTTATGCATCTTTAGCCAGACAAACATTAGTCCTTTTCCCTAACTGAAGCAGCTAAAGAACATTAACTTACTGTTTTCTAAATATGCAGATGTTCTGTTTTCATAGTTCCATAAAGTAATGAACAGCCTCTTAATATTTAATAAACCTTGCATGCTGTCCCCAGGCAGGGAACATAGACTGTTGATAGCCAGCTACTAAATGTCCATTAAAATACAGCAACTCTCCATAAAAGGTGCTTAACAAACAGCTTACAGCACCTCCAATGAAACGTGAATTGTTTCAGCCACAAAACTGAAAGAAGCTCACCCTACAAGACACCTAGAGAGGCAGCAGGGAAAGCTGGAACTATTCTAACTCGGATAAAATCTTCACCCTCTGACAAATGCTTGTCACTCCTGCCATTCAACACAGTCTGCAGCACAGCAAAATGACAGACCAAAGGGCTTGATGCAGTCAAAGAATGCTACAGAAAAGCTATTTATAAGGCTGCTTCCTGATATTTTGTGTACTGCATCTTTAGGGCAGAGCAAGTCATAACCTGCTGCAATATTAATCTTCACCGATTTTATAAAGAATTCATTAATACTGAACAATAATATCTGTGCACTTTACTACTGGCTTTTTGTTCTAAAAGCAAAAACTAATGCAATTTGGTAGAAACAAGAAAAAAATATTAATATAACTAGGAATAAATGTTGCCCTTCATGGTGTTGCTACACCGGGAGTCCACCTATGCACTGGGTTCCATGCTGGACTTTGCCAGATGGCATTGGGAAGTGGAAGATATGTCAAAGTGCTGTGTAAGAAAATGCAAGAAATTCCTAACTTCTCCTGTCTCATCAACATACGAGTGCAAAGGCCACATTAGTAAAGCTGTTATGTATTTGCACTTTCTCAGTAAAGTCTTCTTTGTCCCCTGGCTCTGCTGACAAATATCCCTACACTGTGAACACAGCTGACATAAATTTGAAATAAAAGAAAATAGATACATTATTATCAAAAGACAAAAATGAAGTTCCAGAAATAAATATGGAAGATAACTATTCTACTAAAGCCAAGTGTAGCCAGCAGGAAGTTTGGCTCTTGGCTCCTTAGAAAACAAAGAAACAGGAAAAAGATAAAAATGGTGATTTTAATTGAAAAATTAAAGGAGTCTTTAAAACTATCTCAACTAGCTCTGTAAGAATTTGCTGGACTGAACTTTGGCTTTTTAGACTGTACTTCTTGGTGTCTAATTGGTTTGATGCCTGAAGAGAGGAACAAACATGATTAGAGAAAAGCAATCTGTCTTTTGAAACCAAATGTCTTTGAATCTTGAATATCCCTTAAAAGTGAATTGGATCCACCTATCTAGTCCTGTGTTTTTGAGTTAGGGGAGCCTAACTGGGCTACATTTATTAATTTGTAAGTTGCAATAATGATAGGGTCAATCTTGCCTAGATAAATGCACACTGAATTAAAAATTCCCAAACCAACCAGCACCCTCCCGTGTATTCCCTGCAAGAACACAAATGTAAAAAGGAAGAAGTTTGTACAAGATATTACCAATTAATTCTTCCACTGATCAATACATACTGGTACCTTTCTGCAGCAGCATGTGATCATGTTAACCTGGGGTCACATTAATATGGAAGCCGTAACTGACTAGGAAGCCAACTGGAAATAAAAATGTTCTAAAAGCCTTTTATTGTGACACATCCATGAAACAAGCAAATATCACCCAATGCAAAGAAAAAGCACCCGTGGGGAAAAAATAATTATATTCTGTATTTCTTATCAAAATACCACCATCCCTTATTTCTCATTAAGATTTTGACACCTCTGTTTGTATAACCAAACACCTAACCATAACTATATTCTGAGTATACTCCTATGCTAATGAGCTTTATTCAACCTGTGGAGCCTTTAAACTTTTAAAAAGGTGAACAGTAGTAGATTTCTCGTGATACTCTCAGTAATGTAGTTTTGAAATCAGGATGTCATCTTTGCTCCTGGTCTTTTGGTCAAGTGTATATAAAAATTTGAGTTATTCGTAGGTATTGATTTGCAAGAGAACAGGCACGGAGAGGGTTTGCATGGTTCTAGGGAAGCAGGAAGAAGCAAAGGTCTTTTCTTCCTGTCTCATAAACAAAGATAGTTGTTCTGTAGCTTTCAAACAAAGGATCTAATTTCTGCTTTTATAGAGTAGTGTGTGTTGGATGACCTGAAAGACAGTGAGTTTCAGATGCTGTCAGAAATCATGGTATCAGATATGTTAATATTGAAAGCACAAAATTTCATTTTGGCTGGTTTTTTGGTTGTTGTCCCCCCCCCAACATATTTAAAAACCATTAAAAAGAAGAACTGTTTTAGTAACTCCCTTGTTTATTTCTCAGATTTACCACATCACTCTGGTACTAAGGCCTTGACTGCCAGCAAGAATCTAGAAAACTTGGACACATGCAGAACACTGTGATGGCAAAAATGTCTATACAGAGACTGGCTTAACATATTAAGGGAAGCTTATAGAATCAAACATCTCAAAGTCAACCTTGGTCCTTTCCTGCTGGGAAACACAGTGACAGCATATAACACTCACACTTGCAAAGTTCAGGCCTCAGTTTTCCCCACCTGTGACCTTAGAGCACCCACTGGATGAAAATACCCATTCAGCCACATTTGGAAGGCTGAGGTACAGTATCACTTATCATTACATGCACCAACAATTGAAGTCAGAGATCTAAAAGAAAAGATCTAAATTTCTCAAAGCATTTCATCACCTGCCCGGTTGTGATTTGTTAGCTTTAACTATTTTTTAAAATATAAAACCTTCATTTTATCCTTGAAATGAAAATAATATTTCATTTCCATATGGGTCCATATAGACTTAGTTTCATTTTCCCATCACAGTGGTACAGCTGATAAGCTCTTTCTGTGGAGAAACATTCTTGGGGAATATCATCCTCCAAAGCAAAGAATGTCTCAGAAATTAAAGAACCATGAGTGTTGATTGTTAATAATATTAGTTGTCAATAATTATCCAGGAAGGTAAGTGATACTTTACGAAGAAAATAATTAATTATTTCTATAAACAATCATTAAGCACATACACATGCCGCATTAAGTGGAGATGCCCTGAGCAATGATCTAAAAATAAGTCTATCAGAGGAACACATCAACATGCCTGTCATCAAAATAGCCCAATCCACTAGCCAAAGATGTTGCGCTCTTATAACTTGGACAAACTTTAAAAAAAATAATTTTTAAAAAAATATATAACCACAGAGGGGTTGGTTTTTGGGTTGGTTTATTTTTTTTTTTTATAGCACAAAAACCATAACAGACAACCTTCTCCATCTGAACAAAAGGACTTTATGTATGTACTGTAACTCTTTTCTCTGTGGGTTTGAAATTACACACAGTAGTGCCAAAGGTAAGTCATTTCTAGAGGTTTAATACATTTCTGAGTTTTTTTTCTTTTCCTCCCTCTTGTGAAATATATTTGTGGCCCACAGCAATCACTTTAGACTTTTTAGACACGTCCGGATAGAGATAGATGACACAAGTAATCTACTTATCTTCCTTTTCCATCACCAATAAAAGTGACAGCCTGCCTAATTAGGCCTAATAAAGCAGCAGCCAAGAGAGGGGCTCAGCAGCGATCTAAAGAGAAATGGCATTGACCCACAGATACAGGTGCCGCCTTGAGGCAGTACTGGTATTGCTTTATCTTCAACACATTACATCTAGCTCATACCATATTCAAATGCAAGTAGCATGTTTTTCTCCTCAATTCTTAGATCAAGAACAAAAAAAAAAAATTTCTCATCTAATCAAAAAAGGCACTGACAATTTTTCAGCCTCACATTAAAAGCAAAGAGTCATTCAGAACAGTGCACTCCATATTCTATTTTATAATATCACTTTAAGCTATTTCTTTGAATCACAGACATTTCTTTGTTAAGAAGGAAAATCAAAAATTCATCAGAAGTAGTTCTCAGGTTTTTTTTTCCCTTTTTTTTTCCCCACCCCTTTTTTTCTTCCTCCCCCTTTTCCCTCAAACAGGGCTATTGCACAGGGTTTTTAGCTGGAACCAACATTTATAGAAGTTAGGGATCCTTAAGCAATTATTAGCGGTGAGAGTTTGACACGCTTGAGAGTTGTCAACAACTGACTTTAAATAAAGTAGAAGGAAAAGGAAATAAACGGTGCTCTCAGCAAAATTAATACACAGCCTTGCAAATTAAAGATGTAGTGTTTTTTAAACAAGGAAAAAAGTGAACTTTGCATGAAACAGCATTTTAAGTATATCTTTGTAAAAATTATCAGCTTGTCAAATGGCATGAAAGCAAGTCAAATCTGCAGCTATATGTGATATTTCTACATTTGCTCAAAACAAAATAAAAAAAATTAGATAGGTTTTTTTTTTGGTCTTGAAGTATTCCTCATTCTTATTAGCCCAGATTGCTGAAGGCTGTTTTTGTTTAACTAGTACTTGTATATCACCACTTTCAGTACATTACTTCCTAGTGGAGGGTTTGCATCAGGAGAGTTGAACACACAAAGGACTTTATTTAAGGTTATTGTTCAAGTTTCTGTCTTTTCTGAATGAAATGCAAAGGCTACTGTTCTGTGGTCCAGAAAGGTTGTAAATGTTGTGCATAAGAACACATCGAGTCCCCTACCTCAAATGTCAGCTTGAATGCTATTAGTAGATAACACCAGTGATACCTGTCCTGACAATGTTAGGGTTTGCTGTTTGAAATGGATGCATAGTACCATGACTGAAATATTCTTCTTTCATTAGAGAACTATTGCTTTTAAAATATCTAGCCCTAGTCTGTGGAACTGTCTGCCACAAGATACTATTAAGACTATGGCCATTGGGGGAAAAAGAAAAGGAAAAGAAAAAGAGAACAGAATATAACAATATACAGCTAACAAATTTTAGAAGGACTCAGACCTCCTAGTTCATGACATTAACTAGTCTGTGAGCAACAAGAATTACTGAATTATCTTTTGTTGTTGTTGTCGTCCCTTAAGAATGGATCAACCGGTACACACATTTGCTTACTAGGAACATTCTGACTGAAACCCAAAAGACTTGAAATTTAATGAAAAGATTCCTGATTACCTCAATAGCCTTGATTCCAATATTTTAAGATCACAGGAGAAGAATGTTGCAGATCAGAATGCAGAAAAAGCTGGCTGACTGTGAATGAAAATAGAAATAAGTACAGTAACATTTTCTATCCTTTTTCTTCCATATAAAACTGACCCTTCAGCATACAAGGGGTTGGATGATACACTAGTGGGTGCCAAAGAGCAGTTTTACTTTTAACTAATTAAGCTTAACTTGTTAGAAAAGTCCTAAAAAAAGGTTTAACTAATTCCATAGTTATTCTTTACAGTTAAATTCCTACATAGCATAAAACTGAACAACAGTTTCCAAGCTGACACTTTTTTTTTTTTTTACTAGCTGAGAACATAACTGTACTAACAGAACCACTTAGATGTACTGGGATAACAGGTCTGCCACCAAAAAATTAATGCCATCAGTGTGATGAACACAGAAAAGCAGGAAACCACATGAATAAGAAAAGACATTTTCCCCACTGGTTAATATTAAGAAACTGCTGAGAGTTACTCAATATGCTCAGCTTTGAAACCACTCAGGGATGAGTTAGGCTCACCTACCTGAATCACTTAAGCTACTGTTAATATCAGATCTATTGCAGTAAGTACTTTCAGGCCTCAGACTCTCATCAAAAAACGTTCAGTTAAATTACCAAAAAGGTGTATCTAGGCTGAGCAAAACCCAAAGGATTTGCTTTAGAAAAGCTCCCTGCAAAAACAAGAGCATCTTCTGTCTGCTTGTATATCTCCATCTTGTATTTTTAGTGGCCACTGCTATCTCTGTCTCCTGTTTTAAAGCAGTCATTTTTTTGGCATAGCAGCACTGGAAAGTTATCTAAAATGATCAAGTAGAAGGCTTGTAGTGGCTCAGAAGCATAAATTCAGATGAGCTTAACAGAGAGAAAATAATCCCTCACCTTTAAATTCAAACGACCTCAAGAGTCATCCTGTCATCCCGTTATCAATCTCATTGGTTTAGGATCTCTGGTAAATGAGGAGATCTGAGGAAAAAGAGGAGCTATCCACAGGTAATGTTTCTGCATAATGGCAGGGAATAGGCTTATTTATTGCTTCTGTCCTATCCATATTATGGAGGAAAAGTTATTCCTGCTCCTTTTGCATGATACTGAATTTGTTACAAAGGGGAGTCAGAACCTCTTCCATAAGGATGTGGACACAGCCCAGAGCAGGCAAGCACAAAATCAACACAGGTAGTTCCACAGAGCCTGAAGAGGTGACAAAGGTAAACGACCCAATGCCATTCAGAAGTCAGTGGGTTTTGGATGAGGGCACTGTTTTGGGTCACATACTCAGAGAATCATAAATCTGGGGCAGGGAATCAGCTATGTATTTCTTACTACCTACATGCCAACTGTGCTTACTAATGGTGCTGGTTTGCAACACAAACACCAAGCCCTTTCCTAAGCCCTCATTTGAACAGACCCCCACAGTACTGAGGGCAATTGTGCTGACAGCAGAGGAGAGATCCACCTCTGTACTAGCCCCTGACACTGTGGCATATGCTGGCTCAGCAGTGCTACCTCAGTCTGAATTGGTAATAGACTGATATAAACCCCTTAACCCTTAATGAAGTGAAATAATGTGATTTGCTGAAAATGCTGGGCTTTCTTTTTATTATTATTATTTGAAAAGAAGTAACAGATGCAGGTCAGCTTATGAACATAACTGATGAACAGCATTTCACTGGTCAAAGCTAAAATGCTCTATTGGGACTCTTCCACCTGCAAGTTTGCAACATGCAACATCGTACTCATTTAACACTATGGTTTCCACTTCAGTGCATTCATGATAGAAGGCTTGTCATTACATAAATCTGTGGGCCGACCGGGCATAAAAACACCCCATGTACATGGTCTTAGGTGTTTTAAAACTGCAAGTTTTAGTTAGTGATAACAAGCACAATATAAATTAATCAGATGTTATTAGGAATTTCTTCCTACAGTGATACTCTCTTGCAAATGAGGCCACAGAAGTACAGTGAATTTCACTGTCAGATCCTGCATTAAGAAATGGAATTCTCCTACACCAGCTTTCAAAGACACTACAAAACTTCCTGACTTGACTGAAACCTCATGAGGATCTGCTCTCTTGAAGAGTTGGCTCAAAAGACATTGCTTAGCAAATTCTAAGACAAAGTTAACTTTAAGCTTAATATGGTAAAAGTATTTTGTTTCCTGATACGTTCCAAAGACTAATTTTAGTTGAAAATAATCCTCAGCCTCCCCAGGAAGCTGTTGCTTTTTCATGCTTTAGTCCAAGGAATTATTCACATAAGAAAAATCTTGAAAGTGAAGTTGTGAAATTTTATAAGTAGAAAGGAAAAATAAAAAGCTTTTCATCAACTCAATCCATGGAATGATTTTTTTTACCTGGATCTCATAATGACACTCATTGATACCTAGGCAGCAAATTCCATTTGCTTTGATTTCAGTAGATCCCGGTTAAAAATCAAAAGTCCGTGTCCACAAAATCCTGAAAGTAAATACTTATGGTTAAACATATAACTAGTCCCTCTGATGGCAAAAACCTCTTCCACCTAAAGTTAAGCAAACATGCTTTCATTAGATCTGATTTCTGGTTCATGTGCCACTATCAGGAATAACTGATAAAATAAGAGGTCTAGATGAAACTGATGAGTTAAGTTTTTCTGCATGTTCTTGACTCACCTACATCTTTTCTAAGTCTGCATCTATATCACCTCACTTCAAGCTGAGGAAGTATCTAAGAGATAAAGTTTAAGACAAGTTATTGCATAAAGCCTTCTAAATATTATCCTGTATTTTGTATCAAACATATCATAATCCTATTTCATGTTCACAGATATGAACATTCTCCAGATACTCTGCACACTTACTTATACTTTACGACCCTGTGCCTCAGAGTTCAAAGCCACAAGTATAAAAAGATACAGGGCTATGTATTTATGAATCCATAAAGTGTCAGCTTTTTTTTTTCCTTCCTTCTTTCTTTACTTCTTTCATTTTCATCTCTGTTTTTGTGAGGGATTGGGCAGGTCTTCTAGAGAGGCAGAGATTTGTAACAATGCCCTGAGGGTTAAATAATGATGTTGAAGGGGGAAAAAGTTAGGTCAACCTGCATGGTTTCATATGGCCTTAGTGACCAATATGGAGCTGATCACCACAGCTAATGATTACACAGAGAAAAAAAATCCCCCGTGCTCTGTAAGTAAATAGAAAATGCTAACCTTAGCAAATTCAAAGGAGCATTTTAGCATGCAGTCATTAAGTTATCTCTTGGTTATTTATTTCTTCTGCTTGTTATTAGCTGTGTGAAGAATATTATTCTAATTATGTCAGCCCAATCAGCAGTATTGCATGTCCAGGCTCATTTCCATTAGTTTGAGCTTTGTCTTTCACACTGTGATACTAATTCAATGAGACATCAAACATTTAAATCGACCCAGGATGCCGAGGTCAGGCAGTTTTGCCCTTCCACTCTATTAGCACTCGAGTGTAATTGTGTTTGTCACTCCCCGCATGACTAATAGTATCAGGGTGACTATCAGAGCACAAATGAGCAATACACTAATATATTATTTTGTTCCTTAATATCAATATGTGTTTATTCAGTGGTTGTGTTAGCCAAGTTGAAACATTCGCTTTAATATAGTAACCATAAACTGTTCCCTTAAACAGGGGCACTCACTCATACAATTACTTTACAGCAATAGAATTTTTACTTTGCAGCAACAGAATTTTGCTTAAGTGAGAAAAATGAAAAAAACTCACTTTAAAAATAAGCTCTCAGAGACGCAGCTTTGCAACCTCAATTTGGCCTAAAAGCATCAGTAAAACTATGCTTAGTTCATACACAGAGCATATATAACAATTTGCAGTGTATAAATATAAATGTATAATGGCTATATATAATCAGAGAGCATAAACCATTGAATGAATTTAAAAGAATATTTTAAAGAACAATTGCTAAAAACTTTAAAGCACCAGGTCTTGAACTAGAATGTTTAGATACCTGAAGAAAAACAAAGGATTTCTTTTACTTCACTGCAATGGTGCAATCTACTATGGAATTTCAGCATGCAGATGACCTGACAGATGAAGGTAATCACCAGCTGATGCCTTTCGTGTACTCAAAGCTACACATTTACCTTTGTATATTCCTGAAAGTGAGATGTGATTAACTACCTCAAAACTTACATAAATGGGGAAAAGGAAGGGGAAAATCCCCAAACCATACTAAAAAAACCACCCTAATTATTAATTTAGCACATCTGAAATTATCAGATTTGATAATTATCATAAAAGTGTAAATTTTCTCTCCTCAGAGCATAAAGTCTCTGACTACCTTAAATCCTGCATCATTTCTTTAACAGATGGTTTTAGAATAGCTAAAACTCTCAGTGTCTTTATGCATTTCTTCTTTTTGTTTATGATTTGAAACAAGTTAAAAGGGCAGAACTTGCAGCAGCTCCAGGGGAGGCTAGCTTTCACCTACAGCATTTGTACTTGTGCACTTTCATTTTCTAGCGCTTAGAAAAGAACACGATGCCTTTTTGTCCCAGTTTTAAAAATGTCAACAGACAAAAATATTACTTCACACCAGTATTACCCAATAAGCTCATTCAAAGTTTGAGGGGGAAGCATTAATTTATTTTTTTAATTGAACACATAAACCTTGCTTCCCAATAGTATACAGAGTATATAGCTTTCAACATTTAGATGGACCTAAAAAAACCCTAAAGTTCATAGAAAATAATTCAAATTTTTGTCATCTTAAATCACACCCATTAAACAAACAAACAAACAAAAAAACCACAAAAAAAAAACCAAAACCAAAACAAAAAAACACAAAACACACACCTGTGGTCAACTCTGGGAGGCCTCTAGCAAAATTTGGGGATGTTTTGCTGTCATTGTCTATCTGCAGGGTTTCAACATAAGACTTGAACATATGCAAAGTTTATACTTAACATCTTATCGTTTCACTGACTCCATGCATGTACGTAAAGGTTTTGGTGACTCAAAACACAAAAATTGTTATTTTTATTGGTTAGAAATAACATGCTAAAAGCTCCTAAATTTGAAGACAGATTCTGAATATTGAGAGATGAATGACATCATCATCAATATCTGCCTCCTCCAGGACAGTACAGTGTGTTCACATGTACTGTTGCCTGCTTCACACATACAGCTTTAAGTGCAGATAAGATTCTTACCATGAAAATGTATTTCAGATCATGTCAGGAACTGTTTTAGAGGGAAATGTTCGGCCTGTGATGTTAAGTGGACTAAGTAACTCTTAAATTTCATACTGAATAAAACCTACTCAGTAAAATTAACTTCAGCATGTGTAGTTAGGAAAAAAAATTACAAAAAGCAAACAGAAGAACCCATCTGACCCAGTCTTCTGTCTTCCAAATTAATTTTGTACTTCTTACTTTTCTCCAGCAGGAAGAAAAAAACAAACCCAAACCCAAACACACAAACTATATCACAAGATCTTCTGACTAGGGACCAGAGTATAGAGATTTAAAAACGGTGTCAAGCTAAAGGAACAGAACCTGTGCTGAAATTTGTTTGTGCATCACTGAGCATTAGCAATCTGTACCCTCTTTACATTCTCAGCCTGTGATGAATCTGTATTTGGCATCATGCCCATTCAAACTTATGTTTCTCTAAATCATAAACTTCTTAAATTAATGCGTCCCTGTGCAAAAATATTAGGAAGAGGTTGAATTTTCAGCCTTAGCAGGCTGTTTTAAATTATTGAATCTGGTGTGTTAACTTAAAAAAATGGTCCTTATAAATACAGATCAGAGAGAGAAGTACATTTTATCATGTTTTATCATGACCTTTCATTATCTGAACATCCTCCACAGGGAGCAAATGTATCTAACTTCCTATCAGATCACACTTTCTGTTTGCTTCCATTTCCAATTAGAAAATATTATTTGTTAGCTTCCCTAATTTGTGTAGCATCATTCCTGTTTGTTAACATTACAGACAAAAAGTTTTTATTTAATCTTCATGAGTTACTCAAGTTAAAGAAAAAACAAAACAAAAGAAACCCCTCAAAAACCAAACACCACCTTTAATGGGATACATAACAAACATTTTCTACCTTCAGTAAAAGTAGAACCCAAAAGCATTGTCCATCCCAAAAATGATTTATAACACAGTCTTGGATGAATTACTGAAAAGTATCTTTGTATCTCACTGATCCCTTTTTTTTTCAAGATGTGCTGCTATAAGACACCAAGTAAACTCAAGAGATGTGTTTGTCTAAAGTATTTCTCTACCGTACAGATACAGCAAATGTTTGTGTTGCTTTCTATGTGCTTCCCAATTAGGGTATTATGTATTTCTAAGGAGTAAAATTAGCTTTCTTTGCTTTTAGTTTAACTTCAAAGATTTTTTAATTTTATTTTTGTCTGCAACAAGCAATTTCTATATATGGTAGAACTGGTGCATGCTTTTCTATCAACATAAATATTTTGATTAAAAAACAAGGAAAGTGTGGGAGGCAGAAAAAACACATTTTCTGCACAACTCTATTTATATATGTATATACACACATATGTGAAAAGTAAATGTACTATTTTGCATTCTTTGTTTTTGCCTACCCATTCACGGTAATTAAGCCCATGTGTATTATATTTATTCCCATGAGTTTCAATCCTTCCTTTTGACAAATCAAACGATTAAACATATACTTTATTTATAACAAGACTCTGTGCAACACCAAACTGCTGCCAGTTGCAAGAGCTTGTACTGTTTCCTTAAAAACAACCCAATGTCCATTGCCGCCCCTTCCCTGCCCTGCTCCCCCCTTTCATTCTCAGATAAGCAGGAGCTTGAACAGACAGCATTCTGCTACCCTGCATTCAGCCAGGTAACATCTACATGGCAGCAGGTGGACAACTGATTGCTTCTGAGGAAGTTACACCAGCATTTGGAGGGTTATAGAGGTATCCCTAGTTAGATCCAGGGAAGGCCAAGAAGTAATTATCTCCTATGTGGGGAAGCCACAGCACTTAAGAAACCACTGCTAGTGGTTAGACCTTACCTTACCGGGGAAGGCATCTGCAGATTCCATGCCACAAACAGCAGGCAGTATAGGCAGCCTTGGAGGTTCCTGCTGAACAAGTACAGTGGAAGGCTAATGAGACATCTTCTTGCTCATACCCCAGTATGTTTCTGTCTATTTCAGATGATGTTTCCATAAGATTCATTTTGACTTTCTGACCAAGCTGACGATTATCACAAGCAGCCATTTGACTGCTTGGTCAGTAGAACACTTGGATTCCAAGTCACCAGTACTTCTACTAGAAAAAAAAAAAAAAAGTATTCTGCAAAAGAGTAGTGCAAGTATTCCATGTATGCAAACAAAGGCTTTTCAAGAAAACCTACTCTCACTCTACACATAAACAAAAGACTCCCAATAGCAAATTAAGTGCTATTTCAAGGTAAAACAACATGGCCCACTGGGATCAAGCTTATAGGCTGATGCTTGAGCTAACAACAGAGACTGTGAGAAACAAATACAAATGCTAGGAGGAGTGGTATGATACAGCTCTTTTGTCCACCAAACTGAACAGAGGATGTTTGCTCCCATCACACATAACCAAAGCTAACATTAAAACAAAGCTCTGAGTTCCTTTGAAAACTCTTTATAATGACTACAGTGGTTACAAATTGAAGTAACAGAAAGCTCTGTATATTCTTCCTATTGATTTGTAAAAACACTGTGTGTGGTGGGAGCTCACATACTTTAAACACTGTAAATTGGTGGACTGTTTTGGTAGTCAGAGAACGACAACAGCTTTGGGCACTCATTCTGTTAGACCTTTCCTTCCAAGGACAGAACAACTGAGAAGGTGGGGGAGCTGAGTACCACAGACAGTTTAACCATTCAAGTCCACTGTACTCCCTTCTATTATAGGGAAGGAAAATGTCCACATTCTCATTTTATATGTTCTTTCAGTTCCATGCAAGGAAAGGGCCTGCAGAACCTTAAAAACTTTTTCATGACTAGTGAAAGATGAGCAGTTCTGTTGACTAAATCATAATAGCAGAGCAGCAGTACTAGACTTCCAGTAGTTCAAGTCCAAGCAGAAGTTGCAGCCCATCAGTATCCAGTAGCAGGGTTGGGAGAAGTATGATACACTCCCAAATTCCACAGATTTTTGAAGAGGTCAGCTTTTAGATTTTGGCAAGATTACAGTTCATTTGAAGGATAAACAGAGGGAAATGCTAGAGGAAAGCTGATTCAACAAAATCACAAGTGTTTGTAAAATAGTAACACATGAATTTAAAGAGTCTGTAGTGTCAAATCATTTCCTTATTACAGTCTTTTGAAAATCTCCATATTTCAAATCCTTAACAAAGTTCCCTAGTTAGTTTCTAATGTAGATTAGAATATATTAACATAAAAGGCCACTTACTTCAGCTTTGAAACTCCATATCCATACATTTATATATATCCATCTCTAAGATAGGATAGATATACTTCCTTAAAGTGAAACACACAGGTGTGACACTTCAAAAGGATTTGCCTTTATTTACCAGACAAAATTACAGACACATCACATTTGCAGCAGTGGCCCTGATTCTACTTTATGTGAGATATGTTGTCCCTTTGTTTGCTGCTGACAAGCGTAAAGAGCCACTTTCACTGCAGATAATAATGGTTAATTTATCACACCGAGCAGTGGCTGACCTCTGTGCGTCCCTGGCCTTCCATCACCTTCACACCTGCTCAAGCTAATTGTTAGAGCCAAGTGTAAATGAAAATCAACTGGGCTAATAATGAATGGAGGCCATTACTTGCAACAGCACGTTGCTTTACAAAGGTTTATCAGGCTACAATATAACTAGTCCCTTAGTCACAGTTCCCTGTTTTACAAATGAGGGTAAGGCGAACTTTCCAAGCCAGGAAAGGAAACCAGACAGTAAGGCAAAATACCTACATTTGACACTGTTTTTACAGAACTTCAGCACAGCAAATAATATCCTTTTCATTAGAAAAGGCAAGCCAGAAATCCCAGTTCATAAAGCAATAGTGGCATTTTTAGAATTCTGGACCAGGGAATGGTGTTTCTCCTTTAACCTTTTAACAGGATACTAGTCTTCTAAGATTCATGGGTGCAAGTGTACTAATTAAGGGACAGGCAAACACAGGTGAAAATCCAACCCACAAGCCCCTCCTACGTCATACCAGACTTACTAACACACAAGACAACCTGGCAATTCAAAAGCTAAATGTTTTAGATTTTTTTTTTTTTTTTAGAATTTGCATGTACTCTTGCTCCAAATAGCTCAAAACAAAACCTAAAACTCCAATTAAGTCGCTATCTTTTAGCAAATCCAAGCTTCTATTCTATTCATTTATCTTCAGACAGTAAGAAATCATATCCAAAGACTTGATCTCATAAATAAAAAATACTTGTAAAGAATTGTAAAGAAAAAAAAAAGAATTGCAAAGTTCCGTGGGGAGGTTGCCTGTAACTTCAAGCTGACAATACAGAGGATATCAAAAATTATGTAAGAGCTGTTAAAGTCTCTTTAAGATCACATCCCTACAATTGTTCTCTCATACATAAAGAATTGCCATGCCACCAAAAGAAAAAATACAATACACAATCACATTCAGAATCATGAATGTCAAACAACTTGATAAACATTTTTAAAAGCCCACGTCCAGCTTCTTATCCATGCTTAAATTGCCTTTCAAGCAAAAATTCAGGAAACTATAGGAGGTGAACAAGATTCAAACACACCTAAACTGGGTTCTGACACCTTCAGTGATTTACTAGAAGAAAAGCAAATACTTTTCTTTACTCTCATTAGTCCTCTGTACACAACACCACAATTTTGATTTTTTGGATCTAAAAGTAAGAAAGAGTATGTATTATAACTGTCCACAACCCTGTAAAAAATTTTAAACAAATCATTTTTATTAAAAGCAAATGCATACCAGTTCATCCAGGAGAGTATCATGAAAGTAGAGCTACTCTTAATTCAAAAGTACTTTTATATAAAAAGCCAGTAAAAAGAATGAAAACATGTGTAATACATTCTCCAACATATTCTGCATTAAGAATGTACTAGATACCTTCAAATTAGTAAAATAAAGTGCATAAATCTGTAGGACAGAATCCAACATCAATATGAGAGTTACTGAACTTCAGATTGCTTTTGGCAGGGCAATGAAAGAAAAACAGAAACAAACACTTAAAATCATGATATGTGGATTTTGGGCCACATTTCAGTAATTAACAAGGTCAGTAGTAGTGTTGAAATTGCATGCACAATATTCTGGGAGAAATCTGTCTGTATATATACATATTTTACTGGGTCACACAACTATTCAGATTTTCCAGATCTATTTAGTAAATGTACTTGATTTTTAGTTTTGTTCACTGTATTTTCCCTTGCTTTAACATTTTCATTAATAAAAAGACAGTATAGAATTATGTCATACGATTTTGGCTCCATATCGCATTGCAAGTCAAGGATAAAAGAGGAAATTCATCCAGTATAACTCGTACATGGTTATAGCACACACAGCTTGACTAGAGTACATGGGATCTCATCTCAATTTCATGCAAAACAAAAGCTCAGACTGACATTCCATTTTGCTTAATGGGAAAGTACTTTTTGACATGTGCCAAGAGTCTTAGGAAAGGAAATATAACTCATTTTGCACTCTCCATGGCCAGACTCACTTAATGACACTTATGACATTGTATGCTACGCTAATTAGTGCTAGCTATTCCAGTGCTTGGGGTCCAAAAACCTCACCTGACATGAAGGTATGGGGTGCAATACTGGAACCAAGCTGTACCTATCTACCCTGGTACACATGTGTATGTATAGGAGTAAGTAGCAAGCTATCTTCAGTCATTTCCAAAAGCAGAGTTAAAGATTAAAGAAACTGAACTACTGCTGATTTCCACTGGAGGTTCTATGCCATGTCATACTACTTTCAGATAGGAGAGATTTGAAGAGATTCCTTATCTGTTCCCCACCTCACAGAAAGAGGTAATTATCTGTTACAGTAAGTGGAAACAGATCACTACACAGGCTACTCCAAGTACTCTTCAGCAATTATTCTTTGCATCCTACTTAGATATCCCATTCTCTTCCACACATTGTCACAGTTACACATGCTCTTGCTGTAACATCTAACCTAGGTTTATAACTGAGTTTGAACTCCGTATTCTTTGTTCGGTTTTAGCTGCCAACTGAAAAAAAAAATGCTATGAACATGTTGAAGGAAGAAAAAAATTCTGCAGAAAGTTGCCATCGAACTTTATTCTAAGCAGGCAGTGCACATGACCCCACTATCCCTGTGAGCAGGCCTGATCATTTTCCACATATACAGAAAGGACCAAATCAGGATGCAAAGCAAAGTCTCTTCCATACAAGTAAAGGACACATATATTCTTTTCCAACAAATAAGATGCAAAAACAATTTTCAGAGTAAGAACAGATCCTTATAAAGAAGGTTTAAACTTTCTCGTGATAGACTTGATTCTTTTGGTTATATTTTGAGTCTATTTAGAGGTAAATCCACAGATTCCAACAAGCCTTTAAGAAAAAATGCTGCAGAACAAAAACATTATTTCAATATAATTTTCTCAGTAGTTGTCATATTGACTGATGATGTATTTGGCTAGAAGGCAGTGTACTTTATTCCCATTCCCTCCTGCCCTGAAAGGTATGTATATTGCTATAATACAGGAGGTATTCTGATAAAGAAAAAATCAAATGCTCAAGGCCATCTCATCTCTATCTCCCCTCACCTCCTCCCCAGCTCAGCTGAAAAGCATGGTCTCTTCTCAGCACTCTCTGTGTCTGCTCATGCTCTGGTGACAATGCTGAGCATGGAGGAAAATTCTCAGATCCTCTATGGGAGTAATTTTTCAGACATTTTTCCAGGAAGAGACTGAGGCCAGATGAGGATCTGTGAGTAGAGCAGGAAAACTCTTCTGCTCAAGTGCCCAGGGCACTCCAAATACTACAGCAAACATTCCATCTGTCCATTATTTAGAGAAGGAAAACATATGTTCCAGAAAGAAGGAATCTGATAAAGCAACGGCAATTCTCATACTGGCAAACATTTTGTATTATATTCTGAAAGCAAGATAATTCTGGATATATTTTGTTTGTATTTTTAGCTTATATACTCATTAAAACTTCAAAGTGTTTTATGAACAGAAATTTTATGCTACATCTCCCATGAAGCTATGCTAACCCTTTGGATAACTGTTCCTCCCAAAAACCAGAATTTTCTCTCTCAGTACTGTTTGATGCAGTAGTAAGCTTGACTGTGACAGAAAAATGTATTCTGATTTCCTAAAAGTGGGAACACACTGAAAATGTCCAAGCTTGAGCAACTGTTTTCCTGTGCAAATTAAAAGCAGAAGAAAGCTTAGAGCAAGGTTCTGTTTAAATCTTGTTGAATGCATCCATATTAGTGAAAAATGTATTTGAAATTATGTAATAATTGTAGTGAAAAAATTGTAAGAAGACACAAAACAAGCTGACATATATCTCATGGAGAGCATGAAGTTCATTAATGGTAGGGTAAATCCAGTCAAGGCCACCAAAACCAGTTGATGCAATCAGAATGCTCTACCAGGCATGCAACATTTAAGAAAATTTACAAGAACCAAGATTAACTAGTGTTCCCAGCCTTTACAATTGGTACAATGAACTCAGCCTTCAACAGAGAGAATAATTATGCTAATAGAAGAAAAACTTTCCCCCAAAAAGGCAGCCAAATCTAAGAGACCTGTCAATGCCAGTGTCATCATCAGAGTGATAACTAGTAAAGAGCGGATATCAAAGGCTGTCTTTTTCTTCCCCTCCATGCTCTGTTCTGTTTGAGCCCATGGTGGTCACAGCTCCTTTAACAATATTTATAATGAAGGAACAACGTTGGAGATGTCAACCCTGATTATTCATAAAGGCTCCTCCTGCCCAACTCTCCCCTTAGGCTAACTGTAAAAGTACCTGATTCCCAATTCTCAAACACAAAAGCGCACAGAGCTTGAAAGCTGAGCTGACTAATAAAGTTTGCATATCCCTAAGAACAAGAGCACACAATGAAGAAGAAAAGGAATGGCAAGATTAAACAAAAACAGTAAGCTTGGATGGGAAATAATAAAAATTTAAAGAGGCAGGAACTTTAGATCCACCACCCCCCCCAACCTACTCCTGTTCATTTACATTTCAGCATGTCCACGATGCATCTGTTTTATCTCCTGACTGCTGCATCAAGGTATAATAATATATCACAAAACTTAAATCACTTTTTGGAGTTGAAATGATGAGAGATTGTGAGTGTTCTAACTTCTAGGTCACTGAACTTCAACTCAGGAGGAATCTAGAACAAGGGATATGACTGATCCAGCTAAAAAATTCTGGCTCGCTGCTTCACTTCGAGGCCTTTACTGTTTTTTAAAAGACACAGAAAAGTGTAGAAAATGCCTTCAAAAAACCAGGAAACTGGGCTTGCAACAGGATGGTGAGCTGGATATGGAAGCCAGCACTGCAGAAAGGTCAAACAGAATGTTCCTTTGAAATCTGGTTCATTCATTGTTTGCAGATGTGTCAGAAACGAAGTGGGTTATCTCCACTCTACTTGAAAGATTGTGCCTTTGAAATGTTACAGCTACCTAATTTCAGCCATTCTACTTGTCCTTGCTGACTCCCCTAAATACAGTGGAAGATAAAAACTAGGAATTAATTTTCAATGAGATGCTTTTTCTATCACAACCATGCTAACCTGGTCTAAACAAGAGATGCCTGCAGGAATAACTTAAGCATTAAGAAGCCCAGGGAGCTTAGAAACTGGTGAAGCACCTCAGTTATACATATTCCAGATGAAAATACTTCTGTTCACCACCCATTCCAAAATCCTTGGATGTTTTATCTTTTCAACAGTTTTCTTTGAGTTACAAGGATCTGACATACCTAGTCCCAGCACAGCATGTGGACCGTCTACCTAGCTAAACTGCTGTGCCATTAACCAGGGACGTGCATGTATTTACACTGTCATTGTCCTCCAGAAGAGTTACCTCTGCTCAATTTTTCTCATATCTCTCTGCCACTTAGAAACAACAGGACATATTCATCTTGACTGCCACTCTGAAGACCTCAGTATAATTCTACCAGGAACATGTTTAGCCCAGTATTCATGATACATATTTCACATCTCCAGCAAAAGGGCAGTGCATGGAGTGATGAGAGAGATAAGGAACAATACCTGACTCAGCTCACTAGCCATAAGGGCATGGCCTTTTTGCTAATTAGTATGATTTCAAAAATAATTGGTCTTCTTGACTATGCCACAGTGCATCAGATGAGGCTGAGCACGAGGGAAGCAGCACAGTAAACTCGTTCTTATTTAGTCATTCACTGCCAAATTGTTAAAAGAGATCATTTTAAAGGTCAAGAATGATACTACACTACATGAGAGCTTTAATCTGAACATATAAGAATAGGCAGCAACCTAATTATGAAACCAGAATTAATAGGGAGATGGTACAGAACAAGAAGATAAGCACAACAGTTAAAGACAAGTAATTAACCCAAAGTCTCATACATCTTGGAACAAGTCAGCCTTACCTTTCTAGCCACTGTTGCGTACTGAACATATATTTTGTAGCTAGCTGGATCTATTAGCTATTTTAAGTCTAAAACAAGAACACTAAAACTCCATCTTCTCGTGTTCTGAGGCACCCTACTGAGGTGCAGTGTAAACTGCCAGCCCATCTCTCCTGACTTGAACCTTTAGGCTCCCTCTGTAGCTCAGAACATTCGTTCACAAACTATCACTCAGGCTTATAAATAGCATTTTAGGTGTCTCATGGTAGACTCATCCTTGTCCAAGTTTTTAAATATAATAATAATAAAATACAAAATAATAAATCTTTAGGAAAAAAATAACCTGGAAAAGACCCCTAACAGTTGCCCAAATTCCATTTATGAAATAAACTTGCAAATCTCTTATCCTTACAGAACTTTCCACTGCTTTTATCAGGAGAGTTCTTGGTAAATAGGTATCTAGTGAAAACAGGAACCACCTTTGTGAAATAGGAGTCAGCAGCTTTTCTCTGTGGTTTGTGTTTGAGTAAACAGCCCTTCCTGTTTAACAGGTTGTCACTGTTCACACTCATCACAGGTACTTGGTCTCAGGTGCTTGGTCTCCACTCTACCTAAACCTTGAAGACAGAAAGGCTTAATGTCTATAGGTTTTAAAAGTGTTAGCAGCTCACTAAATGCAAGCACAGGAAGTCTTTATGGGATCTTCAGTCTTTTCAGGGAAGTTCTAGAGACTGTGAACCAAACTCACCTGGCAACTTTATTTTCATGGCTTTATCCACTGTATTCAACAATAAATTTAAAGTAACACTAAACAATGACCTTGTGCTGAAATATATCCATAAACAAATCTTGCTCAAAATCTGTCCTTGGTTCACAGCCTTCCCTGTTAAAACACTGTGCCCTAAATAAATGGTAGTGGGGGGTGGAATGGTTGGGGGGAGTGGGGGGAGAAGAATCACATAAGCAATGTCTCAATCACCACCCAAAAAAAAGCACCGAAACATTTCTCCTCAGCTGTCAGGAATTAATACCTGACTTCAATACCTCAGCAAAGCACTGAACTTTCCCATTCTACCAGAGAGTAACACTTGTTTGCACCTGAACTACCCAGATTTAATCAAACTTGCACTAGTGGCTAAGGTCAGAGCAGGAAACTCATGGCAAGCTTCAGTGGGGAAATGAAGTAGCTTTTTTATAGTCATTAATTTCCTGGCAAGTCATTGTTGGTAAATTTAGCTTAATAGCAAAACATGTAGACATGTGACTGGGGGAGCTAGTTCTCAATTTCCTAAACCATACATGCAATTTAGATTTAATAAGACAGTAATTGCACATTAAGTACTCATTGAATACCTAAAATATATTTATTAAGAAATAACAGCCATGTAACACATTTCTGTTAGATACATATCTATTACAATGCTGTTACACAGCAATAACTGTTTATCTAAAAAATTAGCCCTCAGCTAACATTAAATACACATCCTATTAAATCCAAGTGAAATACATGCTGAAGACAATTAAAGCTCCTGTCTGCCTGCCTCAATTTTTCTAGGCAGTATCATTCTCATGTCTGAAGTCACAGCACCAATCCTTTGAATAGCAGTCTTTTTCTTTAAAAGATTCAAAAATTTTTTAATAAGAAACCTCAAGTCATTCAACAATTCCTTCTTAGAGCATCATTTGCTTGGTGACAGTACCTCTCCCTTCACAACTCTGCTGCTCCTGAATCTGTGGCACAGAAGAGGGCTCTTCCTGCCATACTCCAGCCTTCAGTGCAGATAGGCTCCCATGCAACTGGTTTCCACTGGTGGCAGGGCTGTGTTGCTGTTGCTGTTCTTGGGATTGTTTGACTATTATTTAATATAAGAATACTCCAAAACTTTGTGAAAGGGGTAGCAAGTGGAAAAGTGGCCGTGGAATTGGTATTAGCTGAACTGAGGCTCTCAGAACGGCGATCCTGGATGGAAAATGAATGTGAGCAGTATGTCCTCATCTATGCATCAGTAATGAATGTACAAGACTCCTGAACAGGTACACACCAATGGGATAAGCAGAACGGACAGTGACCTTCAAAGAAGAAAATTTCAGTCCCTAGGAATAAATTTTAGTAAATAAATAAAAAATAACACTCTAGCCACATCTATCTTGGATCTAGGACAAGAATTCTGACAAAGATTTGGCAGGAGTTTGGTGAAAGACACCAAAACAAGCACCAAAAGGCAGAGTCTGTGAAAATTCAGTAGACAGACCCTGGTGACAAGGTCTCAACACAAATCAGAAATACTGAACTAATACATATAACAAAATGGAAACTTCACTCTGAGCATTTTCTTTAAGCCCAGAGAATTGCTTTTTAGATACAAAAGAGCTACAGGAATGAAATGAGGTACATCCTGTCCAGTGGGCACTCCCTGGAATCACATCTGAAGCACCTATGTAGGGCAGTATAATGAAACTTTATTTCTGCTGCTCACAATTCATCAATTTTCTGGGCAAGTCCAAAAACTCCTACAGACTCACTGGCCTCCTGCTGCAGCAATTAAATCACTTTTCCTACTAAGCTATTAATTAATTTCAAAAAGCCCATGTTGTTCAGCAATTGATATACATCATTAAATCAGATAACTCTTTAATTGCATTATTGTTTATTAAAACACAAAGTAAAAAAAAAAAGGACATTAGAAAGAGTGAAGGTTATAAAGCAAAAAAACAGAGATGGGTCTGGAACACAGGCATACTCAGTCATGGAAATTCTGTTTGAAGCTTCACTGTCTGTTTTATTATGGATTTCATAGGCAGCTTCTAATTTAGTACAGCTGTTAACACTCCTGCTACATCAAAAATTCCCTCTGCTGAACTTTTTTAGAGGTTTTTGTGTTAGACAAGCGCTAGTCCTTTCCACTTTCAGTTTCCTAATTATGGTATCACAGTTCTCATTGGCACTGTAAACCTGATCAGGTTTAAAAGAAAACAAACCTAAAAAGTAGTAATTTACAACTGTTGGTAGTACTGTTTTTACTAGCCACTGCACTTACCCAGTGATACATAAAAGGTGTGCAATAGTCAGTAACCAGCTTAGCAAATTGTTTCTACTTATATTGCTGTGAAATGTGTATTATACAGCATTTTCTGTGACAAACCACCGTGCAAAAGCTTTGATCTTCAATTGCTACTCAAAGCGTTAATACTAATTTCTTTTAACAACATACTTTGAGAAAATTAAGATAAACAAACAGCTCCATTACCAACAAATGAAGGGTAAAAACCTACAAAGATTAACCCACTAATTGAACATTTAAAGCCTTAAATAGCAAACTACCTCTGAATGACTAATAAAAGGCTGTCATTGATAAACAGCTCTGATAAACAAGACAGATTTGTTTTTCTTCTTATATGTTTACAATAGACACACTTCCTTCCGAGTCATCCACAGAAGTGTTTCCCTTTAACATACCCACTTTATTGTAGGCACACAATTCATACCCTTTTCCAGTAACAGAATTTGTTCTGAAGCATTTGTTCTGCAAAGTGACATATTGTGACAAATCCAATGATAATGGGGAAATGTGGGAAATACTTTACTCCTCATTTCCACTAATGAGAATAAAACAGTAAGAGAGACACCTATCAAAAATTGCAGTGAGCAATTTATTTGGTTGAAACACAAGCAGTGCTTTTTCTTTCCCTGCTCCCCTTTCTCTTACTTTGCTTAGAGCAGGCTTTTCATTTTTTTTCTTCATTTTGCTTTATATTGTCAACCAAGAACAGAGTTCCTGAGGAGACAAACAGGGGGTAAAGAAGACAAATCTGTCTCCTTTGTGTGAGAGCTGTAGGCCAGAGTTATCAACTCCTCTGCTATTCAAGACAGATTTGCATATCCAAGGCCACCCGAGGCAAAGAAGGCATTTGGAGTCGGATTTTTTTCCACAAGAACACATCAGGGAGTGAAGCAAAATAAGGAAACGCCGAAAAAGATCCAAGTAACTACTAAAAAA
>VXBZ01006714.1:1622582-1654367 GCA_013399135.1 Heliornis fulica
ACAACTCTGTACAGGGTAAAAAACTCACATTCAAGAATTTATTTCTTGGAGAAAAAAAAAAGGCATTTTATACATAATGGAATTTCCAAATATCCTCATTAAACACACTTCATGGACAGCAACTTGGCACAAGAACTTCCTGTTGGCATCCATGCTGTTTCTGTCTATATCTTAATACAAGACTACTCCTCACACACAAGAATCAAGGAAGGAGTAGCCAGCCTGCAGAACAAGGTGTGATACTTTCCCAGGAGTCTTGTACCTAAACTACAGTTTGGCAGTAGAAAAAAATAAATAAGTCCAAAGACACTGCTACATAGACCACTCTAGTGGGTACATTATGCACTGACTCTGCCATCAGTACTTACTATTCAGACATACTGGAGACACATCACCGGTAGGGGTAAGACTCCAGTACAGTACACCCTAATCACAATGCCTGTCTTACTACAGATACAATACTGGAATTAACAGGTTGCATAATGTCAACATAGTGCTTAGAGAAATTACTTGCAGAAAGGCTCTCAGGAATAATCACAATTAATAAAAATATATTCAAGTTAACCATTCATTGAGAATATGCATATGATATACATGATGTTATGGAGACAATGCATACATACAGTACTTGTATTGACTAATAAGAATTACCAGCTAATTAGTCTCTTTTCCTGCCATACAACCCATTTACACAGGCACAATTCTTTTAATCTAATTACAACTTGATATCGCCATATTTCATCACAAAAGCAATTTTCAGTGCAAAATGCTGTCACCTCTAATGGCATAGGAGTACTCTGGCAAATCAAGGTGCTAGCAAACATGAATAAAAGTATCGGAATTTCATTCCACGACATACAGACCAAGGGCCATAAGGTCCTGAATCTCGTCCATTACCCATACCAACTCAACAGCTCTTCAAAGAAATTATCTTCTTGACTTCAAAAGATAATGTGTGCCACAATCGGTTCTTAATCTACAGAGTATTGACAACAGTATCTTAGCTACACTTTAAACACTACTAAACCACCCAAAGACAAAAAAACCCAACCCTCTCATAATGTATCATGAGACAGCATGCTGCAGATCAGTACTTAGCAAAGGCTAATACACAAAGACAAAATTTGTTTCAGCTATTAAAAATCAAAGCCTAAATCTTTTAACCTGTGATGTGTCTGGTTTAAAAAGAATAGTTGTGGATGTAACCAATTTTCCTGAACATTTATTAGTAGTATAAGAAATTAAACACTTCCTAGAATACAGTAGACTTAGTCATATCCATACTGTACATTAGAGAATCCATACGCCGGCAATTTATTAATTTATTTAGACATATTTTCCATAGGAAGTGAGGAATTTAAATTTGCTAAAAATGGGATCCAAATTTCAAATCCTACTGTCAACATTTTTCTTGGATTTAGAAATTCTGCATTTCAAGTACAAGTTTCAGGAGGGTTGTCTACTTCTGATACCTAGAGTACATCTCCTCTTGTACCATATTGCTGTGCTCAGCTGCAAAAACTGCATGCATTATATCACAGTGCTAGGTCACAATGGCAATGGCTTTTGTGTTTGAGCTAAGTGGTACTAGACAGGTATAAAATCCATTTAAAAAAACTGTTTCAAGAAAGTTGTTAATACCTGATAGAAAATATTACAAATACTTAACTGAAAGTTGGAAAAAAATCTGCTTCTAGAGGCCAAATTCACTTCAGTTCCTAATATATCCAAGGCCTTTTAAGTATCAAGAATGTGCTAACATCTAGAGAATAAGAACAATAATGCTTTTAGTCCTAGTCTTTTCCTTAGTCCTCTTCAACCCAATAAGCCAGCTTGCCCTGGTATTTTCTGCTCTAGAGCTCTATGCAAACCATTTTCCTGTGCCTTCCCTGTACACAATTATTTTTCAGATGTCAATAATACACACAGAGAACCAGAAGCAATTATGCCCAGCTCTCTCCGCCTTCAGGAACTACTCCAAATTCAAAGTATCACACTGAACAATCTTGGCATTTGATACACCATTTTACTGTAGTATGTCACTTACAGTACATTGCTATCCCGCTGCAACACACTAACAGAATATGAGCTTTATTTTAATATATGAAATTTACACATATGTGGCAATCCCAAATTTTCAGAGGTAGACATTACCCTTAGCAGTAACAAAATTAACAGATTAAAATCAGAGGGCAAAATAGAACTGAAAAAACCTTGCATTAAATTATTGAATATGGAAACAGAGGTTACCGTGGTGAAGAACAGAATTTATTGAAGAACAAGGCATGCACTGCAATTCAAAACCTAGAGCCATAGAGTCATGCAAGCCAATCCCAAGATAAGTTCGACCTTCTTTTGTTTGTTTCTTTTTATCTGCATTTCTTGGGGTTTAATGGAGTATTAGCTCATATTTTCCAAGTATTTCTCTGAAATAAAATTGTAAAGTAGTGTATTAAAAATATAGCCCCCCCAAAAAAAAACCCACCTAAGATAAACAAAACCCCAACCAAAACCTTAAGAACCTCTCAAAAGCACTGATCCACATGTGACAGAAGTTGAATAAAAGAAACAAAACTACCACCAAATACTCAGAGATCCATCAAAACAAAAGCACAGGAATTCCCAGCCTGACACACAATTTCCATGCTTTCCTATACGCATTACTTGTATTACCACAAACATTGCTGTCAACATAAGGTGAGAATTTTGCTGTGTGATACATTGGCTGGTAGCAAGTAAAGAAGCTTTCTCTGGCCTTTCCATTGCCTGTTGCCTTGAAGAGTTAAAGGCTCACAGCTGCATGCATGCAAGAGGATGAGAAACCACAGTAGAACAGCATGGAAACTTTGACCTGCTCAAGCTTTTCTTCACCTAATTTTTTGTTGTTGTTTGTTTTACCTTTTTCCTCCCATCCACACTTCTCAGAATGACACTCTCACACAGCACATTCACTATTAATACAGTACTAAAATTAACTTGTTTTCTCTTAGAAGCTCCACAGAATTGGTGTGACTCCCTGTGTGCCCAGACTGGACTCCCCTAATCTGTTTTCTGTCTTCAGGATAGCAGTTGCTAGAACTGCTAGTACATGGCCTGTGGCTCCTATAACTTGTTAGAGGACAAGGTAGAAAGGAAAACCCAACAGGTGCACTACTTTGCAATCATACAGTACATTCAAAAGCAGCAAAACTAAAATGCATGTAATTATCATAACTGTTTCTTAAACCTATGAAGTTATTGAAGTATTTTCTAGGGCTTCCCGGAAGGGTCTAAGCTCTATTCTTACTCCATCCATTTCATAGGCATTATCACATCCATGGTACTAAAAACCTCATTTTAAATTGCAGATAAAAAAAAACCCAAACAGCTTTAGTAGTGTTTCCTCTACAAGAACACTCAAGTTTCACTCCAGGCTGTTCTGCAGTAAGAAGATAAGCAAAAAGCACATATATGTAACACTTGCTCCACAAATACTTGGCATTTATTTTGGAAAAGGGTAGTAGTGCCAGATGGTAAGATTGTGCCACAAGTCAGACCCTTGGGGCACACTACCACAAACCAGACAATATTTAGAGGCAATTTGGCTCAGCTGCAAGTAATCCAGTTCTTGCTATAAATTTAAACATCCAGAGTTTATATGTGTAATAATGAGATCTCACTGGTTTTATTTCAATTTACTGTGGTTAGCTTTCAGAACATGGTTGATTCCATAACCCAGACCTTTATCAGTGGACTGCTGCCTTTCCAGAAAATTTAAGCTAGAGAAGAAACTGCAGGAGGACCAAGGTCCTGAAATACTCTGCATAGGCAATACCTGCCTTGGTTTACTATGGGTTTCTGCTACGGGTCTCATTATTGTGTCTTTTCCATCCTTTTAAAGGGAGAGGACAATTATTTCACCCTTCTTGGCTGGGGTGATTCAGGCAATCATCAATTTAGCAGCTACAGGAAACTATGCAAAACAATCAACAATAAAATTAAACTCTTCTGTGAAAACAGAGCTACTTAGTAGCATTGAAGTCAGTATAAATCATAGGGTATACCTTCAGAAATATTCTTTTTTTTCAAAGCCTTTATGAAAACAGAACTATGGCTTCTTAATCATTACAGATCCTTCTGGAAAAGTTGCTAGAAAGCTACACTAACTATTATTGCTACAAAAGAGCACACACAATAGTCAAGGTGTCTTAGGATAACTCCCTGTTCAGGATGAGCTCAGTCAATTCTTTCCCCTGTGTTTTCAATACTGAATAGATTTCTCTTCCTGTACAGGTTTCAACTGCCAGGATTGGTCAATTGTCTGATAACTTCTAAATACTACCAAGTTCCTAAATTAAATACCACCCTTCTTAATGAAAGAAAGTCATTAGTCATGTTTTTACACCATATGCTCAGTAATCACACAAACTTACACCTATCCCAGATTTGGTAACATAATATTTTGATATAATATCCCTTTTCTTGTCAAGAGCTCTTAACAACATTATCACATCTAGACCTGCAAGCAAGAATTTGGGTAGAGAATGGATGCAGCAGCTAGAGGTTCTAAAATTCAATCAAAAAGTATCTTACACAAGATTTGGTAAAGTGGTACCGTTTTCACTTCTGTGTGCACCTTTAGTATATAAAAATGAAGGAACTTTATTACTGTTTAGTACAGTTAAGTAGTATTTTTGAGCTAATGCAAATTCAGTCTTCCTATTTCTTTCCTTCCTCAATATATTTTTACAATCATTTGTTCAACAGCAGCTGAATGTAGAACTGGGAGAACTTGAAAAATTTGAAGATATATGTAAAAATCAAAGTCATTCAGTTGCAATGTTACTTCAAATATTCAAATGTTCAAAGACAGTGACATAGCAGCAGAAAATTAACTTTTAAAATTCATGTCTTTTCTAAGCTCAAATGGATTAGCAGCAGATTTGAGGTAATTAATTATAATTACAAGTTTCCTAGGGAAACATGGCATAATAGACTCATTAACTGAAATGCTGCATTTGTTCTGTGTTTGATTCTCAGACTATTATAACACAGTACAACATTTGTTAAAAGTTTTTTTGGCCAGACACCTTTACTTACGCTGAACAACTGCTCCCTCCATGTGTAGCCCCAATTGACTTCAAATAAAACCCACTTGCACCCTTAATTAGACATTTTCAGCCTACGAAGGTAAAATTCCTTCCTTCTTGGACAAATTCTGTGGTCTCTATTGAACATGAGTCAGCGGGAGCTTTTTTCTGGGAAGGACCATTGAATCTGGCCTCACAGTTACTTCCTGATATTCTCTTCATTTCTGAACAAAAGATACATCACCTAACCAAATATCTAACTAAATAGCACATGCTATTTAAGAATGCAATGATCTGAATAAAGGCTTCAATTATATTTTTAATTTTTCAAATGTCTTCTGTTGGATGCAATTGCTAAGCAAAGGAATAGTTTACATCCTCATTTCATTATGGAGCCATAAATGTCATTGAACTCCTTATGAACAGAATGCACAGAGAACTCACTGCAGCCATTACTACACCTAATACAGAGATAACTCCACATAGCTATTAATAAAACTCCTTGTACAAACCACAGCACTCACAGTCTAGACAATGCCAGGAACACGAAAGCTGCCTCTTGATGCATGCAAAAGATCCCCAGTTTGATACCCTTATATCATTGTCCTCAGCCTGAAAATCAAGGGAAACGGACGATGGACTTGTCAAAGAAAGTAGCTGCAAAAATGAGGAACTGGCTAATTAAAAAAGGAATGACTGTTTATTTCATGGTCTTATGTGCACTCGGGAATTCTGACACACAGAAGAGAAATTAAATAACTTTTTGCTTTGTCTCTATGCTTTAAGAACCATGCCCAGTAAGATTACAGATAGGAGAGTGATAGGTCCAGCAGGGATTTCTACCAATTAAGCTTCTACACTCTGGGGGGGAAGTGGTATTTTTTGAACCATGAGTTATTTCTGCACATATCAGGAGCTGCAGTGCCTAGCCACAAAAAGGCTACATTAAGAGCAATGATACAGGCTTTGCTCAGAGCTATCATGCCTTCCTGCAAGTCCAAACCTCAGTGAGAGCTGAGAATGCTCAGTTCTATAATACTATCAAAAGGATGACAGCAGTGCTTTTACCTACCCAACCATTACATTTTCACAATCAAGGAGAAAAAAAAAATAAAATAGAGGTTTAATTAACAACAGGTACAGCTAGATTATGCCAGATTTTGTTCACAGTATCATGAACACCCCACTTTGTAGACTGACAATTCAAAGCCACACACATGCGAGCAGTATTCAACAAAGGTAGTTTTCATTTGATAGTTCCACTAGTCCACAGGACCATATCAACGTCAGCAATTCATGTATCCACAGACAGTATGATGTAAATTATACACGTGTGGCACCTATCTTGAATATTCCAGTTCATCTTTAGAAGGTGATTATCATGAGATAATCTATGTATTGAAGGCCTGTATTTGACATAGCAATGTTCTCACTTAAGTTTAAAGTATACTCTGAAGCTCAGATTCTTTAGCAAAAAAGAAGTTAACTTCATGATAATATAAAAGCATAGTATGATAAGCATGCACTTACATGACTTTTTAGAATCTGGTATTAAAGGCAAGATGGACAAAGTATCAGTTTTACTGCTTATCTAAATGGAAAGACTAATGAAAGAAAAAACCCAAAGCTACTTTCATGCAAAGCTATGCAAGATGGGACTGTATTCTATTAAGAGATTAATAACAAAGATTTACTGAAGATCATGAAACAGATTCAGATAGTTGCCTTTATTTCAAATTTCTGTGAGGAAAGCAGATAAGGAATCAGAGGCCTGAAAGGGAAAAAAAAAAAACAAAAAAACAATGGATAAAGCCATCCTGCCTGAAATTGTCACATTATTTTAACACAAAGTACCATTACAAAACATGTCAAAGAATTCATTAATTAAAATTTACTTTAACCATTCATGTGCATTAGCCATTTATAATTTCCGCTTCTCAGAAATGCATCCAAATTCGATTCAGGATAAAAAATATAAATAAACAGGGTGTGTTTAAACTTTGCATTTTTCAAAACTTTTTTTACCTTTATGATAAAAAACCATACTTCTTTGTAATGCTAGCTGAAATCATAAAATGTAACTTAGTTTGTTTGTCAGCCTTAAGATAATTATCAGCTAAAAGTTCCAGGCCCATTCATTTCCTCCTTTCACTTATTTCACATAGGCTTCTGAAGCACAGTCCCACATTATTTTGCTTTCCTAAGGCCAGAAGGGGAACTTGCAAATCTGCTGAGATTCATGTTTGGCCTGCTGCCTGAAGAACAAAAACTACAGCTCTAAGTCTCAGCACAGAGCTGTTTTACTAGGTTGATACATAAAACTAGGCTTTCCTCCAGTTAAACAACAATTTGTTTTAGTTTGATAGGTCTTTCTAAATAATGGTGTCATCAGTAAACATCTGGCTTCTTCCTAGCAGATTAGGCCTCCAATGAGGAAAGTGTGTTTATAATTCTAATTTGAAATACAGCACATTAATATGCTGATTCTCATAATGTTTGCCTTAACCTGTTTGGAGAAATTATGACTACAAATATCTTGTACACAACACCTCTAAACTACCAGCTTGTACAAACAACACAAGAGCCGATGCAGTCTCATACAGATGATTAGAACCACTTCAGAGGCAATCATGATTAGTGCTTTGGCTTGAAGCCATATTTTACACATAAACAAAGCATCTGTTTCTGAGTTCCTGTCCCAAGCTAATAGACCCACCTCCACTATTACTAATAAGCCCATTCAAGAGAGCCAGATGGCCTATCTGAAGCAGCCCTAGCTTTTTCCTTAGCTAGGCAAACCAGGGCCATGGAACCAGAGTTGGCGCCAAATCATATTTCCTTGGGCTCTAGGAACCAGTAAAATGGCACATAAACTGGCTCCACTAAAGAAGAATACAAATGCTGGTACCATCCATTATTTAGAATTGGTGTGAGGCCAACATCTGCCCCTCCAGATGATCCTTTCATGTAGGTGCAATGAAGGAAGATAAAAAGTACAGTGCACTTCTGCACGAGTTGGTGTATTGCAATGCAGACTGTCACCATTCCTTGAGGGATTTTTTTTTGCAGACCTTGCAAATCCCTGCCTGCAGCCAAGCAGTACTGCTCAGCTGTCCTTGCTGTACATTGTGTCTACTTGACAATCGGGTGGTTTTACATATTTAATAAAAATGTCATATTTAATTGGTAGAACCGGGCTTTAAAAAGGATCTTGTGCTCTTTAAGCAGCAACTGGAGGTGTTGAAAGCCAAACAGAAAAGCACTTGGCTAATTCAGTTCTAGGATCTCTTTTCTTTCCTGTGACCAAAGTTCTCAATTAAACAGTTCAGGTTTTAAGTAGACTAAATCGAGTCAATATGCTCCCCAAGCCAAGGAGTTAATATTGCAGGCAAACCTGTAATTGACCTGGCCTAGGAAGACTACTAAGAGGGAAATCTGAATATTGTATTTAGTAACAGACAGGTGGCAGTTAATGACAGGGAGAGATGGCCATTTAGGTCACCTGCCCTATCAAACCACATGTCTAAGGAGAACTTCTGTTTTCCCCCTTCCACTACGATGCATAGGGCGCTCCGTTCCATTATGCTGACGACTGAATTTCAGTCTATGTCTGCATGAACTATCAAAGGCAATTCACTACACCAGGAGCAAATGAACTTCACTGTAAGTGCAGCAGCAGGTCACATAACCCCTGCAGAAGTAAGGAAGTTTTGCAGAGATGAAGTCCTTTCAGAACAGCACAGTCGCAGTGATCATGTTCCTTGTGTGTTATCCTGAAGCTACAGAGAAAAAAATCTTTTACTTCTGTCTCCTGGGGATACCAGCAGATTTGCAAAGATACAAAGCTCCCCAAACATAGCCATCTTCCCCCTGCCTTGCCAGCAGAGACAGAAAAATGAATCACTGTATGAAGGAAAAATAATCCTTATGGAAATATGCTGAAACAATTGAGACCTGTCACTCCTCTTCATTAAAATAAGGTTCCACAGTAGTTACTGAAGCTCTCTGAGATCTCTTGGGATAAAAGCCAGAACAGAACTGTGTAAAGTATTGTTCTTCATCTATTTATCTGTCAGTCTTGTGAACTGTGAACATGGGACATTCCTTGATTTTAAAGAAAAGCCATGAAAAACAGTCACATTTCACAGCCCAGATCACGTGTGATGCTGAATCTGTGTCACTTTCCACAGTAGCGGCCAAGAACTCAGCTAGATTTTCCTTTGGCGCATAAAGGATTTAGTTAAAGGTCCATAACCAGTATTGTCCAACAGCAAGGATTTCAGCTGTTGTTCCTTGAAGGGATTATTTCAGTGCAGGTAAGCAGGAGTATAAACTTGAATAAAAAAATTTCTTTCTGCATTCTGAGAAATGTAAGAACATGCAAAGAATGGCACACATATTCCAGGCTTTCTCACTTCATGTTTTTATACTGCACAACAACAGGCATTTTGTTCAGGGAGAAGAAAAAAAAATTATTTAATTTTCTGTTTTCTTTGGTTGGTTTGTTTGTTTGTGGTTTTTGTTTGTTTTGTTTTTTGTTTGTTTGTTTGTTTTGTTTTCTATGGAGGGGTAGAAAGAAGGGACTAAGTAGAAAAAAGAAGAGGGGGAAAAGTTATGAGAAGTAAACCAAACCCCTTTGTTTCAAGATGAAAAGCAGGTTCCTGGTTCCTGCTAACTCTGTAAAATTAACAAAACAAAATGCACAGCACTGATACCAAGCACTCTCTACACTAGGCATTACTTAGACTGGCATTTTCTTATAGGCTGTACCAAATTAAATTCTAGGAATAAATCTTTATTAATCTCATTTAATCTTTCCCCTTCTGTGATTTTTCACACAGTAACTACACAACTACACTGTGACAAAGATGCTGCCACCACACACCTCTGCCACAGCACCCTGCTTTGCCAGATAGAATTCCCTAACGTCACTCAGTCTTTGCTTCCTCTAAGACTGATTGAGATCTTATCAATTTAATCACAGCATAGGGATTATCAATCTAATGAAAAAATGTCAATGTGTTGCCATTTTTCACAGAAGTCTTCAAATGCTATTTCCACTACTAATCTATCTGAATAAGAGCACACTAGATACATCATGAAACAGTGTGAAACACAAACTATCATTCCTTTTACATGGAAGAGTTGAGATCTCTTTGCTTAATATTCCTCACCAAATGTTAATGCACAATTTATTTAATGCCTAGTTTTTCTGATCTGAATTAGCTCACAATGCAGCCAAGTGTCCCTCGTGAGCTAGCGCTCCATTTGCACGCTAAGCATCCTAGTTTATTTAGTCCTATCCCAACTGCTTAATGTCTGAAACAGAAGCATCCACTACATTCTTCTTGATCTAAACAGCTAATTTAATACCCTTGGACAAAAGTGGCCTGGTGTTTTGGTAAGCTCCCATGGGCCTAACTATCACAAAGAAGGGATTGTTGAATACACACATAAAAAGAGGAAAAGATAGGAGGCAGGCGGTCTGATCTTTACGACCCACTGATTATTCTATCAGTAAGTAGACGCATAAATCTAGCTCCTGACCTAACAAAATACTACTTTACTTCCTTTTACTCTATATTTTATCTTTTATAGCCAATAAAACATTAAACATTACAAAAGGTTATGTTCTCACCAATATTTTCACTAAATGACAATAAATTCCAAGTTGAGCCAGGCAGAGGTTTCCGCAGCAGCTATCTTGACAGTTGTTTGACACTCTTCCTGCAATTCACTGTGAATACACTAGCACCACTAATATCAAGAAAGCCCATCTGGACAATCTGACACTGAATTTGAATCAGTCTAATGACCCTCTTAATGATGTAACAGCAAATCTATACACTAATACAAAGCTGAACAGTTTGCAGAATTTCAGATGTAGTATTTACTGTGGGAAGTAAAATTCCTTCCATCACCCTGCCTTTTTTAACATCCCAAATACCAAAACAGGTATCAGCCTTCTTACAGAATCGCAGAATTTTTAAGGCTGATAAAGACCTCTAAGATCATCAAATCCAACCGTCAGTGCAGTACCACCATGTCTACTAAACCATGTCCCAAAGTGGACATGCTGGTTATTAGCTGATTTCTAATTTAAAAGGGACTCCGAAGCACAGACAAGCTAAATTACTTGAATATCACATAATAGATGAAGAACATCAGAGGAACTGCAATCAGATCATAGTGTTCTTCTCCTTTCAGTGAGCTAAAACTGCTGCCAGACTAATTAAACAGAGAACCTATAACTTAGTAAGACGGTTTTAGAACATGCAGTCGCCACTACACTAGGAAAGTACAGAAAACATTAGCTAGAGTCTTGTCTGGGGGGAGAATAGGTCAGCTATACTTACAAGACACATCATCTACTGTATTAATGCTGAATCAAGAACATTTTCCCAAACCAATTAACATCTTTTTATAATAGGTGACAACTCATATAATATTTTCAGGGTTTTTTTTTTTCCTAAAACAATGAGACTTTCATATGGCAGTAGAATATGTGATGATGAAGATCAAGCTAAGAGACAAAGAAAATCTGTGATTGAACAGCCAGAACATCTGTAAGCCCAATGTCATCTTCGTTTAAGAGAAACTCTGAACAAGGTATTGGTTGAAGGGCCTGCAACACTTCAAAACCTGGTAAATAGCTGGTATTAGGAAGCAGTCATACAGTATGAGGCTCAAGACCCTGAAAGGTATGTGGACACCTAATTCCTACTGCTAAAAATGACAGGTCTAGATCTTCAAAGACACTGGAGTAACAAATATTCTGCACTGAAGACTCAAGATACAAACCTGAATTTATAGATGTCTCAAGCCAAGCATTTCATTTACTGGGACAGCTCAGGCAAGCTCTTACAGCTTAAGAGACACATCACACCAGGGATCAAAATATTACTTTTCCAACTCATGGGTTTCATGTGATGAATTACACCTATCTTTCCCTCTTTTCTTCGTAATATTTAATCAGAACAAATAAATCTCTATATGTGAATTACATGCTGATTACCCTACATTATGCACTTAAAAGAATACATTTCTTACACACAGAAAGGAGGCATCTCTGCAGCTTGTTCATCTAAAATCAGAATGTTTTGTGATCTATGATCTAAGCTAGTCTAAAATATATGCAACACAATTCACTAAAATAACAGAGATAGAAGAGTAGATTGCAGCTTCTTTTCCTAGGTTTTGTGCTGCTGAGTCTCAACTCAACTCATGCAGATTATTTCTGAAGTAAGCACTTCTGATTTCTCTCCACAATCCTATATTCTGAGTACAGCAATAAATGGTGGAGGGAAGTCAAATCCCTCTTTACTAGTTTTTTGTTTTCTTCTACATGATACAGCTCATATTGGGGCAGTTTTTGAACTAACAGTCCAACCTAATCTCCCGCAGTTGAACTCATTAGCCCAAGACAAAAGAGGAACAAAGTTCCATCTAACCACATCAAATATGTAAGCATGTGAGATCTGAACATAATCAGAAAAAATTAAAAGCAGTTGCTTTAGTAAGACTTTCTCCAATAAATAAAGGTAGTAAATAGACTAGGCTGCCACTGTCCTAGATACAACTGTAATTTGCATCAGCCCTTTCTCACCTTGATTTACCCCAAAGATCTACTGAATAAAATCTTTGAATATAAAGGATTGAAAAACAAACCGTTAACACCTTGTAATTTTGAGTGCATTTTGCACTACTCAAATTTGCAAGAGACTAGAAAAAAAAATCCTCCTGTAATCCATCATTTGCAGTAACAGCATTATGAGGTAGTCACAATCCAGAACCACAATATAGTAATCTGTATTCTGCTTTTCTACTTTTAAAACAGAAACCTTCCCACAAAGAGGAAGGAAATTCAGAACTAAGAGTTCACAGTAAAACCTAAACCACACCTGAAGTAGTCCTAACATAATTTTTGTTGGTTTTATGGGGAGAAAAAAAAAATAGAAGCGGGAAAGAGTTTAGTTCACTCATTAAAAACGTATTTATTGTACAATGCCAACTGTTGCTTTACTAATGTATTTAAGAACAGTATTGCAATAAGGTAATTGCAGTACTGAGAAACAAAATTTAACTTACTATATAATCACAAAATGCCTATAAAACTAATTTAGTGTTTTCATTACAAAATATTTTCAAAAAATATTTTCCAAAATATTTACCCATCTTTAGTGCTATGTAAATCTAAAATACTTTGGAATTTTTTTGTTGTTATTGCATTTTAAAATTAAATAGTACTAAACAAAACTTTCTCTGTTGTGGAACATAATTTCAAAATATTTAATGAACTCAACATTTCATTAGATGACAATTTTTGACCAAATAATTCACCCTGATTTCAACACGTAAGTGATAAAATGTATTTCATAAGCATTCCTTTAATAACAGCAATAAAAGCATTTTTTCAGATAAGGTCAGTATACCCTAAGAAATAGCCTCCACAAATCATAAAGCTTGTTTTCACCTGAAGAGTAAACCATCACCTGAAAATAAGTAGGTATAAGCCAGCCAGATAAGGATGCTTAGCAGAGAAGGGAAGAATATTGGCCAAATTACTTAACAGCTATTCAACTGAGAATTCACAAGCAATATAGTCTCTTCCACAACTAATATACCTGCATATATACATTCCAATCAACCTTATTAAATAGCAAGATAAGAGTTTTTCCCAATTAAGCATTAAATAGGACCTTAAATAAACCATACTAAAAAGAAGTTCATTGAATATCTTATTTAAGACACTAAAAATGCATACCTGAACATAAACAAAGTCACCTCACATAAATGAACAAATTCTTTCTGCACTAAAATTTTGAAAAAATTCCCTGATGTGAACACATCAGTCAGAATGAGAAGGAAAGGAAAATTAATACACATGAATAAATGGAAAGATATTTAGAAAAGCTATTTTTTGTGGAACATATCTGTTATTACAAGAAAAGATAGTGAAAATGTGAGTGTGCAATTGCTAGCAATTAAATTCTAAATGCTATATTTATATTAAACAAAAGATACAGTGACAAAATTAATTTTCTACAGAGAAAATAAGAATGAGTACCTGTTTTAAATCAGGAAGCGCTGATAATTTCAAGATCAAACCCACTTCCTGTTAAAGAAAGGGGAGAAAATTCCTTTACAGTTATTGTCATTATTAATCCATTCTTTGAAAGGTAATTTATAGAAAGCCTTTCAGCTTTGAAAATTCATAATATGATTACAATATAAGAAATCATTTAGGTTGCCTATGCCTAAGAGAGAGCAATTATAAAATTTGGTTAAGCGCTACAGAGAACATAGCCAATGTTAGATATGGAAAGAATACTGGAAGATGAAACTGAATTTTTGACAAGAAGGCTTAGAGTCAGGGAAAGTAAATGTTTGGAGAGATCAGAGTTTATAATATGTAAGGAGATGTATTAGGATTTTTGTTTTGTTTTGACTGCAAAATACTTGACGCTTTCTCTGAGCTCCCTCTCGTGAGCGGTTGCTGACAGTGCACCAAGAGCGTCACCAACAGCAGGGCTCCAGTACTTGTTTCTTCATGCATCATGCCCCAAGGGGCCTTGCACGTAGAACCGTCTGGTTCCAAAGACACTATTCATAGTTATCTTTCCCTAGAAGGAACGGGCTATAACTAGAAAGACACCCTAGCCCCGCCCCACACCCCCAAACACAAACGTGTTTCTCTCTTGCTTCTGAAGAGCTCACCAGCCCTCACTGCAGGAAGAAGAGATTACAGTGGAGGAACTATTTTTATAAACAGCCATTACAGTGTTCAGACAGCATTACCCATTCTACGAGTATAATGATGCTTTTCTAACATTAATGAAAAAGGTTACTTTGAAAGCAAGCACTTAAAGAAAGATTCTATCTTGCAGTTTTTCTTTTACCAGGATGTAGATACTGGCTTAAGTTTTGACTGAACTAGAATTACTTTTAATTACTCCTTTCTGGTTCTGTATATGGAAGAGTAAAAGTCACCCTTATGCATACAACGGGAAACCACACCAAGGAAAGCACTTACAGCCATGCTAGAAGCCTCACTACTTTCTTGGTAGGTGTTTAAGTAGGTAATCGCCCAAAGGTACACTTTAGCCCTAGATTCCAATGCCTGTGTTACACAGCAAGTCTGATAGACTAATACAAAGCCAATTAAATCCTACCACAGTTATTTGTTGTGTGATTTGGAATAGTCAAAGAAGCAGTGCCAATAAAGTGCAAACTATCAAAGGAAAACTTTTTGTTGTTGCATCTATTACTGGAATGAGAACTCCAAAGAGCAAACACTAACTAAATCAGTATCTGACTTAAAAAAACCCTGAAATTGGACCCTTTCTTCACACATTCTTGGGACAGTAGAGAACTGAAGAGGCAAATTTTAAATACTTTTTTCTTTCCTCTGATGGGAAATAAATCTTAGATATAGTAACAGTCTAAAGCGTATCACCAATAAATGAAAGTTTGATTTTTAAAATATATTATGTGTTCAATTTGCCCAGTGGGGAATTATTAGTAAAATATTACAATATTGTCAAGCACCATTCTTCAAGGTATTCCTGACTTTTCAAGGCCTAGAGACTTGATTTTTGTGATACTTCTCCATTCACAGGGACCTACCTTGCATATTGCAGCAGGCCTGCAATCAAATCAATTAAATACAAATCAGGACCAACACCAGAGCTTGCACATTTGTTCCTATGTGGAACATCAGTAAGCCAGTAATAATAATAATAAAAAAAACCAAAAAACCAGAAAATCATCAGCAATGCCAACAAACAACTTCACATGTAAGAAAGCTTCTAGATCTCACAGGAGACAAATTTGCTTTCTAGTCTGCAATCAGCAAAAATGGTCTTGGCTTTTGAAATCACGCTGGTTTATTTAACATTGCTTTACTCCCAGAGAAACACTGCCTGCAATTTCATACATCCTGTAGCAGCGAGGCAGAGCGTGCTAGCCATCAAATTCTAGTTGTTCATTCCACTGACTGGAAAAATGCCTGCAGTTTGATTTCTTTTATAGGGCCACATTTGAGCAAGCAAAGTTTATAGAGATGACTTACCTAATTAGATTCAAAGAGTGATTTGCTATCTCAGCAATAGTTTTTAAATGTACAAATCTAGACAGAGAGACATTTTGTAAACAGGTGTGAATGACACTGCTCCATCAGGCATTAAATTGGAGCTGCTCCTGAAAAATTGCGTAATTTGCATATTTAAGTTGCCAATATTTTATCAACTGCAGTGGTTTTGCACCAAATATTCCTTGTGGTGTACAGCCAATGATACTTCAACAAGATGTCTCACCCTTTTAACAGCAGCGTGAGGCAAGCTACTTATACGCATACGGTGTCTTTTCTGAAGGTTGATTTAAAGTTTCAAAATTCAAAATATCAGCCTTTGAAAGAGTGTTACAAACCAGGTAATGCCCCAGAGAAAACTGATACTTGTGGACAGCTTTGTATCTTCACAGTAAAAACAGCTGGGAATAGATCTTATTTTATTTTACAGTTATAAAGGAATTTGATTTACTGCAGACGGGTACAAGGCCTCTGTACTAGGCCGTGTGTGGATGCACAGGCACCCGAAGTGCAAGGCTTGGCCCTTACACCAAGGTGTCTGCTCCCCACAGCCTTCATACATGAATGCAACCCTCACAGCTGGACAGAAAACTTTGTTTTTTATACTCTTTTCCTAACATTTCGATATGATTCTCATACAGTAGTAGGAAATAACGTTACAGTAAGACAAGAAAAGTGCATTCTACAGGGTGAGCTTACTTCACTGCGGTTTCAATTTAAGACTGAAATTCCTGTCACCACGCAGGTGAAACGGCAGCCCCAAGCGCTCAGTACAACTGCGGAGGGAAGGCGAGCACCTGCAACCCCCGTTAGCGGCTGTTCGCTCGGTGGGGGAAGTCCCAAGCCCTCCCGGAGGCGAGCCCGCACTGCCCGCGCAAATGCGCCGAGGCTGACTGAGGCGGCGCGGCGCCCCGCCAGTGCCGTCCTGGGCGCACGGCAGCCCGTCAGGCAGCCGGCGAGGGCCGCCTCGCTGGCCTGGCAGAGCAGAGCAGCCCCTTGGGCCGCACCCGAAGCTGCTCGCAGTTGAGTGGGCAGAAAAATGGTGCGAAAATACCTCCTCGCTAAAACCAGCATCGACCAAAGCGCCTCTCGGGGCAGGCCCTAGCATGGGCCTTCAAGTACCACATCTCTGTGGGGAAAGAGTTTGTGTTGAGAAAATGTTAAATGGGATGGGCTTCAAGGGAGGAAGAGAAGGTTTCATACATAAGTAGTGAACCCTGGGAGGAAAAAAACAACACAGGAAAGGGATGGTGAAAGCCAAATACTTATCAATTAATCACACAGTTTTCAAATTAAAGGCCCATCCTCTTAAGAGGATGGATTAAGAGAGACCCATCACCTTAAAGTAAAACTTCTGTTTTATTTATGTTTTATTAGAAACATTGCACAGAGAGGCAGGGTCTTTCACAAGCACTTGTAACCTCATTTATCTTTGGCAGGTTAGTTTCTCTGGCTACATGCTGTTAGGCCTGTGGCAGAGCCAAGCAGAGCACGGCTACCGAGAGAAATGCACACAGCACCGAAAGCATACTACATCATCAGGCTTGCAGATACAAAGGCAAGCCAAGGCTAGCTAGGCAAGACAACTCTTTCCAGGATTACAGCAAAATGAAGAGCAAAAGGCATGTGTCTGGATTTGGGTTTCTTCCATCACAGTTTTCAGTCCTCTCCACCACACAGGTTCAGCAGCGCCCTCTGGTAATCCCCTTTTGTGTCTTGCTGTAAAGCAAGGGAAGAAAAATAACAAGTACGTATGAGGAAACAGGCACAAAATGTGAAAGCATATTCATTATATTCTAAACCTCTGGAACAGACTATGTTTCACAGTTGAAGCCTTGTCAGCCTGGAGGAGGTTATCTAACTGAGTTTTACTTAAGTGTGAATTCTAATTATTTATCATTCTTACAATACAAAATGCAAGGCCAAGAAAAGGTAGAGAAACAACGGAAAGCTGAAGGACTTGATTCTGTCCCTTCTCACTAATCACTTAAAAGAAAAAACTTGGCTTAAGACTTGAACACAAATTCATCTATTCAAGAATATATCATATGCTGTTGTGAGGCTAGGTAGAAGGCTAGTTTTTAAACACATGCACAAACCCTTCAACTAGAACCCAAGTTAAATTAAACTTTGCACCAGCCCAACAGAGAAATGGACAAAAATCACTTTATCAAAAAAGCATACTCCTTGGGCACTGAAATGAAAGACTGTAATGATTTAGATGCCTTATTTTCATTCAGCAATCAAAGAGCAACTCTGTTTTTTCTTTTCTTTTGGTCTGAGGATAGGGACAGGTGAACAGAATTTCCTTCATAACACATCAGCTGATTCCACAAAGCCTACAAAAGCACTACCAAGTGGCTGCTAGGAGTTGCACCAGCTGTGGCTGTAAAGTTAATGGTGGGTTTTTCAATAACAAGTATCATTTTCACCACAGCCTCTAAAACACCTGCCATGAGTTCTAATGATACAATTAATTCAATGAAGGTTGCTGCAGAGGTCCATATAATTGCTATAAAAAGAAAGCTGAAAGAACTTACCTGGATAAAATAATAGAGAGATTTTCCATATTTCCTCTTGAATTCACTCTTAATTTTCAGCATGTCAACCTCACAGCGGGAGACCATAATCCTGATCAGAATCTTGTCCCGGGTTCCCTTGCCCTACAAGCAGATAGATGCTTATAAGTATAATTAGCTGGAGTGCATAAAGGCCATGGAACCTAGTGGTAAGACAGAAAACTACAAGCAACTGGGATGTAACAACAGAAGATAAAATGAATTAAGGAATTTGAACATGAATATCCCATTCTCATCAGCTATGTCTGGCCAACTTCTAGTCACAAACTTAGACTGTAAGCAGCAGGAGGTCTTCCTGATATTGCCTAATGCCTGTCACCTGGCATTTCTCTTTCGTATCTTTTATTGAGAAAAAGATTGAGGCAAATGTAGTGTCTTACTTTGGTACTTCAATAAACAGCTTTTTCTGTTATCAACTCTTGTAAAAGATGTATCTAACTTTGCTAATTATAGTAAACTGATCTAATACAGATAATTACCATGAGATCCTTCCCTGTATTTCCCTGTATCAGATGCATCTGAATAGATGGTCTAGGCTTGTAACTGTTAAATAATGCTGTTGAGCAATACTGAGTCATTGATTATTCACATGCCATTGACACATCATATGAATAAAAGTGCCCCAAAGAATCAAAATTTGATAAAAAAATTGCAATAAAATAAAATAAGTAAGAAGAAAAAGAGTCTTCCCTACCTTCATGGACTCATACAGTCTGTCCGCAAAATACATCTGCTTGTTCTGAATGCACTGGACTGAAGAGAGAAGTAAGACTAGTTAAACATCCTGCCCATACATGGAATGGCAGAACACAGAATCTCAGAGTCATTTTCAAAGACATGATAAGTAGTCAAAATAAGGTTTTCAGCAAAAGATTTTCTAAAATGGAACCGGGAAAATAATTTTTACTTGATTTGTTACTTAGAGGTGGGTTGGCTAGCTGAGCTTGTGATTGAACCACAAATGCTCACAATCCCAGAAAGTATTTCTCTCCACCACCAGTATAATTTCAGAATGCTAGCTCTCCTCCACAGACATCACAATTCCTTCTTCCACTTCTGTAAAGCAACATCTTTTCTGAAAACACTCATCATGCTGATCCATGAGAAGTCTTCCTTTCAAGGTCGAGCTCTGTTTATTCTCCATTTGCATTGCAGAGCTCTCAGTTCACCCTTAGAAATAGATTTTCCCCTTTAAGAATTTTCACGTAAACCTGGCGACATCCTTGTCATCCTCATGCCACAGTACCAGCCTTACCCCGTCTCTCCATTGCTGAGAATTCAGTGCCAGATCAGCTTTTATTAGCCTCTGGCATCCTCCACTGCCCATCCTCTCCTCTCTCACACACTGTTCTCTCTCCAGAAAATGTCTATACTGAATATTTAACACAGTCAGTTATAATTCCAACCGTTTTTTGTTTGCTTGGGGCAAAAAAACATTAAGCCTCAGTATCAGGCAAAAGCGGAACTAACAATAGATCACAAAACACAGGCAATTTTGTTTTCATCTACAAAACAAGGTTTATATATTTTCCAAAGGGAAAAATATGCTACTTCTCAGTACCTGCAATATCCTAAGATATGCTAGTCAATCAAAAAATACTATAGCACTTCCAGTGTTTGTTCTGTTCAGCACCATAAAAGATGTTGGGGCCTATCCTTATTGTGACACACTATGAGAGCACTGAAAATATCCTAAAGATACTTTTTACTTCAGGATAACTCACCAAGATTGACAAAGGCATTCTCCAAATCTCCCTTAACCTCCTTCTTGATGCTCTCCAACATATCATATGGGCTGTAGCTCTTGTACCTGTCAAACACTATCATAAGAAAGAAAACAGATGAAATCAAAACCAGACCAAAAACTGGTAAAAGTAACCACCTAAACCAAAAACATCAAGAGTGCAATGCAGAGACATAAGATTTAGAAACATCTGCTCAAGTCCTTCTGAGAACTTGATCTTAAGTATGGCCTGAATTTGTCAGCTGATAATATTATGAGCTATGGGCTTTTTCTATTCCTTGAACACCTCCATAATCTGGTAAAATACCACCTTAATCACGTACTAGTAATGTCTCTGAGTCCCAGACTGCCTCAGTATGGTCCCCTACAGACTGTTGTGATCAGTAACTTTACTGAAAATGAAAGTCTTTGAATGGCTTTCCCAACTGCCTCTTACAGCATTAGCAGAGCTGCTTTTGAAATTCTTCACTGTCAGCTTTAAACACATGATGTAGCTAAGCTACCCTAGGACAGAGGGAAAAGCTACAAGACTTTTCAAGATCTCCTGCAGCTATGTTTTCTACATTTGTAAGGTTTCTGTTCTCAGTGTGTGTGACATATAATTGATGGTTGTTACACTTGTGTTAAAAGAAAAAAGTGTTCTACACACATTTGAACTGTGAGATTAACACAATCACAGAAGAAACAATATATTTTTAAAAAAATTTAACAGCTTGGACATGAATTAAGATTTATGAGATATGCTATGTTTTATGAGTGCTTTTCATACTCATTTCATAATATCTAGAAGAAAATAGCTATGTTGTAGGTATTATTTTCTCTTATAGTTAAAAAAAATTGCCTCTTCTGTAGTACCTTTCTGCAGATGAGGGACACTTCTTTCAGTCATAATGTTGATCCACTTGGGGACATCAGTTCCCTTTCTCTTCACACCAGCGTCGTAGAGATCCTGGGGTTAGAATGAGAAGCAAAATCATGAAAATCAGTAGTTACACAAGAAGCTATTGCAAATGTATACAATTACCTTACCAGAAAACAAGCACTACTAGAACTGTGCCAGTGGGAGAAACACAGAGACACAAGGTTGCAGAGATCATCAAGGACAAGGTCACAAAATCACAGAACAGTATGGGTTTGAAGGGACTTCTTGAGATCATCTAGTTCATCCTTCCTGCCAAAGCAGCATCACTTAGAGCATGTTGCACAGGATCATGTCAAGGCACGTTCTGAGTATCTCTGGAGGAGACTCCACCACCTCTCTGTGCAATCTATGCTAGTACTCTGTCACCCTCAAAGTGAAGAATTTTTTTTCTCATATTCAGGTGGAACTTCCTGTGTTCCAGTTTGTGCCCACTGCTCCCTGTCCTGCTACTGGGCACCACTGAAAAGACACCCATCATTTTGATACCCATCCTTTAGATACTTGGAAGCACTGGTAAGACCCCACCTTGGTATTGTCTTCGCCAGACCTAAGGATCTAATCTGAAATGAAGATTAATTACTTTTTGTGTACTTCTATCTGCAGGTTTCACTCTATTAGCTCTGTTTACCTATGCAAAACTGCTCTTGACACATAAAGATGCAGTAAGACAGATAAGAGACACAGTAAGCATTACCAGCCACTAAGTTCAATGATACTTCTCTCCATCTTACACAATTCCTTGGTTACAACCATTTTTCACTATGTATGCAGTTTCTTTTACTAAAGGCTCTCTTTCTCAATATGCCAAGTGAAGTACTAGAGAGCTTCTGTACAGGTACTAATGGGTAAGTACCCCAGGGAAAGTGATAACTGCAGTTACTAAAATTGCAAGAGGCAGATACCTTGATAACATACAATCAGTACTGTGCAAGACAATCTAGGATATACACACCTACTTCATAAATACTTCACACTCCCATTGGATTTGTACTTCCAAAAGCCCTCAAGGTCATTTAAAGGTCACTACCAGAACTTACCCTAGCATCCTGGTCAATCAGCTCATAATCAATCACAGAGGAGTCTTCACACCTTTTGCCCTTAAAACAGGGATAGCAGTATTTAGAAGAGGTTTAATAGACAGTAAGCAGTTTGTTATATACATACTCTTTTCTCTTTCATTTTTGTAATCTGAATTTGCTAAATATCCACCTCATAAAAAGCTATTGCTATGAATTCTGCACTCCTGTCAAAATACTTTGCACTTCAACATTTGAGTATTTTCTTTTTCCTTGTCAAAAGACAGTGAAAATATAAAGACATTTAAAAGTGAATCAGAAATCCAAATGTTTTACTGACAGCCATCAGCCAGTTACCAAAGGGCAGGCACACTAGGAAAGTGGAAAAATATGAACAGCCCTACCTTGGCTAGGGCAACCATTAGCTTGCGGAAGTCACCAGATGTGTCTGACACAATGTCCTTTTCCAATTCTGTCTTGTACACTAGAAAACAAAAAAATCAAGTAAATGGTGTCCTACAAATACTCATTTACAAGAAGAGCAGCTGCTAAATACTGTATTTTATGCACATAAGCAAACAGCTACAGTCTAAGTCACAAGTGAAAGACCATGAAAACAAATGCATGCTTGCACAAAATGAAACATTGCTACCAGTAAGTCATGAGAATTCCCATGCAATCAAACTCTGCTAGGGAAGATAACAGGAAAGCCTGAGAATCCTAGAATCCCTAAATCTGCTACCATTATTCTGTCTCTATGCAGAATGTGTGTAGCTTACAAAAAAAGCTCATTTAGGCACAACTTGAGAGTTGGCAATGTTTGATACCAAGCAACAAAATGAAGCTACATAAACACAAATACCTAGGACACCAGCATGAAACAGTATCTTATGTCAACTGCCAGAGAATCAAAGCATATATTGTGTAAGTAGCTCTAATAATCAAATACACATTGAGGGGAACTTATCCAAATAACCTAGTATAAAAACATAGCACAGTGAAACTTTAAAAGTAAGATTACTTTCTCTGTAGACTCTGTTAATTTCACTAAGTTCCTGATTTGTCCGTGAGCAGATGATTTCAATGAGTGTATCTTCATCAGTTCCCAGACCCTGCAACACATACACGATTCAGTTAGGTGCCAGAAATTAACATGCACGCTTGAATAGTTTAGAAATATTTTACACACATCTCCTTTCACTCACAGTGAAACAACAGTTTCAACCCCATCCAGAGGAATTCTTGCTCTGTCTGAGAAACCACAGGTTGTTTTAGTTGCCAAATACTAGTCCAATATCTTTGAGATCCTACAGTTTTATGTAATGTGCATGTGCTGTGAGTGTCCCCAACACTTAGAGGCCTTCCCTCCGGCATTACTGGATGAGGTCAACTTACGGTTCACATGTGATTGTTTTCTGTCCACTGAGAGTCCAGGAAGAAAATCTGATTCTTAGCATGGAAATGGGCAGCAGTCAACTTGTACTTCCCTGCTTTTCTTCCCACATCCCTCCCTCCTCCACTACAAATGCAAAGCCAAGGATGACACCATCATTTTTCTTGGCCTTATCTGCAAGTCAAAAACTTGCATGGTCTGAATTTGTGGAAAACTACCCTCTTGGAAAAAGCATCTCTATTGAAGGAAAAAACATAAAAGTGAGGACTAAACCCAAGCAATTTTATAAAAATGGCCCACAGCTAAGAGAATTACTAAAAGCTTTCCTCAGCATGGTTCTAGTAAGTCTTATGGGAAGAAACAGAGGCTAACAATTTTAAGATTTTTCTAAATGTTTGTTAAAGTATTTAATAAGAATGTGTTCCAGAATAACTATTAACTCCTCAACAATAACTTTACCCAACTTTGACTCCTATATCACAGCTTATTAAGTCAAACTTAAGTTCAAGCAAATTTGAAAACATTAAACAAGGTGCTTGGGATTTGGGAGTAGCTGACCTCTAGAACATTTTATACTCTCCATATTTGTGTCTACTCTGAGGTAATGGCTCGGTCTTTGGGCTGTAAATACAGCATAAATCAGTATATGGTCATCCTAAATATAAACTATCGGATGTAAGACATTAACAAGCCAAAAAATAAACAACAAATAAAATAAACCAAAAATCAAACAAATTATGACTAGCCTCTTCTTAAACCAGAAGAGGGCAGCATCTGATTACTCAAAAAAGGTTTGGCCCATCCTCACCATCTCCATGCTGTGCTGGTTTTTTGGGTTTGGGTTGGTTTTTTTTTTTGAGAGGGTGTTTTTGTTTGCTTGTCTGGGTTTTAACTCCTTTTTCGTAGTCTGGAGAAATTAATTGTGGTTTTGCCTTGCTCTGAATTTCATCAGATATATTTTAATATTTGTTTTTTACTTATTGAAAAACAAACCCCCAAAACTGAACCAGAACAGTCAGATCATAGCGATGATTCTAAACACAAACTCCCAAACTCCAGTTTGCTCAGAAAGGTGAATGCAGTGGCACGAGCACCTCTCAAAGTCTGGTTTCAGTGCCTGGCAGAGTGTGTATTTCTAAACTAGCAATCTAGTCCATGCTTGCCTCTGATTGTAGGGGACTGAACACACTGACTCACTGCTGCGCTGCTTCTCACGAGAGTCTTTTTGGTGTTCCACCCTCCTCCTCCTCCTCACATTCTACACCGAGGCAGGTTTGGTACACGATGTTCTTTAAAGATCGGTGATTTGACCCAGTAACTACAAACTACTGTTTAAGGCTGCTAATGCTAGCAGAGGATTTAATGGCTCCAGCTGACAGCTGCTCTCTTAATGTTGGGTCTTTTTTGGACTATGAATCTGTATATTTTCTTAAGAGAAGTCAGCAAAGAAGCAACCAGACAATAAACTATCGGTTATTCCTGACACGATTAAAATTATGTTTCCCCTTAAAGAGACAATTTAATTAACAGCTTAAAATCACATTTCCAGAATTACTCTCATTCTGGATGCTTTGCAGACGGATTCTCAAATTGTAGTACTAAAAAATACATATAATTAGTGGATCTGTTTGAAAACCGTGGCCTTGGCTATGAGTCCATACTCATTCTTGAGACAGCGATAGCAGGCTAACATACTTGAACTTCAAAGCTCATTTACCTTCATGGCAGCTTTCAATTCAGAGGCATCGTACTGTGCTGGTGTCTTCAGCAAGCCCAAGATCACTGCCTCCAAATGACCTGACAGAGCAGACTTGAGTGCTGCAGAAAGTTCCTGTAAAAAAGGAGGAATGATGGAAGAAAAAAAAAAAAAAAATTAAAGCATACTTCTGATCTCCAGAGAATTTAGCCTATAGTGCTTTAAGTCTCCAAGCCCCTGCAAAGGTGTTCCTAACACAACTGACAAGGAAACAGAACATAAAGAGCTTTTCTTTTGTGAAAGCCTAGGAAAGAAATTAGGGCAAGGAATTTTTTTCTCATCCTTGGAAAATAAGAAAAAAAATCCACTAGTGGCTGACAAAGTGCTGGGAAGCATGGCACAGACACATCTGAACAGCTCCATGCCACTCTTGAAGCACTAATGCTTTGTTGTAGCTGATAAGCACAGATGGATTTGAGTTTGACTCCCTGCAGTCAGTGCTTCTCCATCGTACTCCCACAGTTTTCCCAGTGGTGCTGTGTTATTTGTGTTTTTTCTATTATCCATCCCTTTATTAGCTGAGACATTGGAAAATTGACTGCACAGTTATTCCACTTCTACAGCCCAGCTGCCAAACATCTAAAAATCAACCCTGAGCACAGAAAAATCATCTCTGTCTTCAAGGAAGCTATCAGAAGTGTGTAGCCAAAGTCTCTATTGTTACTTGTCAGCTCAGCCTAGAGAAAGAAACAGGTGTGTTCACCAGACGTGTGCAAACCTGTAGCATGTCAAGTCAGATACATGTCCTCTTTTATGGGTTTTATCTTCATCGTAGTGTAGTTACAAAAGCTGAAATCCCTGGGATGAAGTCTGGGCCTCACACAGATCAATGCATGCCCTAAACTGAAGTTAAGCCTGTGGCATTCAGAAGAGAATTGCTGCATTCTACACGGATAATTTGTGAGCTGGAGGGGCTGGGGGGAAAAGGAGAAGAGAAAGAGACCTCAGCAAAACTGCAGAGAAGTTTGTTAACAGAGAGGTAAAGGGCCAAAGCACTTTGTTTCCAGAGTCACCCATTTAAAATCCAGGGCACTCATATATCCTAATACTGTATGTACTGGCTGCATGGATGGACCAAGAGAGCGAGTGGGCACTTGGGGCATCTAGCTGCTTTACTCAAAGAAACATTTTAGTGTAAGAACACTATTTTGGCTACAATTTTCCATCACTTATTTTTGTGAAAACACGTTCTTCAGACATCAACTGAAACAACAAAGATACTGCGTGTCTTCATAACAAATTTTAGGACAATACCATGAGTTTAATTAGTTGAGTGAAGCATTTGCAATCTTTGTGCTCTGATGTGAAGGCTGAAGGAAATAAAAATCACTGTAGTAGGATTTACCAAAGTAACTGAAACAACACACCTCAGACTGAACCAAACACCTGCCCTCATATTAGCAGGCTTCTGGACAAATACAGCCATCTTCCCCCACCCTGCCAGGAAAGCACAGTCTCCACTCTGTTATCCTCTGCCATGGTTAGGAAGGAGCACTCAGAGAAAAGTGGGAAGCAGGTAACTGACAGATACTAATCTATAAATAGCAAAGACAAAAGGTTTTGCTAACTGTTCCAAATGAGCATTTGGACATTAGCAGTTCATTTCAAAGTTGGAGATTACTGATGGCAGAGATTATTGATGGCAGGACTGACCAGACACATACACAACCCCCACTGTTCACTAGTAGCTCCATTAACACTGGTGAGGGGGAAAGACTGCACAGATCAAACACTGGTTCCTCAAGGTTATCAGTAGTTTCCATTAGATGCAGCTCAATGCAAAGGAGTGAAAATTGAGGTAGATCTGTGACTTTTTAAAATTATAATTAACTACTGAGAAATCCTGTAACACACAAAATGAGCAGCCTAGTACGACACAAGACATTGCCACAGAAATCTGCACAACCTGCTGCCAAAGAAAATAATGGGATACTGTCCCTAGAAGATATACCTACATGTCTTCTCATATCCCACTTCCTTCTCTCTTGCCATTCACTTGTTTATTTCACTGAGTGGTTCCTACTTCAAATTTCCTTTGTTTCTACAGGCTCTTTTATTCTTTGGCACTCATTAAACTTGATAAATTCAGTTTGCTCTTGGGTCACAGAAAGGAAAAAAAGGTGAGAGAAATATTTAAGTGAAAAAATATTGCAAATCTCTTGACTTTGCATTTTTGTGGTCATGCAAAATATCTACCAAGCATTAAGTGACACATTTCACCACTAGGCTCCACTCCTATGCATGATTCAGGCATGACTGCCAGGGTGCAGGGGTGTGCACGCATGCATTCATCCAACTTGTGTGTGCTCCATGTGCCTCTATCAGCCATGCATAACAGTTGATGAATTTCCAGAATTAAACTCTAGGTTTACATTTGCTTTCAGATGAGGATTCTGGGCTGCTATTGGAGGACTATCATTTGGAGTCTGGCAAACCTGAAAAAGATTCATTCATCACAATCCTAACTACATTCAATTTTCCTCTTTTTTGGTGTGCACCAAAGTTCAGTTATGGTAAGATTCTCCAAACTTCAAGAGTCAAAAGAGCAGCTCTTGCCTTCCAGATAGCAAGACTCATTATACAGAATCCTGCACACGTTATACAGACTTCTCTCCACCAACAGAACAGTACCTAAGGTATTTCTGTCAGGATAATATCAAGTGATAGTTCAACTCCTCAGATCACTGTGTTCACATCTGCAATATTCACAGCACAACTGACTGCAGACTTTTATCATTTAAGCTAGGACTCTGAACAGAAACAGAATACTTTCCTTATGTTGAGCTGTTGTAAGAAAATAAAGAAAATCAATCTCCTAAAGAATCTCCCTTTCATCTTTTCCTTCAAACTGAAGCATTTTTTGACAATAGCTTTTCACTACTGCTCAGCATATTTCACCAGGGATTCCTGTGGCTCTTTGATAGGTCACCCACTGTGATTTCTGGAGGTGCTAGGAAACAACCATGTCCATCAGATTTCTGTCCCAGTTGTGCATACTGAACAAATTTGGAATGTTGAGTGAGCCATGAGTCCTAAAAATGTGACTACATGAACAAAGTGGACATATCTTTAATTTCAGTGAAAAGATAAACTAAGTAGCACAACTCCAGTGTATGCCCAGTTAACTATGAAACATGCAAGCACTGCAAAACCAAACTGCTCACAAAAATCCCAAACCCTCAATACTTGGTATTCCTTCATATGTTGCTACCTTTTTGGTTCTCCTCTGATAGGCAAAAGCAATATCCTGCCTCTGTTCATTGCTGCGGTTTGTCAGGATGTTGATGATGGTGACCTCATCCACACCTACAAAGACATAAACCAAAGAGTTAAAGAAGCTTTCTTATTACCACTCTCTTTGTATTAATACATTCTCTGATGCTCAAAACATAGTATATTTGCTTTCTTGGATAGAGCTCAACAGCTCTCATCAGCTAGTGTATGTCAGGTCCTGGGCTTGGTGACAAGGCAACCGAATTATGGCCTGAAGTTCTGATGTCATGCAGATCTTTGTATACACAGGCCTGTGTACAACTCAACAGTTTATTCTGTGACCAGTTTAGCTACTTCTATTTTCTGCTTCATTTGGGTATTTGTGTAATTGTGTTCAGTTACTCTTCTGCAAAAAGCTGCTCAAGAGCACACATTTTAAAACTGACACAAACATGGACTTACTAAAGACTGCCTTGTCATTTTGGCACAGTGTTTTCAATTAAGGCTTCTTAATAAAGAAGTTATATTTTCTATTTAACCTACAGTCACTTAACTATCACTGTAAGCATACAAATGGGGAAAATAAATGGTTGTTCTCACAGCAGCTCAGAAGACAGAAAGATTTTTTGGCACTGGCAGATACGTGCTACACCTTTCAAGCCATTGATCAAAGATCAGATCTCTAACTAAGGTTTAACCAGTGTGCCCAGAGGAATTGGATGTTCAAATTCCTAACCTGTTTTTTTGAGTTAGTAAGTGAATTACTAACCAGTAAAGGTTTAGTTTCAAGTGAAGTTTTCCAAATCCATGCACTTAAATGCATCTGCAGGCTGAATGCAAGGAGATGAGTACGGTTTATTTAAGTTAAAGGTCAAAGCATGCATCTAGAGTTAGATATTCTGGCTGTCTAGAGAACCTAATGCACATCACAGGTTTAGAGCCTCTAGGGGTCATCAATGCATACAGAGAGAAAGCTTTTATGCTGTACAGGAAGCAGGATTTCCAGGTGTTATTTCACAGATACTGCTACTTACTACTCTGTAAGTATGCAGCCAACATCTTGTCACTTTTCTGCTTGTTCCTTCTCACTGCAAATAACTTGCACTTCAGATTCCCTGTGGTTTTCTCCACTTCATTTGCTACTTTCAAACCAGGTTCTCCTGAATTTGCACTCTATGGACTAGAAGAGTTCTTCCTCTGATCACAATTCTCACCTACAGCTCAGTCTTAGGCAAGTCAAAAGACATCCCTGAGTCTGGCTAGACTAGAGGCTCTTGAGATGAATCTAGAGCATTCGACTTACCTGTGTCCTGTGACAGGGGCTCACCCAAAGGACATACAATTACCATGCCCTGCAAACACCCATGCCTGTCAATGCTCTCTCTTCAAGGATATCTACCCTTTGTTTACTCACATCAACAGAAATAACTCCAAGATCTATGTATATTCCATTAGGTAAGCATGAAAGTTACACAAAATACTTTGTCCTACTGTGAGGACTTCCAGAAACTGCCCTTGCAAGCAGCCAGTCTCCATCGCTCAAAGAAAAATGTTTCGAAACACAAGCTCCACTGTCACAAAACAAAAAACTGATAGCAACAGATAGAGAGCAGGTAGAGCAGGCATCCATCCAATGGTAGGTAGCTAAAATTTCCAAAGGCCTTTGTTTTGGACTATTTCCAGACTAAGTAGATGAAACTTAGAGACAAAGCTATTTTGAAATATCACATGCTCGATACAGTGCATACTCCTCTGCAAGAGAAAGATGCAAACCTAGGTATTGTTTCTGGAGGGCTGCATTTCGGGCTTTGCAGCCGACAGGTGGCTCTAATCCAGAGGTCACAACAAGCCCTGAGTTTCACCTTGGCCTCTCCATTCACTACAAGTATTATGAATAGCTTCTTTCATAGGTACATACAAACAGTGTCAACAAGGATTTTCTGCATAAAAACCAGAAAGTAACAACTGGATCAGCAGCTACTAGCAGTGCTCAAATCCCTGCTGGAACCCGTCTACATTTATTTTCCCTATTCCAAAGCAACCTCACAGCACCCTGAAACAAAGGACAACATACACTATAAAATTAATCATATAGTGTGAATGTTGCAAAAGACCCTTAGCCCCCAGGTACAGAACCTAAAATAACGAGTCAAATGCAAAACTCCTCTCTCCCTCTTTAATGCATTTTTCATTATGAATACTGCACTTGATGGCCTCATATCCTCAGCTCATGCTGAGGCAGGCCTAGATCTGGGCTCTTACTCACACAGGTTGACCTGCACAAGCCAGAAGGCCCTGGAAAGTATCATATGTCTTAGTTACAAATTTTGATTTGAAAACATGCTGACTGCACATTTCAATCATAATCTAGTCCTGCATGATTTAGTGTTGCCATTTTATAAACTAAAACAAATTTTCTCAGTCTCAGAAGTGGCCACACAGAGGCATTGAGCCTTTCAGCTGTTGCAGAGCCACAGCATAAGCCAAAGTCTTAAGTACTTTAATAAATTTTATATTTAAACTATTCTTGGCATTCAAAACTGGCAAATGACATTTTTGAGGTTTTGGGGGGGTGGGTGTTTCCACAATTGTGATGGATTACAAGCTGAGCACAGATTTGATTTTTTAGTTACTTCAAGCAATTATGCCCCATGAGCCCACAAATGACTGATTCCATGTTTCTTATTCATATACTTTGTGGATGGAAATACAAAGTTAACTCATTGCTCTGGCATTTACGGAAAATACGTGCTTGTACTTCACACTTGGGAATCATGCTGCATGGACAGGATGCTGACTCATATCTGCTGAGGTGGAGCGAAACAGAGTAGCTCAAACCTTTGTCCCTTTGTTCACTAAAACCTATGAAAGTTTCATGGCAATAACAGAAGTTGGTTTACGAATTTATTCTAGCAGAGCAGAATTTACTGGTGCATTTCTATCAAGAAGCGACTCAAAATTAGACATCATAACTCAATTTTCTTTTTAAATACTAAAATTCATT
>VXBZ01006714.1:1654435-1664588 GCA_013399135.1 Heliornis fulica
GGGTGGGGAAGTAGATATTAAAAAAATCTAAACAAGACTTTCTGATTAATAACAACTTTTCTCCTAGAAGAGGCAATCTAGTGCATTGGTAAGATCACAGTATTATGTCTCAAATCTGCAAAGAAAAGACACACAACATAACCAAAATGATCAGTTTTGACTTTTTAATTTTCTGTCTTAAATGACACTGTATTTGAATTTTCATGGGCCAAAACAATAGCACCAGCATTCTTCTGAGCAAAATGGATGATACAGTGTTGAGGTTTAGGCTCAGCCAATCACTAAGCACCAAACATCTGCTTGCTTATGCCTCCCCACCCAAGGGGATGGGGATAAGAGTGGAAAAAAAACCCAAACCCTCATGATTTGAGGTAAAGACTGTTATCCTATTCAACTAAGGTAGAGAAGAATAATGGTAGTAGTAATAACAATAATAGAAGCTGCATGGTGCTTGGTTGCCAGCTGGGGTTAAACCACAACACGTGGGCTTCAGATACCAGGTTTTAATTCACCCTGTATAAAGCTCCGAAAATACTCTCTCATGTCTGTGGTTTTTTGAAGATGTTTCCATGACTGTTGGTAGAAAAACAATTATTGCCTCAATGATTCAGAATTTTTGTATGGACCTCCCCCCCCATATAATTTAGAGTTTCAGCAAGTTTTTTGAATTAGCAGATGAAAATACACTTTAACCAAGCAAGCACAAGGAAATAGTACCAGAAAGAAGGGTCCCTAACACTTGTTCTTTGTTTCCCCCACCCCCCCGAATATTTCCTTTGAGAGAGTCTTTATGGTAGAAGATTCAGTATTAAAACCATAAAGAAATTTTACCCTTTAAAGCCCCCTTCCCCCAAAGGCTTCTGGACAATAAGCTAATAAGCAGAGATAAGCTCAGTCCTACAAACATACAGATCCATGAATAAGTTTCACTATTGTTTGTTCAAAGGGTTTGAAATGATCTAACAAAATTTTTCCACATATCTTAAAACCAAACCAAGGAAACTACTTATTTGAGCTGGAAGTAAAAAAAAAAAAAGTAAGCCTGGAAAACCTTTTTGTACTGCCTAGGATAATTAATACAAAATTAAATTGCAGTAACAGCTTGAGTGTTAAAATGTGTAAATTTGTACATCTCCTGAAAAAGTCTGAAGGTCTTTGACATGTTTAGATTTTTCTGATTATAGATCAGAGTTGTAAAAAATTATCTAGACAAAACTCCATGTACACTCAAAGCATCTTCTGCCAAAGGCAACATTCACTCCTCTCTTGCAAGATGACTTCTTTAAAAATAAAAAAAAACCCAAACAAAATTATTCAAAATCAGAACTGAACCTACTGTAATGAGTGGAGAGGGGCAATATTTTACATTTTATAGCAAGTCAAACATGTGCCTTGTTGGCACTGAGGGAAGACTCTGCATTTCTTTCTGATGAGAAACTGTTTGGCTTTTAAATTCTCCTTCTCCTGACACATAGGCAAAACTTTTCAGTTCCAGACAAGTCCAGCTGTTGCTTCTCTGGCCTGGAGGAAGTATGGCACCCCCTTTTCTTGGTTACAGCACAGGACAAGGACAGAAGATCACTGCCCTGGCATTAATCCAGAGTTGTAGTTCATACTTCCTGTATTCCTGGCTGTTTATACAGGCTTTATCTTGCAGATGCATCCCTCCCTTGCTCCTGGTAGGACGGTCTCTTACCAGCCAATGGACCCAGTGGATCCTGGCACTGACAGAAGGAGATGGAAGCTCACTTGAGAGCCTGGTTCAGAGAAGCCAACAACTTCCACATTGCCCTGCCACTGAAATAACTGCAACATCATTTCAGAAACTAGATTCTGTTGCTTGCAGGACTTCCTCTGACCCCAAATTAATACTAGATACAGGAGCACATAGTTCAAAACTCTGGAGAAAAATAATTTGTTCAAACCACCCCTATTCAGCTGTCTAGAGAGCTGAAAGGAAAAAGAAAAGTCCCATCACATAATCCAGCAGGAATCCACAATTCACAGCTTGGTCCCAAATCACTGCCACAGAAGCTGACACTATTTTCAGTGGCAGAAAAGCAAAATTTGACTTACTGATGAACCAGGAGAAAGAAGTGGACATTTTCAGTGACAAACTCAACTCTTGGCTACAAGCTTCAAAAGCAGATTCAAAGGATGCATTTACAAAGTTCAAAATTCCTGGTCAAGGCTTCATCAGTGAGGTCTGAGAAACCCAACATGACCTAGAATAGGTATCCTAGAGTAAGGATATTAAAATGTAGGTCTTGAGATGCAGTGCTTTTTCTTTTTTAATTCTATCTTAAAAACAGAAGTAAAGCCACAGCCCAGGTTCCTCACCTTTGGTCTTGATGGCTGTTTCCAGGGCTGCAGCATCCCGCTCAGCATCAAAATTTGAGTAGGCTTTAACTGTGGCATATGCGCTTGGTGGGAGAGAATGCTAGAAGAAAGAAAAAAAAAGAATCTCAAAATTAAACCATGTAATCCTGTCCTTGCTGTGGTTAATAAAACACATGACTCCTGGTTAACTGGTATTTAGACAATTTTTTTATAGATAAGAACTATGATTTGGTACCTGTGAAAATGGAATTCTGCTAAGAGCCAAACTGTTGGCTAAGAGCTACCATCCACTCACACTCATTATAACAAAAACCATAGGCAATTAGATACATACTACTGCAGCAAAATCTAACATGTCCATGTTTACTCACTAAATCCCAATCTTCTAAAACATGGAGTTTTCTGGCCAAATCTGAAGGAAATTGCATACAGAAAGCTAATTCAAAGAAAGTCCAGGTATCTGCCATGGAAGTCTGAAGTACTTTAGGTTTGAAGCCAATACTTTTCTTTGGATTACAAGCTGCAATTAAAAAAGATGGAGATTGAAAATGAACAAGGAGTAAGTCAGAACAAGTTTTGTGACCTCTCATGGACTTTTAAAGGTTACACCAAAAAACTCTTTTTTTAACCCTACAGTTCTGGAAAAGTTACAATTTCTTTCTGAAACTATGCCTGCAAATACTGGGTTTAAACAGCCTGAGGCTAACAAAACAACAAAATATCAAATTACCTCCCTGGATTATCTCTTTACATGCAATTTGTTAAAGGAGGAAAAATTTAAACTAAAAAGCTTTTTTTAATTTTTTTACTACATCTGAACCTATTCTGTAAGGGTCACACAGTTCTGAACAAATTGGTCTGGCAACAACCATTGTGTCTTCTTGAGACAGGCTGTGTTATGCTGTGGAGAAGTCAAGATGCACCCATCATCTGAACCATTCTTTCGTCTCTTACCATCAGCTCAGCCTAGCAAAGTGGCCCCAGTCTGGTCCACAGCCACACCAGTGGCCCCAGTTTGGCCCACAGCCACACCACAGAACACAGCCTTTCCCTGTTAGCAGATCAAATTGCTAACAGAAACAGTAAATGGAGATGTGCAATGCAGCCTCAGAGTAATCTGTGTGCCTGAAAGATTCCTAAACCAAAGCTCATTAGTATACACAATCATGTGACACTCCTGTCTCATTAAGCAGCACTGCTGGATAATGTGAAGCAAGTCACCTGGTGAGCTGCACAGAGTTGGTTACCTCTCCTTTCACACACACAGCTCTAAGTATTCTCCAGTTCTTTTACAGAGTATTATACTGCCAGATGGTATCATACACTGACAAAATACATAGCATATCTGCCATTTGGAAGCCATCTTTCCCTCTGATCTTCCACCTGATGTATGCAAATTGGGTTCAGATCCCCTGACACCAGTCATAAGGCCCAGGGAGTGCCATGAACACGTGGTTTACCCAGGAAAGACAAAAGTCATCTTCTGCCTACTCTATCACTAAGTTGATTTTCTTAAAATTAAAGTCCACAAAGATTATGCTTCACTCTCTCAAGTGACCATCTTGAGCACTTCAGTGGAGTAGACACAGGTCTTAGCATGATTGTTCTACCTATGAAAAGGAAACATGTAAATTCCAGACTATATGGTCTCAAATTTCTCAAATTACTGGCAGAGTATGATCTCAGACAAGAGAGTCTCTCTCGTTGGCTTTCCATTCAGCTCAATACAAAATTTTTAAGGATGTAGGAATAGAAGTCCAGCTACTGTGTAACTGTGCAAGCAGTCTCAGACAGACCACAGCAGAACCCCCCTTTTTTTTTCCCTCTCCCCACACATCTAGCATGCTTCAGAGGTCCTCCAACTGGTTAACATCCTCTGAGCCTGATGAATTAAATACTACTGGGAAAGCAGAACACAAGGGAGAAGCAGATTTCACTGACAAGAAAGCTGAAGACTCTTAATTTCTTCTAAAAATCCCAGGGCCCTTTCAAGATACCTACACTGCAGTATTGCTTGTCATGTATGAATCAGCATTCATACATGAAAACTGAGTAACCTGACACCACCTGACAAGTAACCTACAAAGTCTTGACTAAAATACAGCTGTATCTTTGTTACAGAATCTTTCTATACACTCTTGTGGATAGATGCAGAAACTGCAAGTGTAAATTAACTTCAGCACAACTCCCTCCTTTCCTCAAAGGAAGCAGAGGTAATACCAGGCTGAAGCAAGCAGGTCAACTTGAAACAAATCAGCTGCTATACCACTCATGCAAATTGTACAGACTCCTTGCTGAACAAGACAAGACACAGGTTCAGCTGCAATCATTCTATACTCTCAAGGATAAAAACCTTTTTAGAGAAAAACAGGTGGTTGAGGTACTGTGTTTAGCAGCAGTCAACTTGCTGAATCACTGCTTAGGGCAAGCCCCTTCTGTGAAATAGCTACTCGATAATTCTGGCTTCCAATTCAGGATGTACAGAGCAAACTAGCTGCCTGTTATTTCTTACATTCTGTGGCAGGATTTCTGATGAAAATGCTGGCATGGAACAGCATTCAAATTTGACTTTTGTAGCTACTCATAAGCATTGTGGAAGAAACACTTTTGCCTTTGCGAATAGATTGCTCAAATATTCCAGAAGTAAGTCTCCGTTGAAACATGCAACCAAGAAATCTGAAAAGTTGACTTTTTATCAGTACAAAACCCAGCCTTGCTACCCACCTACAGTGCACTAGGCAGCTCTTTGCAACAGTTCTTTCACAAGGATCATATGGTATCATTTATTTTGCAACAAGTAACAAAAATAGCAAAAACGTCTGCTTGCACAGAGCACAGATAGGGAGTTACCAGCTATAATTTTTTTTTTTTTTTAAAAATCAAGTAAGTTTATAAGAACCCTGATGAAACAATGCATGGACAGGATTCACTTCCCCTTCAGTGACAACCACAGAACCGTAACTGTGTGACACAGTACCCTGACACTACAATGGTAACCCTATAATCTAATGTTGCAACCTAAGAAATCAAACAAAGACAGTGTGGCTTGCTGTTATTCCAGTCAGACTATCAAGCTAGTATAGATGTGGTGGAAATTATACAATCAAAACCAAGATTCTTGATGCTTTTCAAAACAGAAACTGTGAAAATAAGTTCAAGAAAATAAGTTCTTTTCAAGAGACAGTTTGGTTTTGGTGACGACCATTACAGGAATTAGATCCCAAATATTTTAATTCCCATTAAGTAGTGTCCTCAACTTTCAACTGAATAAAACAACAACTTGGAAGGTACCAGCAAAACCAAATGCATTTCCATCTTCTCTTATCGACCTTAACTCACTTGTTCCTTTGGTTTGTCCTGTGATCTCCTTTATAGAGCTCAGCACGTGAATACTACTCATGCTGCTGGTCACTTAGAAGAGCTGTCATTAAATTTAGTCACCTCACACAATTGTCTTACCATTTACAGCTGCTTTGTGGCTGAAAAACTGATCACTGCTGACTGGTTTTAGTCAATATGATTTTAAGTAGAACAGACATGGGGAACCTTGTAAACTGTACAGCTCAGTAGTACCATTACTGGTAGAGTTCTGTAAAAGTAACAAAGTGTGGCACTGAAGTAAAACAAACTTGTTTAGATAATACTTACATCTCCTTCAAGGCTGAGCTTGCCTAAAATTTCATGGACAGTAGACATCTTGAAAGAATGCTGTAGGAAGAGAAAAACCAAACAAGTAGACTTAAATATGTTTAGAATTACATCAGCATGTTGTATAGTCCTGAAACACCACATCAGTGAAAGCAACAGTCCAATCAATCTGCTAATTCCAAGCAAGCAAGCAGATTTCAGAGCTTTCACACCACCATCAATAATGCAACAGCAAGAGGTTTCCATTCTACTGTATGATAAAAATGTATCTTGTCTCCTTAAAAAGAAAAAAAAAAGTTATTCTGTATTTTAAATACTTCTATTTAGGAACTGAGGAATGCCTACCTTAGAAACAGTCAACTACACTTATAACTCAGTACCAGAAAAACTGTGTATAAACATTATAGCCTGGTTCAGTTCAAAGCCAAAAAGCATGAATTTAAATCAGATGCCCAATTCCTGACGTCCTCATGGAACACGTTGAAATTGCTTCTATTCATGCAGACATTTTATAAAATCCTAACGCTTCAATCTTGGCCACAGACCACAATCACCTCTGTACCATCATATGGTTTTGCAGTGGCTCCCTGGTACAAGCTGCAAACACTGATTAGTAACACAACTGTCAGATGCTAGATAACAAGGACTCTTAAAATTATGACAGCTCCACAAGGAAGAGCCACTGATGCGAGATAGTAAATATCTCTGCTCCATTGCCAGAACCTGTGTAACCTCTTGCTAACAAATATGAAGAAAAAGAGATGGAAAACCAACCCCAAGATAGGTTAAACACATTGCAGAAACAAACACCCATGTGCTACGCTTATGTTACAATATCCTGCCTTTTTTTAACTCTGGTTTCTGGTCAGGGAAGTTTGCCAGAGCTGTATTACTGTCTTACTGGAAGGGTCTCTCAACTAAAGTGGAAATATCTCCCAGAGATTGTAAGTCAGAGCCAATACTTAATAGGCTTGATGCATTCCCCAAACTATTCTCAAATTCCTGAAAATACTAAAAGGACAGATATTGCTACTCACATTACCATCCAGGTCAGCTGGCACCAGCAAGCATTAGTTTTCCTTTTGAAATTAAAGCTTGTTTCTCAGGAACTATACAATCAAACTATAGAGAGCATTATTAAACAGGGAAAAGAGCTGGCTTGATGAAAGGTAGGAGACAAATGATGGCAACACCTCAAGACCAGTGACATTCCACTAACCAATAACTGAACCTGGAAACAAAACTGCACTATTTTCAGTCCCACAGGGTGCCACTCCCTTTACTTCCACTCATTAATCAATCAGAACTAAAAGCTCAGAGAACCAGAAATGAGTTTGAAAGTGTTTCTTAATATGGAAGGTCTAGCTAAAACTGTAGAAGTTTATTTCTTGTTTTAGCTCCTGCAAACCTCCCATACATCAAGAGGTAAGTTGAGAGATCCTTACTTTCAGCAGATATAGCAAGTGTGACAAGAATAGAACACAGAAACACAATTACATGGCTTTTGAGGGAAACTGCTGTAATCACACCTTTCCTCACTTAGAACGCAGAAATAAAATCTTTCATCTACTGAAGCAACCTAGGTATAAGTAACAAAAGCAACTTTACTTCAAGGAAAAATTAATACCCTGGTAGGAAAAATAAGATAGGAAATTAAAATCACAGTCATGTATCAACTTATTGGAAACAAAATCTTTTCCAGAGAGCTTTGCAAGACTCCCATTCTAAATGCATTCAAAACCACATTGAATCAGGCTTGTTGGAACAAAAACTTGAACAGAGTCCAGGAATAGAACACACCCTCATTTAGAGCTGGAACTGGGAGGTTCATATCATCAGCACACAACAATGCTATAGCAACTAACCGCCCATTAGCAGCAAGCTGGAAAAAACACACACACAAAAAAACCCACCACTAAAAAAAAGGAGTTCTTGCAAGAATCTTAGCAAAGAAAGATCTTTACTGGAGCAGAAATGCATCTCTTGTGACACTCTGCTTTGTAAGGCACTCAGATTTGAGAACAGACTCTCACTGTTCTCTCATTTTATCTGATGTAGTTTTGACAAGCTCTGGGCCTGTTCAAACACATAAACAGAAAATACTTGCACTAACTTGTTCTTCTCTACTCTGCAAGGAACCAACATTTACCTCCTAACTGTAAACTAATACTTTCATATCTTAAGGCAAGTTTCTACAACTGGTTTTCCTCCTAGATCCACATTACACAATCATGGATCAGAATGTTATTCTACTAAAAGAGATAGCATCTGTTTTGACCTCGACCTCCACAGTAATCACTGTTATTGCAAATCTGTTATTACACTGGGCCTGGTCTACATTCAGTATGTTATCCCCATAACTGGTGGCAGAAGGCTGTGTGTTAAAAGCAGCCCCACATCTCAGTTCCCAGGGGCACCTCACGTACATTACAGCAGAGAAAGCCCATATGATTAATGGAAAAAAGTGTCAGGTATGCACAAACAACTGCATTGCTCAATAAGCAGAGTTAGCATTTTAAGAAGCACTTAAAACTCTCTTAGAGACTGAGCAAAGGGTGTTCCCAAACATGTTGAGCCAAGGAAGTGGTATCCCAGGAATGAGAAAATGGAAACTCTCCACTCAGAACACATCTGTGTCAGGTCTGCAAAAACTAGGGCAAGGCCAGGCAACAGAGAAGGGAGGACAAGGATGATACACAGTATCAGCTGTAAATGAAGTAACAACTCAAAATCATTCATTTATATACAGTGCTAACCACAATTACAAATAAGTTAAGCTATATGTGCCCAAGTGAAACAATAAGGTTTAGCAGATCATTTAGACACCACATGGAGGGAAAAAAAAAAACCCAAACAAACCAACAAAACACTTCAAAGAAAAGGATATAAAACCTCTTTAAATCATGCTACCGCAAACAAGCTTCAACCATTCTCATAACCCAGGAGATGTTCCATTCCAGGAAAACACTATGCACATACAAAATTAAGGGCTTTTATTTATTTGAATTCAAGTTCTCACTTCACAGACTTTAAAAGAAAACTTTATTGAAAAAAAATAAAGACAAACCATTCCATACATTTAGCTAATGGCAACTACATGTAGTAAGGACTGCTTATCACAACTGTCTCCACCAACAGAAGGCACAGGTATGGATGGCTGACTCCCAACAGCACAGAGGTTCCAAAAGATTCCTTCACTCTTGATCTGTATGTCAGGGTCTGCACATCTCCGTGTAGATACAGCATTTGAAGACAAACACAACATTAACTAACAACTAACATTATAACTGCCACGTATAATAATGCAACTCACTTCTGTGTGACTTATGTTGAAATCATTTCACTTTTCTCCCACTTAAAACACACAGTAACATTCCTTTGCCCTACCTCCCCTCCTCACTCAAGGAGGAAGTGGTGTCCAGGCTGCTGACTCACAATCCAAAAGGCAGCAGTGAGATCTCAGCAGCCCTGCTCACGGCTATGCCCAAGCCTGGCTCTGTGAGCAAGAAATCACAGCGGGCTGGGCTGCCGGGCTGAGTCAGAGGGGCGGCAGACCGCGGATGAGCGCTGCCTGCCGGAACACTCCCTGCACAAAGGGCTTCTCTTCTGGCCATGCCAGCGGCTGGGCCCGCAGCCACACCCTGGTTGGCACAGGACGAGGCCGCTGCCTCAGGCCGAGCCCGGCGCGGTGCCCGGGCGGGCTCAGGGCTCCGCCGCGCCGCCCAGAGCAGCTCCGGCCTCGCTGGAGCCGAGTGCACGCACCGGCGGCTGGCCGGCCAGCGCGCATCTCTGCGAGGCTCCGGGCTGAAAAGCGAGTTTACAGTAGTACCATCGCTTATCCAGCCGCGCCTCAGTGTACCTCAACGACGGGACAAACGGACTGCCAGGGGAGTCCGAGTTTGGGAGCGGTTCCTCTCTCCCTAGCGCTGCCACACCCAGTGCCGGTGCGGGGCGCACGGAGCTCTCTCTCCGGGGACAGCCTCGCCCGCGGAGGCCGCCGTTTCCACGGCAAGCCGAGCACACGGAAGTAACGGGCGCGGAACGGCAAAGAAGCGGAGAAAAGCGCCGAGTGTAGGAGGGCGGCGGCCGCACCCTGCCACCGCCCCGCGCCCGCTCCGCGCCCGCCAGAGAAGAGGCGACGGCGGGCCGACGCCCCCCCGCCGCC
>VXBZ01006714.1:1666898-1704900 GCA_013399135.1 Heliornis fulica
CCCCCCCAAAAAATACTGGTGACTTGGAAAGGTGATTCACAGTTCAAAAGTATTTAACAGTCCTAGAAGTAACATCGATTCTGTACTGCAATATTCATGAGGGCCTTTAAATAGGAATAAGAAACTGAGCAGAAGCCAGACAGCCGATCTACCTACTAATGGATGTGCAGTCCCTCAGGGAAAGTTTTTTTTAGTCCCATCTCTTGTCCAACATTTTAAAAGCAAAAGCAGAAAAGCATAATAATCACAACACCCTCAGCTGAAAAAAAGTGTTTTAACATATGCAGTGTATTACCATTGTAACATATATGTTGCATTCATGTATAAAATCTACCAAGTCACATACAAATGCATTATTCAATTATGAACACATTAATTCTCTTACTTAGAGGCCCATTTACCTTTTAGTCCTGTCCTGCAGCCTGTTACACTGACACCACTATCTTCCTTAGAAAATTGTTCTAACAACTCAGTAGTTCTGAAGGTTACAAGTAGCTTATATACCACAATTAATATTGGGTAACTAGACCTTCACGCAAACAGTCTGCAAAAGCTCTGCTATCAAGTGAACTATTATTATTAGAGCCACATCAACGTCAGCATAAAACAGACTTTCCAGAAATTCCAACAACTTCAGAAAGAGAATAGAGATGTTGTCTCTAACATCCAACTTGATCATCAATTATTCAATCTCAGAATCACACCATTCACCTCAGTTTAAAACAGCAGCCTCACTGAACTTACACAAGCTTCAGGGACTGCTGAAGTGATTACAATAGAAAAAAAAGACTGACAATAGAAAAAAAACAGTAAAAGAGCATATTCAGAGTCATAAAGATATGAACATTATACTCAAATGTATTAAGAATTCCCTCAATTGCTCTCCACTTATGTGGGTCAACTGACATCAAAGGCACTTGTACCAGCTGGGGAATCTAAGTGGTATGAGCAGCAGAAAGCGCATTAACACTTTTGGCAGACCAACCAACCATCCCCTAATACCAGGGCCAGGTGATCCTGTCCATGGAAATATGATATACTCTCCAAACCTTTAAGAAAAAAACTCTGCAAAACCAATGAACTGAAGAAGGAACCAGTCAGATTCCGCAGTTAGGAAATACTTCTGTTATCTGCCCAACAGAGAAAGGAATGAAGAGCAGCAGCCAAGTGCCTGAATCACTTACTTTAAAATGAGACATAAGCTTCTAAGACACATGGGTTATTTCTGAAGATTTACCCAAAGCTTGGGTGAAGGGCTCGTAACAGCACCTGTCACAAGGGGTTCCTCGTCCATGACCACTGCTCCCCAGCACTACACTGAAGCGACTACTGTCAGCATTGGGCTGGATAAAAGGCTGGGACAAGGAATGCACTTACCACAAAAGCCCAGTGTCTCTCCATTCCTGTCCCACAGGTGATGCACCGGAAGAAACATGCAAGTACAGAAGCACCAAGAAAGGTTGTCAGTTTGTTTTCACACTGCTTAGTCCCCACACTCCCTTCAAATATCTGCACAGAAGGTGGTATTCCAAATAACTGGCAAATATTTCAGCTACAATTATCTGTGATCTCCAGCTTCCTGCATGCTGACCACAGAAATCAGAGTGCACTTCTGTTGACCAGAGCTTCCCAGAGTCCCGTGGATGGAAAACCAAACACTGTTATGCTAATTTCTCGTTCTTCCTTTCTGACAACTCACCGTGACTGTGGTTCATCCTATACTCTATGGACATGCTGTAGGCCAATGTATTCCATCCTCTCAGACTAAGTGACAATGCCATTGCTAACTCATTTCATCACTTAATATTGTTTGAGACTAATTTAATCTTCCCACCTCATCTTTCTTTCAATTCAATATACTATTGTCTTCCACCTCACCAACACTTTTGATTTTTCTTTTCATTATCATCTGATGCTAGAGGCTTGAAGTGCTTAACTTGACTATTAAATTTAAGTTCTTCTCCAACCCAAAACTTTATCTTTACAATGTTGGTGGATATGGGGTTGCTCCAGCTTTCAGTAGATTTTTCTCTCACTTCTGCAACTGATTGTCTGGCTCCATCTATACAGATCTTGCTCATTCATTTTCAGGGTGCTGTCTACAAAGAATGAAATATGCATTAACACCAGAGTTCTGAAGGCCACAATTCTGTCAATATATATTGCCTAAACTTACACATTTTTCTTTGATTTAAAAGAAGAAAAAAAAAAACCAAAAACCACACTACAAACCAGCAGGACAAAGGACTTTCTGGTTTAGGTGTGGCTAAATCTCAACATATTCAGGGAAGCAACACTACACTATGTTGCAATAGGATAATATAAATTCCATTCTGATTAACAAATAGATCAGGCAGACCTCTGGGTATTATTTTTGCACCTTGATTATTTGGTCTAATTTGGGAACTGCCATGATACAAATACACATAGATATGTTATTAACACTTAGAGTAATCACAGGTTATAGAGAAAGTCAAGTATAATTTAAAAGTTATGCTACCTGAGTTCCCAGGACACCTACTTGGCAAGTTAGTTTGTCTACAGCTATAGCAGAGGAAGGACTCCTGAAAGCAAATGTAGCCTGCATTAGTAAAACTCTAAACACTGAACTGTAATACTCTGTTTTTTAGGGGTTGTGGGTTTTGTTTTGTTGCTGTTGTTGTTTTTTTGGGTTTGTTTTTTTTTTCGGGGGGGTGTGTATGTGTGTGCAAAGTTTTTTGTTAATATCCATAATGATTCCCTCTAAATCCTACAGAACTGTAATTCCAATATATTTTATTTTTTTTAAACAGACTGAATACCAATGTCATCTTCTATCTAATACAACACCAGCGAGCCAGATGTCTTGTTAGGTGCTTCACCTAACAACCTAAGCCCTCAGATCAGTTCTATTCCATGTGATCTCATTCCTATAATAGATGCACATTCCTGCACAAATGTTATTCTCCAGTCAGAATTTAATTTACTTGAAATAATCCCTTTTAAAGAGCCAGACCTATCCCTGAAACGATTGTGTGTTAGCCAGATCTCTACTATTTTGTCATGTGTGTATTCTACAAATGAAGTGTTGTAATAGGTAAGGTAGGTAGCATTTGGTAGTTCAGTGCAGGTAGAAAGGTAGTATCCTTATGACTAGGACATCCAGGTTAGAAACTGGACATCTGGAGTGTATGCCTTGCTGTGCTATGGTTTGCTGTGTTTCTTAGGTTGTTGCCTTCTCACTGATAATGTCCTGTCTTTCAACTGTTAAGTCTCCAGAGTAAAAACTAAGTAGTTTATCTGCTAAAGAAAATGCTAAACAACACAAATTACTTCATCAACATGCTTGAATAAATTAATCAAATTGTTTCTAATTTACCTTCTCATACAAAGTCTGTATTGCATGAAAGCTGACGTAACACTGTTTAGAACAGGTATTTTAGCAATCATTTTAACTGTCAAAGACATGACTGTTCTACAGCTACTTCCCATGCAGAACCTGGAAAGTGCTTCACACATTACATTAGAATCTGACACCAAATACCTTTCACGGCTAGTAAAACATCTACCTCTCTCTCCCCAAGTCTCTCTCTCTTCCAAAAGCCTCCTCTTATATTCTGATACTGTTGTATCATTGGATTTGTCTTTGGCTGCTTCTGAAGTCTGTATTTGCAACTTAATTTCTGTCGGCTGTTCAGTACCTCTCCTCCCCTACCTGCATGCATATCTGACCCTAACCTTCGCTGGAACTCTGTCATTTCTTTTTTTTTCTTTTTTCCCCTAATTTTCCTCATCACTGGTGTAAATAATACCATCATGCTCATCCTTTTATCTCACCATCTCTGTGGAACCTTTCACTCTAGGCCTCTGGGCACAAGGAGCTTGTATGCCTCAGTTGCTTGGGATCCAAATCAAGACAAGGGAGCAACAAAGCAAAACACTAGCTAAGACTATAATCAGACTCAGTAAAAAACTCTTTTAACTATGCATAGAAGCTAATAATAAATCAAGCTGTCTTGGAGCATGCATACAGCTTAACTGAAGTTATACCAATTGCCAAAACCCATAAAGTTTGAGTCACCGTGGTACAACCCACCAACGTGCTGGCTGTCCACTGTTGACAGAAAACAACATGGAATCCCCTAGTCTGTCAAGATGCTCAGAAGGAAGCAAGGTCCTTTGTAACTCTCATCTAGCTGACACAGGTAACATGGGATGGTAGCTTCAAAGGATTAGTAGGCTTGTTTCCTTCATGACTCAGTCCAGGCAACTGCATCTTCTTCTGTCTGGCATGCTAACTAGAGTAAGTCAGAGAGGTACATGTATTTGAGCGACAGAGAGGTTCTGTGAGGAACATTCATCATGAACAAATGATAAACCAGGTATTTAGATACACAAGTACCCAAGGACAGAAAAGCAATTCCTCTGGGATACTTTCACCATGAGTACTAACAGTGGCTGGAGTTCAATTTGATTTCTAAACTAAAGCATAACTCAGAAGTAATCATCTAGTGTGTGCCTGAGGAGATGTTGCCTAGATACATACATAAACAGAAGTTAAGCACACTTGCCAAATCCCTTGGTATGAACAAACTCAGCATCTTTACACTGAACGAAAGAGTTGCAAGACATACAAACAAACAGTCACTACGTGTGTAACTGTGTTACATTTCTGTAGACCCTGGGGGACTTCCTAATGCCCTGCTCCACAGCCAGCTGCCCTTTCCTCCCAAGATATGCATTATGAGACAAAACAAGGATCAGACATTAAAGAAGGTACCTTCCATTCTCAGGTTATCATCAGTATCTTACAGCATGGTTTAACCTACACCAGCTGGGAGAGTTGCAGTTCCATCTGATTCTAGATACCGTGCTGTCTCTGGTTCTATGTATATTAACAGGTTAAGACATCTCAAAACCTCTATGGTGAAATCAGCACAGTGCTGCCAGCATAAACAGACAACCAGCACACATTACAGCACGAAGAGAGATTCTGCACCCATTTTGATGGACAGGGCTTAAAATGGTCACAGCTGCCAGCTCTACAACACTGTTCCCCAGCTTCCCACCACACCCAAAACCACTGCAGGAAATATTGCCAGTGCACACAGGAGCCCCTGACATCATCCAGAACAGACCAGCATGAATAATCACTAGAGAGTTTGGTCTGTCTTGCCAACGGACAGAAACAGCTATAGAAGATGGAAGCAGCCAAAAGTCCTCAGGGAATTTTTCCTGAGAATATTGTTAAAAGGTTTTATGTAAGGCCAAGTCTGTTCTGCCTTATTGTCTGCCATCATTATGTGCTTTTTCCACTTTAGTGACTCACAACACAAACAGTCTCATGGTTTGGATTAATCTCCTGGCCTCTGCCAAAATACAGGGAAGGCTGTGACACCTTAGATATGTCCCCCAAAACCTTGGGGAATTACTCTGAAAGTTTCCAGGAACCTAATTAAACAGCAGCTAAACTCACTTTAAAAAATTGTTAAACAGCAGGTTCCTATGGCAAATCTACAGGCTGGTAACAGCATACTGCCTTTTTATCTACCATCACATCATCCCTGGAATGGGCCAAGAAAATGTATTTAAGAATCACTTACAGATTAAAGTTCACTGACAGAAATCAGCATACTATTACTACAGCAATCTGGAGCACAGCTGTAAAATTTCAATTAAAATAAATGATTCTGTGAAACAGAAGAAAAGTTTTCTTGTGGTTTGTTTAAAACAAGTCAACCTTGATTTATTATAATCTAAAACAGTTAAGAGTTCCGACCAAGTTCTTACATGATCTGAACTTCATTATCTAATTAGGCCCAGCTGAGGTACCAGCTGTAGAAGAAATGATGCCTTGAAACACAAAGGAATGTCACAGATTCTTGACTAAATGTGACGGTCTACAATGATGTCTTTTTTTCTCTTTTAAGTGGCAACTTATAGCTCACAGACAAAATATAAGGCAAAATAACATGACTTCAAAAAAAGCTATTGACTGAGTGATAGGGAATGGCTGTTACAAAGAGATGCCTTCTGCCCATCAGGCTAAGACTTGTTTTTCCAGGTCAGAAGCATTGGTTTTAACTCTAAAACCAGAGATCTACCCATTTCATGAATCAGAAAAAGATATTAAAAGCCTAGTGTGTTAACAGGAACATGTAATACATAGTCTTCACTGAAGTTTGCTCTCAAACAAGCCTTCAGTAAACTTGAGCTAGATAACCTTCCCTGCTGTCCCCTGCATGCTAGTAGCTAGTGCTCAGAAGAAACAGATCTTCAACCTTTAAGGAAATAAACCAAAAGATTATAGCAATAGTACAAATACAAATAATATTCAACCATTATTTCCCTAATGCTCTGATCATCCAGGCAGTCATTAGATTAGTAATGAGCAGCCACCTGCAGTGTTACAGAGTAACGGTTCCAAACAACAGACGACAGGAGTGGAAGCCCAACTTACTGATGGACAAGGGAAGACAGGAGAGACCGATGCTGTTGCCCTCCCGTGAAGAGGCTGTACCCAAGAAAGCTTGCACTAGAACCCAAAATTTAAGTCACAGTCTGGCGCCGAGAGACACATGATAGTATGAAGCCACAGATATTTAAAAGCCAAAGAAATCTGTGCAGCATTTGATCTTCTCAGTTTGTCTATTTGAGCTGCTAGAAATCCTGTGAGTGGAAGATAATGCATTCTTTTGATAAATGTGGTATTGTGTGAAGTATTTTCCCTGGAGAAGGCAGGAAACTAACTTATTTATACACCTGCATACAAATTTACTGCTTGTTTATGTTATGTCTTTGCATACCCACAAAGAGGCCAAAGATTTTCAACTGTGATATGAGCACTTGTTAATTTGGAAATGACTAGAAAAATCTGTTCAAAGTACCATGCATGGCTATACATAATTATACCTCCTTTTTATTCTATTACTCTTGCTATTAGCAAAGAATATCTAGAGATTAGCACAAGAATACTGTTCTCCAGTTGCTAATAAAGCAGAACTGCACATCTGCAGCACTGGATGCATTCACTACATAGTTGTGAAATAAAAGGCTTTTGACTGCTAAGGTAGCTTTTGGTACGACTATGTGACCTGCTCAGCAGAGGGGATAAGCAGCAATGGGGTTCTGACAGCTGCTTCCTACCCTCTTTTTTTGAAGCTTAGATTACAAAAATATTTTAATAGTCTGGTTAAGTGCTCTGCCTGCCAGGCAGCATAGTGCACAGTAGACAGACTAACAACTGACTTGTTTCAATAGGAATTTTTTTGCATTCTTCCTGGTTGGCTGTTTTTTTTTTTTTCTTTTCATTTTCAACTGCTTGCACAAGTATCTGATAAGTAGAGCTTTTGAATGTAGTGAAACAACTGCAGTAAGCTTAGCATAGGATGACACTCATGCTGTTCACTCAACTCTCAGATAAACCAACTGACTATGGGATAAACAAGTTTTGTCTGCATTAAGCTAAGGGCCATGAACAGACCTGAATTATTGTCAAGGTTGTGTCATTATTCTAAATTTGATTTTAAGTGATGAAATGGAATTTTAAACAAATATTCCCATTTTATTCATACATGCTTTAAAAAATTCTGGAAATATAAACTCTAAAAATAATAGAAGCATTGATCTGAGCGAATCTGGCTACACTGATTATTAATATATATATTTACAGAAATCCTTATGTTGTTCTTTCTACACTGAAAGTATATGTCAGAAGGGAGGACTAACATGAGAAGATCTAGGGAATCTGACACCAGCTATGCCGAATCATTCCTTTAAAGACACAGCAGGAATGCACTACAGCAGCTAACGTTAGAGGAGGCAAGACTGAGTCATGTGTAAGACTTTCTTAGATGTATTTGGGAAGACCGTCAACATCTCAGGTATACAAATGCATCCTCAAATCAGAGAATTAGCCTAGAAACAGAAAGATAAAAATCTAATTGAGAGTAACTGTTCCAAACAATTGATTTTATGCCCACATGTACAGAGTTTGCTACTTTTTAACTTCAGAATCAGGTCTGAAAAAGAACTAGACTGGTCAAAATTTTGTTAATTTTTATTTTCCCATAGTTGATCATCTAAAGACACCTTCATATGAACTTCTGTATAAACTCTGGAGTTTACCATGAGATTAAAAAACAAACAAAAAATCTTTAGAAGGAAATGCCTAAAATGTCTTCTGCACAGTCAGACAAGTAGTTAGACCACTGTGATGGCCCCAGGAACACCTTTAGTACATGTTGCATACATAGGGAACAATTAGGCTTCATCTGCCATCACTTGATCACCTTGATGATGTTTTGTTGAAGAAATTTATTAGCTCCTTTTCTACCTAGAGATACATATCTAGCTATTCTCATGGTGCTCACACAGGTCTCTGCTAGCAAACTGACTGCATTTACACAAGATTATCAAGTATTGCTAGCTCTGAGTCTCATGTTTGCTGTGTTTCTGAAGGCATTAGTTCCTAAATGCCTGCAACGTGGTGAGAATTCAGAATTCCCTGGAAGAGGCAACAGTGGGGAATGGGAATCTATAGCTCTCACTTCAATACAAGATTTCAAAAGCATAATAAGCTGCACACCCTTGAGTATCAAAAGGCTGAAACCACCCTTGAAACACTCAAAAGGTGCTCAAATGTCAAGGTTCAATTAAACACAAAATTATTTTAAAACACTAGATTTTTAAGAGTCAGGATCATTACCTCTGTACAAAGAATTCTAATATATGGCACAGTAGAGTCTTGCTCTTTATAAATTACATTAATTTGGCAATAAATAAGAAATGAGAGGCACTGATGAAGTATGTGCTTATTCTTGAGGCAGAAGCTGGTAATACCACATTCTTAGCCGTTCATGACGCCTTAGAGCAGAGGAATCTCATGCCCATGCGGAAAACTGCTTAGCTAAGTACCTCTGAGTATGTTTCAGTAACACTGAGATGTATTCATGCATCTTTTGGAAAAGTTTGCAGTTATACAGATATATTTAGAGCCATCTGAACTGCCACTGTCAAGCTGAAGGAAGCTGGCTTGCTTTAAGGATTGTACAGTTTTGGAGAACAGTATCGGTGTACTTCTTTTGGCTCTTCTGAACAAGGACACTGCCCTCTGGAAAAATAAACAAATGGTTTTCCTCTATTAGGGCAATCAAAAATAGGAAATATGCACTTGTAAAGGCATGCTGTGAATAAACAGAATTATATGGCTACTATACTTCATTTAAACACTGAGGGAGTAGGTCACTGGGTTCTTTAATAGCTCCTCCCCCAACGTCCTAGCTATTTTTCTCCCCCCCCCCAAAGTTGACTTAAAAGTGGCAATGTTTTTTTTAGTACTTACTACAGTCTTTTAAATCCCAAACAGTAGCAAGAAAGCTGGTGTTGCACTTCACATAAAACCACCATGATGTCTTGTGGAGCAATGGGGCTTTCCTGAGGTTTGGGGTTTTTTTTGGGGTGTGGGGGTGTGTGGGGGTGTGTGTGGGGGTGGGTTTGTGTGTATGCACACGTGCAGTTTTCTCGTTGGTTGGTTTGTTTGGGGTTTTTTTGTTCACTGCCTGGTACTGCATCCTGGGTAAGCACCCTACCCCATGCCAGAGAAGTACTAATATGGAACGTCCTGAAGTCTGCACTAGGACTGACATTGTTTAACAATCATTACACTATATTATTCTACAAACTGATTAGAAGTTGGCAGTATATTGTTGCAGTTTCATTAAAAAAAAACCCAAAAAACAACAAACAAATGAAAACCCCAAACAACATCCCCAAAATCCCTCTGCAAGGTGCAAGGTAATTCGTCTTCTCAAGTCTTACAGCTAGATGTGAGCTGGTTTGCCTTCATGACACTGACATAGTAATTCAGCCTCGAGATTACCTACAGACCATCTCCATTAGGCTCAGAATGGCTGGGATCAGCTTTATGTCAGTGATAAGACTCCATCCACAAGCCAGATAGGGCACAATTCAAATACTCTGTGCATCTGATTGTCACCTGGCCACCAGCTGTTTTCTGGCATTGAGAAGGATAACTTATTTTGTAATATATAATACAGCAATATATCTTTGAAAACATTTTAACGCTGAAATTACATTGAGTAATGGAATTAGAACTTGCAAACAAAACTGAAGAATATGCAGAGAAATATAATGTAACAGCAACTAAAAGAAAGCAAACATACTTTTACCATAAATAAATATATCAAGCAATGGCAGTGCTTCTGGGAAGGATTGCACCTGCACTTGTAAGAAAGGACGTGTTCTGTTAAGAAAGGAGGAGCTTAGTTATGCAACTTCTCAGAGGAGCATCTCTAGTCAGCAGTCAAAGTTATACCTCTAGTCAAACTCAGATGGGCAAAGAGACTGAAAATGCTACAATTCCTTCTAGGAGGAAGCTAAAATTCTTTTAACAGAACTAAAAGCAGCTTAAATGGAGGTCAGCAATAAACATTTTGAAAGACCACATCAGAACCTGGGACCCCAGTATAAAGTCAGACATGGGCCTGTTTGAGTGAATCCAGAGGAGGTCACAAAGATTATCTGAGAGCTGGAGCACCTCTCCTTTGAACACAGGCTGAGAATTGAACTTGTTCACCCTGGAGAAGGTTCTGGGGAGACCTTATTGAAGCCTTCCAGTACCTCCAGGGGATACAAGAAATCCAGAAAGGGACTGTTTACAAGGGCCTGTAAGGTCAGCACAACGGGGAATGCCCTTAAACTGAAGGAGGAACACTTAAAGAAAAAAAACGTCTTCCCTGTGAAAGTGGTAAGGCCCTGGAACAGGCTGCCCAGAAGACGCTGTGGATGCCCCTTCTTGGAAGCATTCAAGGCTGGACAGGGCTTTGGGCACCCTGGACTACGGGAGGGTGGCCCTGCCCATGGAAGTGGGAGTGGAATTAGATGATCTTTAAGGTCCCTTCTAATGCAAATAATTAACTGATAACTGATTTTTATATTCTTTTGGAGACAAGCTGCTACTTGAAATACATGGCAAGCAAATCAGAAGCAAACCTCTTCAAATGGTTCAGTGTCTGGTACTGAACTTGACAGCATGGGGCTGGACAGAGTCCCCTGCTCTTGGCAGCTCCAATCTGCCAGCACAGGAATGGATGTCTGGTCACTTGGTCCCATTTCTCTTTGCTTCCAGCTGCTATGCTACATTAGAGGACAGAGAAAAACCCACAGTAAATCTATTCCTATTTTACACAGACAGTGCCTACTATACCTCTAAAAGGATTTGCAGTGACAGAAGATGAAGAGGTTTGGCCAGTCACACACAGTTAGTAAGTGCATCATTAGTGTGTAGCACAAAAAGTTTTCAAACACCTATTGCTGCAGAAATAATTAGATTTCCCAACCAAAGTCCCACTGCAGTTATTCATGCTGATATAAAGAACTGATGAAGTTCCATGGTTGTGCATGTATGTCAACCAGTAATCTCAAAGGCCAGGTAAGAATTCCTCCTCTGGTGCTCCAAAAGGGAGCTTCAAAGAGCCTGAAGATGATACAAATGTATCAATTTAATCTCATTAAGAACACCAGTGAATTGAGAGAACCAGACTGTCAGTGATCTTATACACGACTGAAAACCTTATGTATAGTCTTAGAATGTTTCTTCCATTTAGTACTGTGGTTAGTAGCTCAAAGGTGAACTGGCAGTTGAGCAGGTCATGAGCAGAGCTTCTCAGTGGTTGATAATGCTCCCCGTGCTACTTTGTATTCGGTCATCTGTGCAACAGGATGGCATCAACTTTCACCAGAATTGCAAAGGACACCAAATGGTGAGAAGAGGCAGTTAAGAGTGGACAGAGGAGCCACTCTGAAGAGAGACCTGGACATGGTGAATGACTGGGCCAATAATAAATGCACGAGACCTACCAAAAATGAAGTCTTGCACCCAGGATGAATTACCCAAACTGCAGCACAGGCTGCACTTGGATTGGACTACAAACATCTGCACTGCAAGCAGAGAGAAAACTGAACGCAGATCCCTGTGAAAATAGTTTGACTAATTCTCCAGCACTCCAAGCTTTCTGTTTGGAAAAGCAGGTAAATCTACATAAAAACAAATCTAATGAAGAAAAAATATAACCAGAAGATTCTCAGACTGTATAAATTACATCTAACCACACACTCCAAATGCATAGTTAAGATATGGTTCTACAATACAAAGTGACAAAAAGTAGTAGTTAAAGATTAAGACAAGCTATATATACATAAGCACACACAATCTACTTCAAACACAAAGCTGAAGACAGGAGTTACAAGACCGGATTGTGAGACCTGGGTATTCTTTTTTCCCCAAACTCAGTAGGTTGAAGCCATAAAAAAACCAACCAACCAAAAAAAAAAATAATCAACAAACAAAAAAACCCCCCAAAACAAACAAAAAGATCAGCATTAGCTAGCTTTAGAGCAACAGTTACCTGTAGAGTAAGATCCAGGCCCCATCTCTCTCCTTCAGCTGTAGTTTCCTGCTTCCCACAGCTTGATCATCTGTGTTACATTTAGGAATTTACACTTTGGTGCCATCACAGCAGTCAGACTCCCTCTCAGCCCTTCTTTCTCTTCCACAGGTAACTCACTTCAGAAGCAATCTATATCTAGAATCCAGCCCATTTTCTGGCTTTACCAGAATCTTTTTTACTAATTATTTTGTTCAAATGTTTTCTTGGTTTCAAATTGCACGTCACTGCCTGAAATAAACATGCTATCCCTTTTAGCTTCTCCTCTAATCAAACTAATTTAAACAGAACTTTATTTTAGATGGAAATATAAAGGGACTATATTTTGGTATTCCTGCTTGCAATACATAAGCAAAACATAAGTCTTTCAAACAACTAGCTTATCTTAAAGATAATTACTGCAGTCCTACTTAATCCAAAAGTATAATCAAATAAAATGCAACAGTGAAATAAAAAGCCATCTCAGTATTGTATACAAACTCGATTCTCTATCTATTCTAACCAGAAAAACAGTTATAATTAGTATAATGTCAGAAGTATACTAGTGTAGTGTAATAGTATACTACTAAGAGAAGGATGCAAGAGTTTTAAGTGTAGAAGGGCGAACAGACCCTAAATTTCTAACACATGAAACAACACTGAAACTAAATTCCCTACAAGTCTAGCAAAAGTTTTTTATATATACAAATGGAAAACTGCTCTGAATCCCCACACAGAGTTAGCTATCTGGCAGAAATGACTCACAGCTAAAATATTCCTATTATGAGAGGTCACTAAATGCATTAAGGGATTTCTAATCAGAACTGTTTCTAACATGCAAACAGCTCTAGGCCAGTTCAGCTTGTCATTAGCCTATCACTGCAGCTAAAAGAAGCAGAGCTTTGATTTCAAGGTTTGTTTCTGCTGAAATTCTGTTTGATGAAACGTTGAAAGTATGTACCATAAAACAGATGTAATGCATAGAAATCTTCCCTCACAATCAATTCTGTTACAAACATATCACAGAATACAACGTGTTTATATACTAACATTCAAAACAACTTTGTAATTTTTCCACACAACTCATACTCACTAGGGAACCACATGTCACCACATTGCTTTCACAGACACGAAGCATTCTCCTTTCTTAACTTCACTGTGGTAGTCTGGCTTGAAATTTCAAGCAAACGGCTGATGTACAGCACAGTCCAGTTGGGCTTCTGGAACAAGCTATTCAGTAACAGAGTACATCACTGCAATATTCATTTTTGAAGACATGCAAGAATACAAACAATGTACGTGAAATTTTTTTGGGAAGCATAAAAATATATATTTTAGCTGTGTAGCTGTACTCAAGTTTTCACTGCAAATTTATGGCACATGCTAGTCAAACATTCTGTTCACCAAATCGCATTCTTTACACCATCCTAGAAAGAAAACACACAAGTTATTTAAAATCTGGTAGACGCTTTATTACAAGGATTAAATAATTAAAAAAAAAACCCTTCCCCTTATGCACATTACACCACCACGATTAAAATACATTAAAATAAAAATCTGTAGTGATTCTGGAAGAATTAAGATAACAAGAAAAATAACTTTTCAGCTATACTGTGTCAGATGTTGCTGTCAACTACTGTTTCATTCTTCAAACTGCAGATTTTCTACAAAAATCATGAGACCAACAGAAAACATTTTTGTCCCCTAACCTCAGCTGCAGCACTGGCTCATTTCTTCTCACTGAATTTGAGACTTTCCCTTTAAACATGACCACTGCCTTAAGAAAGGGTTAAAGGTTTATAGAATGTTTCAGCCATGAAGCCAATTTTCCCTGCCAGCTTGTTCGGGTTCCTTTGAGGCTGCCAGAAAGCCTCAGATATTTGTGTTTTGTCTTCTCCTTTTCCAAGCCCCACTTATTGCATCTTGGTTCAGCTATTCCTACTTCAGCTGCATTTTGTTGCACTTCATTTTCCACTTTTTCTTCCTGATTTTTTGTTTGCAGTCATTCCTCTTCAGTTTCTTTGCAGCCACACCTTCATTTTTAACATGCTTTGCTGGATTGCCTTTTGTTTCTGTATCTACTGGCTTTCCCTCATAGGTGGTGTTCGATTGTCTTTTTGCCACAGCCACCTAGACACATGTGGGGAGAGAATAAAAAACCTCAAACAACTCAAGCAGACTTAATAATTTAAAATCTTATTAAGAACAAACATATACAAGTACCTTCAGAGAACCACCACCTTCTTGTCACTCCAGCCAGACTCAGAGGCTGTGACTGAACAACAGGCACAGCTGGTTGTCTTCCTGCTACTGTGGGATCTGATCAAACCTGCCTCTCTTGCCTATGTGCCTGGATTTCCTTCTGACAAATCTGTGTGAGGTCACTAGGAATTGATGCACAACTCTTATTTTGCCCTCATATTAAGTCAGAATGCGACTAGAACATGTAACTGAGCCTAAAAAGCATCCCACAGTCCACTAAGCTATGAATAGTTAGCATGTGGCTTTTACACAAATGAGGAAATCTATGCTGTGCAAAAAGTCACCCTTGGAAGTTTCTTCAAACTGCTCAAAATATTAGAGCTGAAAGTGGGATCTTTGGGATATTTCCAAAGCATGATATGCATCACTTATCAGCACAAACTACAGCAGGCTGGATTTCTAAAACATTTCTAGCGCAAGTTTCTTTAGATGCGGACAACTAATTTTCTTCTTATACAAAGTTCTATTGCTTTAAAAATAGCAACAACAGAAGCCAGATATTAGTGATTTTTTGTCTGTATCAGTTTTTACATATCCTAATTATGTCTAGAAAGATAAAATATGTAATTCTAAATAAATAAAATGGTTTAACTTGACTCTGAAGAAACATAGAATATAAATGCTGTGTATAGTTGTTAATTTTCAGTAAAAAGGAGTAAGCATTCCACACACAATTTTATATTTGAAGCTGTAATACAGAAATTGTGTTTTTCAAAATTAAGGTACTCCCCAGGCCTCTAAACAAAATTATATGTGCTTCTATAAAATAAATAAATATATTACTCTTATTTTAGAAAGTGTATTGCATATAAACTGTTACGAATGTTTAGTTGTATAGGGAACAGCACATCAATGAGAATTTAAGTTTCTCTAAGTCAAGGAAGTCACCTGAATGGCAACAAAAGTTTCCTCAGAGATGAAGGGGTTCAGAGCAATCAGAGACAGGTAAACAGTGGAAACTGTCTGACTGAGCTAACATGCTTGAGGACCAAAAGGAAACCTTAACTTTGCTGCAGAGAACCACTATTACCCATACATGAGCTTAATTTTAAATTTACAAACCACCAAGCACAGATCCCAGACCAGATCCAGACCCTAGCCATTGAAATCAGAAATCAGTAAATTCAGACATGAAAGATTTCAAGAGTGGTGTAAGGAGACTAAGGAAAGAATGTAAACTTAAGAGTAAAGAGTAACTTCATTCATTTTTTTTTCTTGACATATAATTATCCAGCACCACTATGTAAAAGCTCTGACAATTCTTTTGTGTGTGGTCAATTTGCTTACAGCTTCTCTTGTCTGTGTAAGATTTTGGCTATCAAATACTGCAGTTGAATACCCATTGCCATCTTCATGGAACCGTTAATCTGTACCACTCCCCTCTACCTGACTAATTATTTTCACTAAGTTGTTTAGAATTTAGTATCTTAGCCTTGTAAGACTTATCATCCTCTGCTGAAAGAGCCCAACAAGTTCAAGATTTTGGCAAAGGTACAAATGGAGATGAAGTTGGGACTGAAAAAAGGGACTGAAAAAAATGGAAACCGGGTTCTAAGGGCCTTCATATCAACAAAAGGCACTATCAGAGAAGTTACAATATTCACACTTAGAAGGATTTTCTATCTATTTCAGCAGTACTGCAAGCCTAGAGATTACAAAGCTTTTCATTAAGCCAAATGGTACATTCTTTTCGCCCACCAAGAGTAATATTGGCTCACATCAAAGACAGAAAACTCTTTGAAAGAAAAGTTTTGCATCAAACAGGGAAAAAAAAGTGTCTTGAAAATACCAAACAAAACTTAGTGTATCAGAGAACTGCAATGATGGCTCAACTGAATAGACCCTGGCAGTAGAATTCACCACAGCTGATTTTACCTGTCTACCTTACTACCTTTGTGCTTGTCATCTTTATTCCTGCAGTACAGTAGTAAAGACTCCTGCTGACTCCTCTAACGCATGAGTCCTGCAATCGTTTTAAAAAGAGACCCATCATGGTGAGGAGAAGCATCTTACAAAATATTTCATTTCCCTTTGCTAACTGAACAACAAGCTTAAATGTTTTTATGTACTGCAATGTTAAATAAAATGAAGTGAGATGAATCTCACTTGAAATTATTTTCAGGAAAAAGGCATTACTATTCTTGGTAGTGGATCCAGAACTCTAAAGGGTGTCTCTGACCCCAAAGATGACCAAGAAATATATAAACAATATCCATGGGATTGAAATAGATTATGTCAAACTGCTAATCTGTTTTGCCATCAAGTGTGATACTGACCTTCTGTTTCCACATAGCTTCCTGGGGTGCAGGTGGAAAGGTGCATGGAACTCTTCCATGATTCATGTGGTAGGGCAAAGGGATGCTGGGATTTAGTGGCACCCACGGCACTGAAAGAGTGGCAGGTACAGTAGGCAGATCACAATGAGCTTTATGTAAATTATAAGATGCTCTTGTTGTCTTGTCAAGAGAACTCTTATAGATTCCAACTGATGAATCTCCTGCAGCATGAGTCAATAAGTAAGAGCCCTCCTGCAAACTAAAAAGATAAAGTTCAATATGAAAAACATTATTTGAATTTTTTTGTTTGTTTCACTTGATCAGAATAGCTAAGTTCTTAATGGAAAGGCAAAATATGTTTAGAGATTTACTTATCAATCCTTTTTATAAAGAGGCTATGAACAAAAAAAGGATGAATTAAACTGTTTGAATACATATTATTTCATGTGTTTATAATAGATTCATACTGTACTATTTTATCATCAGAGTACAGACTGTCCTCACATTCAACAAAACATTTAAGCATATACTGAAGACCACCCCTATTTGTCAAACTACAATTCTTTAGCCAGCACTTTACAGCATGTCTCTTATTTGTGCCTCTGTATGTTCATCATGCTTCGTAAATACATGCAGGATTAAACAGGTTTTCAGGCAGACAAATGTCAACCAACTGCCCACAGAAAAAGAATCTTAGCCTCAAATCACAAAACTACAGAAATTATCAAGTGTGGGAAGACTCCTCTCTAATTCAAATTAAGAGGCTTCATGCACAGTGCAAGAAACTTGTTTCACCAAAAATTTAAGACTTGTAGACTGAGAGCCTTGATGAAGCTAAATAAGCAAGAAAGGGAGAGTAAACGAAAGTTACAGCTTTGTAGGGAGACTTAATGATGTTATAAGTCAAGCTAGGCAGAAGGGAACACAAACATTATTATTTCTATAGACTAAGCAAAAAGTCTAATAAAACCAGAAATCCAAATTTTAAATGTCAGCCAACACACAGAATATAAACGTTTCACAGGAGTGAGCTCTAACCGGCTCCAAGGTGTCCAGTCTCCTCTCAAGCTGTTCATTAAAATCAAGTTCTTATTCCTTTCCATCATTTATACAGAACCTGTAACCCTACGCACATTTTTACACAGGACTGTAAAAATGTGTCTGAAGAAATAGAAGTCAAAGATCAGACAGGTGTTCCACAGAAGAAAAAGGATGACCCGCTAAACGTTGCAAATAAATACAACAGGCAGGAACAGAGCACTTACTCGGACACTTTCTTCAAAATGTGGTGAAGAATATTTAATGAATTTGCTGGCCTGCAAAAAAGAAAAAAAATAAAATTACAGGAGTAGCAACTTGCAAGGCTTGATACGGATCCAATTCATTGCTAAAAAACTACAAGTAATACTCACTTAATCAGTCCAAGTTTTTCTCTTAAAATTTCTGGAGAAATCTTTTCTACCATAACAAGCTTTGATGTGAAAGCATCAATATGTCCTAAAAAAAACCCAAAAATTCAATTAGTACACTATATATAAAAGAACAATTGCAAAAGCATAATTTGTGGACCTAATGCACTTTGAAAAGACAAAAAACCTGCTCCCCTACAGCATAAAGTAATTCAAGTATTTATAAATTTTCCACAATATCGGCAGATAAAATGTGTGTCTGCTTTAACTACAAACAGCTGTATGTGGGCTGTCTTTGTAAATCAGGGAGATGCTAACAATTCCAGCAAATCTTACAGTTTGGGTGATGTCTGGGATATACAACCTCATTTTGCCACGGCCTTGATCTCATTAGATTGTATCTTCTCAAGTTCTTTTGATCTTTATCACTATATGCTTTCTCACAGAATGGATTGCAAGATTTTATCTTTTACAACAAATTTAATTTTGAGTTTAATATACTTGTTTTTCTATTCTGATATGTTATATGACCAATTGCATTTATTAATTTTCTGGGTATTCTGCATCTCATCTCCTGATTTTTCCCCTCCCTTTAGAAGTTGTAAATTACAATTTAAGACTTGTTCATGGCAAATTGCTAAAGACTATCTGTCTTTGGCATAGCTAGGATCAACAAGTCAAAGTGCTCATCACATCTGTAAAATAAACAGAAGTTTAGTCCATGTTTTCACCCAATAAGAAATGAAGATCATTAGCACAGCTTGCACACTAGTGTAGTGCCTGTGCCTCACCTTCAGGTTCTCTATCCCATGCTGAGGTTTTCCCCAATATCTGCTCTATTCCAACTCCCACAAGGAGGATGAGAGGAAAGAAGTATAATAAAATATGACCTACTCAGTGTTATTTACTGCCTTACTACAAATCTTCTCTCATAGGAAGTATAAATGCTTCAGTGGCACAGGTAAAACTACTAAACCAAAGCATTTCCCATTCCAAGCTAAACACTACTAGCAGTTAGTTAAGTGATGTGTAAGAAGACCAAGTAAGATGTTTCATTTTAACAATTGTTTAAAAACAAACAAAAAATGCATCAGGACTATGAATTTCTTTGAAACACTATACACTGTTACTTTTCTTGATGTCAGTATTTTGTTTAAGACTGAGCAGCTATGTTTAACATTATGCACTGCTAAGTAAAGCAAAAGAAACCTGAAGTCACTGTAACAACAACAACAAAACCTGTGTTCGTCACTCCTTATGACTTCAAGTCTCTCATTTCAGAAACATCTCCATTTCTAAAGTCACTGACAGCACAGCTGGGAAAAAGAAAGAAATGAACCACTCATACCTAATTTAGATAACTGTACCTTACATTTGAAAACATCTGACATTCAGTAAGTTACCTATACAGTAAGTACTTCTTTCCAACCCATTTTTCAAATAGACTTATTTAAAGGCTAATATTATCTTATTCAAGTGAAGGTAAACTATTCTTTTTGCAGTAGGTTTTGCTTAGACGCTTAATACAAATAAGTGAATAATGGCCGGGGTGAAATGTTCCCATAATTAGCAAAGCTTATCACAGCTTTATTTACTGCTTAGATGAAATATCTTACTTGGGAAACAAGTTACACAGATCACTTCCTTTGCAGGTACAGCATTTCCTGAGTAGCAAGGGGACTTAAATAAGTGCTTTACTAGCAAGAGGAAGAGAGCATTCTTAGGTTGGTTTGATGGTATCACTGGTTTTGTGCAAACAATCACTCTCTTCTCTGAGAAGAGACAAAATAAAAACAAAAAATTCAACTTAATATCACACCCTGCAATTTCTGCAGGAGGCCACAGCTACACGTCTGTTTTCTTTCATGTCCCCTGAGCTGGCAGCACTGCTGAGTCACTACACAGCTAGAAGATTGCTCCCTCAACCACACAGTGCAATTCTGAAGAACAATACTGAAGAACAATGCCTGACAATTATGGTGCACAGATCAAATTCTAAAGAACCTTCCATCCATACTTATTTGGTAATAAAGAAGATAGTTGAGACAGTGAATTAAGTTTTTTTTTGAGATCCAAAAACTCCTAAGCAATTTAACTCCAAGATTTGCTACATGCTCCAAACCAAATTTAGATTTGGTAGATGTCACAAAGATTTACAAAGTCTCAGAACTGTCTAAACAAGAATGCAAGTTGTAGACACTGTGTTAATAATGGAAGAATCAGTTCTCAAACAGTTGTTCCATACTTTCACACCCATACTGTGGGGGCAAATTTAAAAAGAGTATTTAATCCGTGGCTCTACTATTGTTAATTAAAAAAAATCCTTTTCTATAGGACATGATGGTTCACTTGAAATAATACAAATTATAGCACGATCTGAGAAATCAAATCTGTCTTTCTGCTTACACCAAACATCCAACAGCAGTAGTCTTACTTTTAGGTATCAGATTAATGAAAATTAATAACACAGTCACCGCATTTTAAGCTGTCCATAATAGAAGGCTACATTGCCTTTAGAGAACTGTTCCACTTGCCCCCCGCTCCCCTCCCCCCAGCAGTTTCAGGACAAAGCTATTGGTTGCAAAGAGCTAACTGAATCAGGACACTTGCAACATGGTAGTTTTCATAGTTTCTCAGAAATGCCAAATTACACAGTTAGCTGTGTAATCTCAGCTTGCACTATTTCTCAATGAGAACAGAAGGAATCTCTATAGAATACAGTAACACACTTTGTCAGTATCCAAAGTTAGTGACATGCTCTGTATTTGTAGAACTTATGGGTTAGTTTTTTTTCTTTTCTTTTTTTTTTTTTTTAAACTAGTGTTAGGAGGGGGCCTGCCCCACATGCTAGGAGAGCTAATTTACTGTGCAGGACAGCAACATCCCACAGTAATCCTGTGCCTCCTCAGGAACGTAAACCCCACAGTTTGCAGCTGGAAGAATCACATCCAAGAGCTGACAAAAACACCACTGGAGTGACCAATCACAACCACTGTTTCTCAATCCCAGCAACTTTTTTATTCCAAGCACATGAACAGAGAGAGCATGTCAAAGGCCAGGCTCCTGAACGGCTTCACAAGGAACACTCCGGATCCTTTCTGCAGCTAGGAGGTATCTACAGGAGGAGACACCGAGGAACCTCCGTATCAGAACGAGACTGCTGTTTATGGCAGACAAACTCCTGCAGCACAAAGCCTGCTTTCTCTTACACTCCTGAGTGCCTCTATAAAAAGGGGTGTTGTCTGGATGAGCTGACCACGTAAGCCATATGTTAAGTATCATGTAACTGATGGGAGATTAGATAGACATACATTTTTTCCACAAAGGTTGTGCACTTTGTAAGTAGATTGGCCCTCTCTACAGCTTCACTGTTTCCTCACACTACTTATGACTCTGGAAATGGTAATAAAGATGTTGATAACGTTTTCTACAGTAAACTAAAATTCAGTGCAGTTCAGTATAGCTCATTAAAAAAAAGCCACGCCTCATTGTGTTAAGATATCATTAGAAATGTACAATTGTGTGCATGATTATCTCTTCATGAGGATATTTTTCTTTGAGAAGGGAAAAACCACAGCCAATGTTGCCTTTAAAATGGGAAATGTAATTTCCAGTAAACATGGACGGCAGACAAGGATAGATAAAATCAGCAAAACTATAATCCTAGACACCAGATTTCACATAAACCTAATTCTATGATAGGGTGAAAAATTTGTATGCAAAAATTATTAAAGAGGAAACAGCATTTCTGAAATACTGTTCTCATGTGAGCCACAGCCAGCAAAAGTAATTCAGTGCAAAAGTGGAAAGGTTAGGCAACCACAGGCCACAACTGCTGACATAACAATCACAAAAAAAATTTTTTCTACAACAGGAAAATAATCCAGTCCCCAATTCATAACATCCATTCACTGTACAATGGAATTCTCACACCATAGCAAGTGCCAAAGATATTCTATGTTTTAAATAACTACTTTGCTGCATATTTTCCCATTTAAAACCTTATTAATTACATGGTAGCTAATATCAGAGCACTCTACATATATTAAGAAGTTTTCCTGATGTTTAAAATGTCATGATACAAACATGAATACAGCATTTTTTACATGACACTTGCTAGTAAAACTTTCCTTTTAGTGTCATGTTCCTAGTGTGCTTGGTTTATGTGGTTTTGGATAAATGGCCTTTACAAGTAAGATACTTTTCTGCTAACATTGCCATACTTTTTATTCCTGCTTTATTGTATTGTTCTTTTCTGTGCTCTGCATTACAACTGTCATCTCAGAGTCTGTCTACACAAGATCTGTAGCTTCCTGCTTCATTCTCACTGAATATGTGACTTCTCATTCATAGATCTTATTACATGATTTCCAGTTTCCAACTGCTGTGTGGTAAAGGACATGGAGTATCAAGACCACCCCTTTGACAGGTGTGCTTCAAGTCATATCACATTAATAATTCAGTTTCATGGATCACTTAGATATGGACAATGGAAAATCTAGAAAAATCATAGAATCATACAATCATAGAATGATTAGGGCTAGAAGCGACTCCCCGAGGTCATCCAGTCCAACCCCCCTGCAAGAAGCAGGGACACCCCCAACTAGATCAGGTTGCTCAGGGGCTCATCCAACCTGGCCTTGAATGTCTCCAGGGATGGGGCATCCACCACCTCCCTGGGCAACCTGTTCCAGTGCTCCACCACTCTCACAGGAAAGAACTTTTTCCTAATATCCAATCTAAACCTCCCTCCCTCTATTTTAAAACCATTACCCCTTGTCCTTTCACAACAGGCCCTACTGAACAGATGTGTTTAAGAAAACTGTGTCTATCCAGTGTTCAGAACTCCTGAGAATTATCATAGCTTTGGAAATAAATTTTGAATAAACTTATGCTACTATTTTATTTCCTCCCGTTACAAATTTCATTTCTGCAAAGACAGAAAATTACTTCCAGCACCTTAGATGAGATGTGTACACTGTTTTCAAAGCATGTAATTTCTCTTATTTCTGAGCAACAGAACTTGGCTTTGCCCTATCTTGCTTTTTTTCCTCATTCTCTTACATCTTATCTATCCATGTTATCAGTGTAGAAATATGAACACTGTTACCTCTTTTCAAAGAAAGGTCAAATACTGCTTTTTTTTTTCCTCACAAACCAAGCTCAAAGGCCAAGGAATCAGTATTCAACAAGCTACACACCCGATCCTGTTTGTCTTTATTTTCTATGTAAAAACAAGTGTAAAATTACTTCACAAAATGTACATAAAATGATGAAATGTGAGCTATACATACAATAAATACTTTAACTACTCCTGCAAGAAATAATTCGTGTTGTATACGATTCATGAAGAAAAATATCCAAACATACCACCACCCCCTTAAAAACTCCCAAACCCCAAAGATTCTCTCCATCACAAAGACTACCAATTTCAGAGAACTAAACACGCTTCAGAGTCAGCTGTCTTTGAAAAGTGAATAAATGCAGTTCTTGGAAAACAAAGACTGTTGGATGACATTCACTAAGAACAAAGTTGAAATATCCTTCTTCTAATATTCTAATCCAACAAGATTTTTAGACAAATCACTTATTTAAGGTAAAAAGGAAACCCAAACTGATAAAATTAAAATAAATCAGGACATACTGAATATATCTTTAATAAGTATTTTTATTTTTTGTTATTCTACAAATATTTATACTCTTCAGCAAAAATCAATACATGAACTTACCGATATAAAAGATGCATTCAGAATGCAACATACTCTCTGTCCACAACTGACATACTTCACTTTCTGTAAGAGCTTCTACACCATAATAAGACTGATATTCTAGTTTTGGCAACAGGAATATCGGAGTAAGCTATAAAAGTGAGGATAGAAAAAAATAAAATTAAAAAAAAATCAGCATTTGTTGTCCAAAAAATTAACATAATGGAACGACATTTTGTAGTTGATAACCATCAGCTGAAGCAACAAAAACATTTCACAGAATTTGTGTGATGGCTCACACTATGAAAAACACAGTACACATTTCAGACTACAGGGCCTATAGAGGAGTAAGGTAAAATGGAAATCAAGGGAGGAAAAAAATCCTAGGCAAGCTTTTACAATGAACAACATAACAACACCTTGTCGAAAATTGATCTTCATAGAAATTGGGTTTGATAATCCCTAGGGGTGCCTTCCAACTCTTGTATTCTATGCTTCTATACAACTAAATGAGTCGGTCACAATCTATGCTCTACTGCCCCCGGCCGGCGCTCCGGAGAAAAGACGTTACCGCTGTTCCACCGGTCAGGGGCTCACTTAGTATCAAAGCTTGATGCTTGGACCCCACTTAAACTCAGAGGACAACCCTCACATATTAACACTGGCAGAGAAAACAACTGCCTCTTCTCAACGGCAAATTACAGCTTAAATTTCAGCAGGAATTAAGCAATCCATCCAGTGCTCAGTTACTGATTACCAAAGTGAGCAGCTACTCATAGGCACGAGAAAATCACTGAGGATTCCAGAATAAACTTTCCTTCTGATGTCACAAGGAATATTTGGATTAGGCTTGCATTTAAAGCATTTCATTTTTTAAAGGCAAATGATTTGCTAAGATGCATACCATAGCCTTTTGAAGCAGAACTAATAAAGTCTCTTTTTTTATCTTAAAATATATCTGCTGTTTAATCTATCTCCTACTTCTCTGCTTAACTAGGCAAAATAGTAAGGGGAATCCTGCTAGAAAGTATTTGTGTTTATGAACATGCTAAAGCCTAGGGACAAAGCCTTAATTACTGCATTAACTTTTAAAACAGTTCAATCTGACATCAATTTACATCCAACTGCACTGCAGTAATGTGTGGGTAGTTAAACACAGAACCACACTACCTTATCATCTAATCAATTCGGTTTAAAGAAGTCATAAGTTACTTTTCTTTCTCCTTCTATGGCTAATACTTAAAGACAACACATACACTGAAGAGCTACAATTAAATGTACTAATCGTCTGAGTACAAACACATTTAAATGTTATGAAGGACTGGGAACCTCAAAGGTACCAGCTGAGCACAGCTGTTTAAGAAGCAACATAAAAAATGAAACGATCTGTACCTTTTGGGCCTTTTTCTTTTTATGGTATCGTGGCAATGACTTCACTTTTTGCACACTGCAACGCACAAGTAACAGCAGATCATTCAAACTGAATAGCTTATACACAAGGTTGCCATCCTGAGGTACTTCATACTCTGAAGGGTCTTCTTCAACCATCTGAAGTTCATTTGGCAGCTTTCCTATAGAAATTAAACAAAACAGAAAATGACAACTTAGCACATTGTTTACCATGAAGCTACTAGATTGAATAAATGCCTGAAAATTTGGAGAGGTGACTTGTAGTGAGTCTTTATTCTTCCGGAACAGATTGCTAGGAGCTAAGAAACAGCAAATGACCTGGAAGTCTCAGAACTTAAGGCACCCAAATTTGAAGTTCTCTTTCAAGTTTCAATTGCATAATTTTGTCATGATTTAGCCCCAGCCAACAGCTAGCACCAGGCAGCTTCTTGTTCACTCCTCCCCTTCCCAGTGGGATGGGGCAGCAAAATGGAAGAAAAAGGTAAAACTTGTAGTTAGGATAAGGAGTTTAATAGGACAGAACTGGGAGAGGAAAATAACAGCAATACTAAGTGGAAGACACATAATGCAATTTGCTCCCTGCCTGGAAAGCGAAACCCAGCCCATCCCTGATCCCTCCTTCCTGGACAGCTTCTCCCTTAGATACTGAGCATGACTGTCTTATGAAATATCCCTTTGGCTAGTTTGAGTCAGCAGCTCTGGCTGTGTCCCCTCACAGCTTCTTGGGAGAATTAACCCTATTCCAAGCTGAAATCCAGGACAAATTTGATTTAAATTTTTCTTCTATCAAATGTAAAATACTTGCTTTTTTGATTGACAAAATATTTCTGCAGACCAGCCTACTCAAATATTTTACTTTCCGAGGAAAAGTAGCTCACTACCATACAATTTCTTTTCCTTCCATAAAAACCTTGTATATAGCAAGTTCCCGTTTTTCTAAAGCAAAAGAATATTTCACATTCACATCTGCCCACGAAGAGCTCCCAAAATGCTCCCTTATGGCTGGAAACCATTAAATCTCACACAGATGAAGTGTTGTTAGAAACAAAACCAAACAAAAAAATCACATCTCTAAATAAATGTAACAGAGGTACTACTGGCATGTTACTCAGATGAAGGAGTTAGAATGTTTTCCTGTTAAATTTGGATGAAAATCTGAAGTTTCACTCCTTTTACAATGAACACAATTACTTACTCTTTGGCACTCCCTGAAAGAGACAAGTCCAGGTATTTCTAGACGAGCCACTGGGATTTAAGGCAGGAGCTGGCACGGTTTCTGTGCTTGAGGTCACCAATGGCTTTTGAGATTGAGGCACATGGGCTGGCACAGCATCAGAATTATCAGAACTCAACACTGGCTGCTCACAAGCTTTTTTGGAAGGTGACTTGAGAAGTTCAGTTTGCATTTTCAAGATCTGCCCAACAGGATCTAATTCTTTGGACAACTTTCTCACAGGTTTTCTGGAGGTATTTTTTTCCTGGTCCATGATATCCAAGCAATCAGTCATGCTTGGTAACGGAATCTCGTTGGGGGAAGGCAATTTGGAAGTCTCAGCTGAGGGACTAGAAACAGTGTTTGGTACATATGTTTTGCAACAATCAGTATTTTCACATTCTGTATCAATTATCAAACGCTCTTCATCTGTGTCACTACTGCATAAGGAAATGCAAGACTCATTTTTTTTGGCAGCATCCAACTCTTTCTTGCACCTAGCAGCATTAGCTAGAGTATTTTTTTTTTTTTTACTGTCCACTACTTCTTTGGTCATGACATGCTGTGCTTTGTTCAGACCTACATCCTCTGAGTTTGAGCTTTTATGAGATGAATTGTCTTCAAGGCTCAAGGACAGAATGCCCTCTAATGATGGAAGCTGCATGCTGGTGCATGCTGAAACTCCTTGCTCAGAAATGGTGTCTTTCCCTTCTTCACCTCCACTGTTTATAGTGGATGAATTTTTCTGTTCCATTTGCAGGCCCTGTGATAAAACTTTAGCAGGATTACTAACTGTAGGAAAAGTACTTTCCATTTTAGAAGTTCTTGAGAGCTTAACTGTGGCTCCAAAAGTTTCCAGTTCTGTAACATCATCATCAAAATTCATTGCTGTGTCATCTGGAAGAGGAATCTTCCTGTGCTGGTACATATCAGAATTCATCTAAACATGGGGAAAAAAATATTAAAAGAAGTAAATCAAGCCACAAAATAGTATGTCTTAATTACACATGAGACACTGTGAGACTGAAAACATGAAAAATGTTCTACTATACACATTTTGACTGTTAGGAGAGAAGAGCAGTAATAGAAAAAAGTAATTTCCATGTTTAACAAGGGGTATCTTAAGTCTTAGGAGTTGAAAGGCCTTTAAAAGAGAAATAAGATTCTTAAAACTTACCCCTTAAATAAAATGTTAAAAATACATTTTAATAAGGTAAATATTAAAGCTGCGAAGCTGATGTAATAGAAGCATTTAAAGGAACTAGACAGACATTTTCAAAGATAGGGCCTGCAACTGAGCAGTAGAGAAACTACTAGCAGGAAACCTAAATTTTCCTTCATTTTCACAGAACAAGTAACTCAAACTCTAACACAACCATTTGGGTTTGTAACAAGAGGTGAAGCTACATACATTCCACTGACACAAGTTGTCCTCAGCTAGTTTGTCCATTGACACACCAGAAATTGAAACATAAGATGGTTTGGTTGCTAGGAAGTCCATTGGAATTTCATGGAAGATTTGGTTCCTCTCTCTTATAGTCATTTCCTTTCTCAGCAGGGGTGGATCAACATAAACCACTTTAGCTGGTTTGTTGCCTTTTTAAGAATGGAAAGGGATTAAGTACATATTAAATAGCAATGAATAAAAGATTGTTGTATCATGTAAATAATACATCTTTCAGCTTCCAATTATTGTCAAATCCATCCACATTCACACTAGAAAAGTCAGAAACCAAAACTATGTCCAGATACAGTTTGAAACTGCAGCAATAACACACACATTAACAGTCAATTGTATTTTAAATGCTGTTGTAAATAGAGAATCTTTAAAATAAGAATTTAGGATTCATCATTCCTTACAAAGCATTATATTGTCAAATTTATTGTTTTCCAAAGAGATCTTTTTTCTTTTCTCTGATGAACCATTTTTTCCCCTCAACTCTCACTGCTGAAAATGATGGCTGCAGTTTATATTTAATTTAATAAGAAGCTATGGCCAGGCTCTTCTGCCCTACTCGTTTGTTTACACCTCAGCACACTAACACATGAATAATTCACAGATCCATCAAAAAAGAAAAGTGATACCCCATCCTATATTATACACAAAAGCAAAGGCACACAGTAAACATATCAGTGTTAAAAGCCCCAAACAAAATGCATGAAAAAAAAATCTGTGAATTAAAAACAGTAATTATTAATATAAGCAGTGGGTTACACAAAAGGTGGAAAAGGAAGGACAGGAGAAACCCTTAAAAAAACCCCAGTATATATTGCTGACATACTCTGAATGCCCTTCAGGTGTTACCTTTGGATTTAAACCTTAGATTTAAAAAACTATAAAGTGCATATAGAAGGAGTCAGGTATATATTTACAGATAAAGTAATTTAATTTTGTATAGGCAGGTGCAAAATTTGATAGCTTGTTTACTACTACCCAGAATTCTGCTATACAAATTTGAGTGAAATGCACTCAACACAGAGATTCCAAGACATTGTAAATATTCAACATGCAAAACCCCTAGTACATAAAAAAAACCCAAATAAACAACCCCAAAAAACCCCAAATCTGAACGGGTAACAAGAGAGAAAAATCTACATCCATACTACTGATGGAGTGCTTCACAATTAAAGTATAGCACTCAGATAAGTTAACCAGTTCATTCAAAACATTTTTGTTGCAAATGGCAAAAGTGATCTCCAAAGACATTGATTATTTATTAGTTATTCTACAATGTAAATAGGTCCTTTTAATTTCATAAAATATGTTTTTTCATAAGGCTTCTAAATTTTTTAACTTATGCAAATCAGTTTGCTTAAAAATTGTAACAGCTTCATGCAGTTCTTTTATATCCAAGAAGCAGAACTAAGTTCTGAAAAGCATAAGGACATTTATCTGATTCTTCCCCCCAACCCCAGCAAGTGGAAAACAGTTAGGTATCCAAAATCCAAGTGATATCTCTAGAGGTTGTTACTATTTTAAGTAACAAGGTGCAACATAGTTTAGAAAACTATGAAGTGACTTTGTTATTAGTTTTCCTCCTTGAAGAAAGGGGACAAACTATAGCAATGGATTTTAATGTTTATTTTTATGATAATTTTCCTTTACAACATGAAGATGAGAGACACTGTCCTTATGAGACAGCAGCTGAAAACTATAAGCTTCAGATTTTGATCCTCTGTGCAAACTAAATAATTTTTATTACTTGTTTCATTTCCTTAAATTAAAAACATGGAAGTACTTAAGAATAACTATTCTCTTACTGCTCCATTCTAGAGTGCTGCTTCTTCAGAAAAGGTAAAAATCTGACCTTATAATTTTCATTAACCGCAGTTTCTAGTATTGTGTGAACTAAACCAAAGTACCTTCTACCTTCCTGCAGCTGGTTTTACTGGATTTTCCAATTTCCTGTTCTTCAGCAAGCTTGAAGAGGATTATAAAAATACATGAAGGTCTTCATGGACAAAAATGCAGCTTTTATAACAAAAACATACTATACCTGCAACAGGAATCATTTTAATACGAACTGGAATTTCCCACTGTTCCTTGTAGTTTTGTCCATGATTATTCAGTAAAGTAAATAACGATTGATTACTTAAAACAACTTGAGGACAGTATTTCAAAGCAAGTTTCTCTGCATTTGAATCTGAACTAACATCCTAGACAGAAAAAAGTAACATTGTTAAATGTTTTAAAGACAGGTATGAACTTATTTGTTTTCAAAGAAAACCCCCAAATGCAAACAAACATGGATTACCTCTCCCCTCCAGCAAGCCCAAATAATACCAAAAGGCCAAATACCACAATAGTGGCTAGGCTTCAGAATCAAACTGAAAAAAGCAAAATATTCCCCTGAAGGTTTCTGGTTGAATCTTATGCATCCACCTTGCAGAATAAGAAAACATTATCTTCTTAACTTGCATCTTTCAGGTCATTCCTATTATTTTGAATTAGTAAGGTGGACAGGAATTAGGATGATTGTGAAACACAGGAGTGCACTGCAGAAGAAAAACAACCTCAATCAAAGATTCACTGAAAACATATCGCAGAACATCTCATGAGTCAAGCAACAGCACAACAAAGGCACCTAACATCTAACTATAGTTAAAATGGCATAGTTGTTTGAATACAGATTACATGCAAAGAATCTTAAAAAAAAAGTCAAAATATAAAGAATACAGATCCAGAACTGAAATGATAAAATTATTAAACATTATGTGTACAGGCCTCCATGAAGAGAAGAGGCTGGGAATGATCATGAGGTGGGACAGCACCAAGGATTACGAAGGTAATAGAAACCCAGAAGCACTGAGGACCATGACAGAGAAATAAAAATATCTGGATATGTTCTTTCTGACACCTGAGATATAATTAGTAACATTCTCTTGAGGTATACATATCATTCCCATTATTGCCTCTGCTACTATCTTAAGAAAAAAATGTCTTTGCAATAGCAGTGCCTCTGTTGAAAGCTTGAGTTTTGATATGTGAACAAACTCCTTAAATTAGTATATAACAAATTATCTGCAATAAGTAGTCACAAAAAATACAAGTTCTACAGAATAAAAAACTCACTGATTTTCAATGTGGAAATACACAAACAGAAACTTCTGATATTTAACAGTAAAGTGGAATGGAATCTAAAAATTATTTATCTCAGTATTGGAGATTTTGTTATCAAAAGTACTTTCAAAGGTAAACTAACCTAACTGACTTTCCAGAAAATTAGACAGTCTAGAATATTTCTTCTTACACTCAGGTCTTCTTTTGTAAATCAGAAGCCTTCACCCCTACATGTGTTCATATGTATGCACACATGCTCACACACAGAAAGGCCATCTTGGAAATTGCAAAGCAAGGTTTTAAAGGAACAATACTGTAGTATACAATTCCATCTGGATTTCACATACAATGCGCTCCAATTTAAGGACCTCTCACCTTCAAGATGCACTAGGTTCAAAAGGCAATAATCCAAGCTTTGAAGAGGACAGTGGGATTGCTATGAAGTAAATACTAAATAAATAATGGTATACTATATGTTCCTATGCTACAAATTAGGAAAATAAATAAAAAATAAAAATTACAAAAAGCAAGCAAGCTACTACATGAAATGTGCCGAACTGCTCTTCTCTACAAAGCACGCCTTGAAAATGACAATATAAAGGTTACTTACATTGTGCATAATAGAAGCCTTTTTCTCTGGAGTCATAATAGATGTAACTGTTTTATAGTCTGTGGGTAGCTGAACAGTCATGCTGGGGAAATATGTTTTACCGTGTCTTGCCGTACCCTTGAAGAAATCAAGCAGCATCAGCAAACAGCTTAAACTGAAATCATGCTGACTCAACACTGCATTTCCTACACCAGAAACATTAAGAATTTATGCAGGTGCATTTTAAAGTTAGTATTATATTTGAAAAATGTACTATTAATATAATCTTTTTACTGCAAACTTACAGTGAAGGGTGTTCACAGCCTTATAACCGAAGTAATTTCATTAAAATTTTCATTAACGATTTCAATTATAAATTTTAACCTAAGCACTAATATTTGTCAGAAATCCAAATCCATGAATGACACACGGATAAATTTATTTTAAAACATCACCAAAACGATACTTATATGTAAGATATTACCATTACAAGAAGACTTTTTTCCAGCCTAAAGGTCAACTGTGTTTGAAACTTTCCTCCCATGATACTCATCATCTCCTGGAGCATATACAACTCGGGATACTTTTGCACATGTCCAATGCAAGCACGTAATAATTCCTAGCATATAAAGGAAAAAAACTTATGCATTTGTATCTTTCATAAGAATTTAATTGAAATAAGGGTTTTTTCCTGTGAAATTTCAAGTTGCATTTGCACATACCTTCAGTAGCAAAACCAGATATATTCAGTAGATTACTGCTTATAGATCTGTCAATTTCTCCAGTTTCAGATAGTATTTAAAAACACCGATGAATACTGTAGAGTACAACTCTATTATAATCTTAAATGTTATCAGAACTGGAACACATTCTAAATTCTCCTCAACCCTTCATCCTATGCAAGGCTAACAGAGTACGCCTAAAGGCTCAGACCAATCATTAAAAACATTAGTACAGTTTGAACCATGCTAATCCACACAATTATTTTCTTTATTTTATCTTTGCTTTTATCAGGACCAGTATTTTTTTTTTTGTAACTATCTAATTTACACTAGACATTGGTAAAAGTTGCAAAGATAAAAACATAGGAAGATCCTGCATATGCTGAAATTTTCTTTTGTGTCAATTCTGGACCCCAAAATAAATACGTAATTCAGGTATCAGAAAAAATAAGTCATTTAGGTTTTATTAAATAACTAGAGTAAGTTGCTTCTGTGAATGTTGTTTAAAACAAAGCCTGACTCGAATTTTAACTCAGATTATTAACTATAAAATAAGACTTCAAGTTTGTAGACACATTTTGTGACCAAACAAGATCACTTAGAAGAAAAACACAAGTGTAAGGTATCAAGTTACAAAGCCAATTTTTTGAAAGAAAAAAAAAAGTAAGACTTGTCCTCATGTGTACCCCCATCACGAGTTAGCAACAGAACAAATTTATCTTGTGCATAGAAAAGCATGTAAGAAAGTGCTATGGCTAAAGAGAAGCAATCCTGAATTTAACTAAATGCTCTACTCCTTAGTAAACACATTTATTTTTCTGCTTTACTCTGTAAAAGAAAGTGATGCAGCATTTATGAGAAAAGACTGAGATTTCAACAGAAAGCAAAGTAGGCCATTTCAATTAAGGCAAGACGCCATAAGGAAAACAATCAAGATCAAGTTAACTGACTGATGAAAAAGTTTTAATGAACCCATATTCTGGAATTCTTTCCCTGAAATATGCTCTTAATCCAAGAAAGGTATTTCAAGTTGATTCATGTTTGATTTCAGAATCAAAGTGCATATTTAACACAGCCTGTACTTGCAGATGATTATGATTGAAGCCTCAGTAACCTCTGATTAAAGTGACTGTATCGTGCTAGTGTGGAGGAAAGCTTAACATTCTGTGTATGCAGGATGTATTTAGGACATTAACATTCTACCTATGCAATGTATATTTAGGAGCAGCTTGTCCACGTAAATGCACACTTAAAATATACGTTACCTTTTCCCAAATACAAAGACACCATTTCTTTGACAACTAAATCTACAGTACTGTACTCAATGCCCTCACTTACATCATGTCTTCATGGTTACAATAAATGGTGAGCCAAGCCATGCTGAACAGTGTAAGGGACGTGGTGACTTCTCATCCCAATACAGAATCCACAAAGTTCAGGGAATGATGTACCTTAATCACGATTCAAATATCATTACTTAAGAAGAGTTTTAAACATAGTATTGCTAATTACCTCAGTATAACGCAATGCATCCTCAGAGATAGCGTCATAATCCTGGGAGCAGCTTTTTGCAGCATTTTGGGCAAACTTCATAAATTCTGCAATTTCATTGTTTACTACTTCTTTCATTTGCTGGGGAAAAAAAAAAAAACACAACTATTTTAAGACAGAATGGAATACTCTAGGCTAGGTGTGTAACCAGCAAACTTTCCAGAGAGCTAGTACAGGTGACAGTATGGGGGAGGGCCAGATTCCACAAGCTGCTTAATTTGGGGAGTCTTTGCATATGTTCAGAGTTTGACCTAAGGAAAACAAACAAACAAAACCTCTGCAAGGTCCTTTTCCTTACACAAAATCAAAACCAACAAAACAACACCAACAAGAAACAACAACAAACTTCTTTTGATCATGTATTTACAGTTAATAAAAATAAAGGCTGCGAAACATTGTTGGAGCAAGCTTACACAACCAAGTGACAATGACATCTGAGCTCTGACTTTATAAGCAATTACATTGCCGTAACTGCAACACAGCAAGTACTGATTTGCTTGTGAATCCTATTGTTACAGAATAAAACTAAGGAATCTTCATTAACAAGATAGTATGGGAAACTAAATGCAATGGCTCAAAATCGTTTGCTGATTAATTACATTATACAGGATTAAGTGACACTTCCCACCAACAGGAGACAGCTTTTTACTATTTAAACCACACTGATGAGTTTCAAGTGTGAATGTGTGCCTTTCTACTCCCAGAGCCACTGACAAGGCAAGCACAAAAGGTCATTGCACAGGTTCCCTAATGAACAAATTTCCTATCAAAGAGTGCTGTCAAAGATCACATAAAAATATGTCTACTTCCTAATATCATACAAAACTGCCATATGCCACCATGAAATGAAAAAAAATTAAAATTCATAACTTCCTCATGATGTGGGTGTTTCTGAGGGTGTGTGGGTGTTTGATCAGTTATCACAGATCGAGACCATCAGTTGTGCAGACTACCAAAAACAAAACAAACAAAAAAATCCCCAAAACCCCACCCAATAAACAAACAAAAATTTCCACATGCCCCCCCCAACCATGTTCAATGGAATAGCCAAATACACTTTTGATTTATATAAAAAAAATGTTATGTGGAATACTTTAAACTTTTATTACCATTCACAATACTATGCTAAAAGGGAATTACGACAAATAGATTTTAAAAACATTTTTGCTACATTTTTATTAAATCTTCTTAAAAAAATAACCATATGCCTCCCTCTTTGAGGTTCATCGGCACATATATGAACACTTACCAGATACATGCATAACTCTCTTTGACTTGCTGCACTAGCTTGAATATGGTTTATTCTTTTTGAGAACTTAGTCATCAGATACAAGTATGTTTTCTGCTCCTTCTCAGTCAAACATGAGGTAAATGGATAGGGGAGTCTAGGTTCTGGGAAAGGATGATCATCAGTTGTGCTTTTAGCCTCCACCTCAACTGGAACTGTAGCCTGAACGCTACAAGCCTGTCTGATTTCTGAAGAGCCTGCCGACGCCTCCACATTTTTCTTTGCCTCCCTGAAAGAAAAGCAATGAATCACAGAAGATACAGTTTTAATATAAATATTACTATTTTTCAGAATGAATAGAGGCAGTCATGCAAGCCTAAATGCCAAATCCAGCAAAATGCACTGTGAGATACTGCACTATTCCAATTCCTAGCCTATGTTATAGGCATTTTCTTATTCTGAAATCTCACCTACATACAAGTGAGATACTGGTGCTACTGGTTTAAAGATGACTTTTTTTTAAAAGAAGCAAACAAAGCAGTGTCTCTACTGATCTGTATACTCAATATAAATGTGACAAGCTAAACACTATGCTGCTTTGTTCTAGAAACACCTGTTAATGAAGGACAGAGACTCAACACTTCATCACTCACTGCTGACTTGTGTTCAGGAACAGTTTACTCTCAGAAAGGTCTAACTCAGGAGTCAATGTTATGATACCAAAAGGAGAAAGACAACTAGAAAAAAAGCCTTACTTTCACTGTAAAATAAGTAAAATAAAACTACTTAATTGTAACAATAAAATCTGCAGATTTTAGTGAAGAAATTTCTAAAACAGAGAACACAATTCAAGAAATTAGTTTTCTAGAGAATGCTGAAATCAGCTGCCAAAAATATTGACCTGAGGAAAAAGGTGTAGCTGCCCTAACAACAACAACAAAGGAGTATCATTATGAAGCTGGCTCTTAAAACAACTCTAGTATATGAAGAGCATCTTAGCCCTCCTGCTCCGCTTAAAATAACTGCTCTTAAGAGAGAATATACTTAAGGTTAACAAAATGAACTTAAACTGCTGATCTTGGAAAATGCGTATTTTTAAGATACAATTTCAGCAGCAGAAAACATTTCAAATGTTATTCAAACCCAGCAGTATCACGTCTACAGTTCTTAATAATACTTCACAGCTGTCTCTCTGAATATGAGAATGTGTCCATCCTTGTGGCACAAACTGGCAAATTTAATTAAGCTGCAGCAGCGACAAGATGCTGACTCAGATATGCCAATGTAGGAATATCAAGAAATTCTAGCAGCTTAAATTGGCTATATACAGCACTGAATGAAATGGCAGCACATCAAGATCATTTCAGAATGAACTGCTGTCACAGTCTTCATCAGGGTGCAAACCAAAATAATCTGACAGAGCTTTTCTGTCAGTATTTACAGCATTATACTTTATTTGAGCCGACGGCTTAAATTTTTCGCCTTCATTTTATCAGCAACCTGTCTTCACTGTTTCTATTGCAAGAAAACATACACTGTAGTAAATATCTATCAGAAACCCTAATGTAAGAACTGACAATTTTCCTGCAGCTTTTGCTTTCATATTTGTCCCCACACATTTCATTTCTGTTCCTTTTGACTATGGGCACACAACCCAGTTGTATCATTTGCTGATTTTTTTCTGGCTGTAATCTCTGCACTGGCTGTGAACCCACCTCTACCATACACAACCCAATCCTTTCTTCAGTGCAGTCATGCCTACTCCAGAAAACCTTTTTGTACTTCATGTCAAAGAGGAATCCTACAGTAATATGCAGTATACCCAGTAGCAAGCTCTGAGGGTTCTGGTCTTCTCTGCCAGACAAGAAATGTTACACCAAAGATGAACCAGAAAAACCTTCTCTAGCTATGGACAGGGGATACGGAATCATGTTATGCAGACTGGCATTCCCCTCAAACACACTTCTCAGTGTCTCTTCACAAACATAATTTCCCTTTACAAAGAATTACTTCTCCACACACTGAACATACCAGCACATATCACACACTTAGAGCATATCAGCTACACCTTGGTGTTATGAACGTTTGTCCACCATGAGACAACTCACCATTTGTATCTTCCTGCCAGCTTAATGACTTCTTAAAAAAAACCTCAAACAGCACTAATACAGCCCATCCACCTTCTGAAGCTCAACAGCACAAGCTATGCTTTTCACTATGCAAAACAAGCATCGATTCTACTTCTCATCTTAAAAACATAAAGACATCAAAACTGTACAACCATTACTACTGGTACCACTTGTGTCAACACAATTTCATTTCCCGTTCTTCAGCTAACAATCTGTACTGTTTTCTCATCACACAAGGAATTAATTCCATCTCATTGCACCTAAGACACTGTTGGCTCTATGTGAACCTTGGCTACTTCTGAAAGGCCTAAGAAAAAGATCTCTATGTACACAATCCTCACACTTCTAAAAGGTGCAAAGGCATGGACAAACAGCAAAACATTAATTTCTAAAACAAATTCGGTCTGGTTCATGGATTACAGGATCCTTACCAAGACCAGTTAATAGTGTGACTCAGACTTCATCCCCCTTTGGTAACTAAGAGAAAGTGAGAATCAACAAGCACCAGCCCCCCCCTCC
>VXBZ01006714.1:1714621-1779633 GCA_013399135.1 Heliornis fulica
AAAAAAAAAAGAAAAGAAAAATCCTGTACAAATATGTATTTTTCCCTGAGGGATCAAGGTTACACCCGCAAGTGCTCTATGTACATATTGCACTGTAGAGGAATGAAGAACATGTGCAAAAAAAGCAACAATGATTGAAGCTTACTAATCAAACCTTTTAATAATGACTGCTATGTCATCTTGCATTTTGGAATGTCGGAACACAGCTATTCCTTTAATCTAAAATGTAAAAAACAACAAAAAAAAGAAAGAAAAGGAAAAACACACCTCTACTATGGCACATTCAATGAAATAAAAAGTTTTCCAAAGACAAATAGACAAATTCCATCAAGAAAATAATACAAAGTTCGTTCGTTTGTGGTTTTTTTTTGTTTTTTAGAAAAATTACATTACTTTCTTTCATTGTTTCACATTACAAAATCTTTTTTTTTAATGTTTACACAAATCACATTTTATTGCAGGAATATTTCAAGTGCCATCAAACATTTATAGAAGGGTTAAAAAAATAGAAGTCTCTCTAAAGTGGTCCAGACAAGGCTTTGTATAGAATAAATCTTTTTTCCACCTTCTATTTTTGACTTTTAAGTATTTTGAATACATTTTCTTTATTCCATTGACACTTAATAGCCTAGAAGCAGCCACTCACACGTACCCACACAAATTCATGTGCGCACACAAATGTACTTTCTCACACACACACAGGTGCACATACACACACAGATCTCGGTATCCATACTAAGATAGATAAGCTTTAATAAAGAACAACCAAACTTAAAAACAGCCTCCCTTTTCACCTAAACCTGTAGTTTTTAAACTGTCAAACAATGCTGGAGATGTTGAAGTATATTAGGGTGGTTCAAATGACAGTATGGTATCTCTTTCCTGAAAAGCCAGAAGACATCTCTGCGGATAGATATAACACCCAATGGAAATAAATCTTTCTGCAGACTTTAAGGAACAGATCATGCAAACCCAAAACAGTATTCCTTTATCTTCAGCTAGCCTCGAGTTTTTTGTCAGTAGTGAACTGGGTAGATTATGAAAATACTCATATGAATATTCATTGATCAAAAAAGTGTTTTTTAACCGAGCATCCATTTGATCATGGGATACCAGGCCATAGTCCCAGAGGTTCCACAGAGTGCATTTCCTCTGCGGCACTGGGTTCTTACATGGCCATCGCTCTGAGCTTATCCCACGTCCCCTTCGATAAAAGCCTCCTTGGCAACAGAAGCCTCAGCAGTACACCCGCCATGCTGGATCCCTTTTTCCCATCTAGGAAGAGCAAAACAAAAATGATGCTCTCTTGCCAAGTGTCTGTTAAGTGTAATCAGGAAAGCAGTTACTTTGGGTGTGTATGCATGCGCAGCCTCATTCAACAAGGTGCCAGTACACAGGAGCTCCCACAGAAAAAATTCCTGGCACCTTCTGGCCTGGAAAATCACATCGCAAGCTGTTTTCAGATGTGGAGGGCTTTCAGCTAAGGCCCTATCTGGCACCTTTCTATGGTTATGTATTTTATTAGTAAATGCTCCAAAAATCTGTGTTGTCAATGACTTCTGAGTATAAATGGATAAGTGGACTAGGTACCAGACAAAACCATTGGACGCTAGGCTGGATGCTGGTAGAGTACTAATACTCATCAGGAAAAGGTTGGAAAAGGACGTGACTGAAAATCCCCATATATTTTGCCTGGTAGTCTACTTACTGTCAGACGTAGGAGTTGTATCTTGCTCTAAAAAATGCAGATCTTATTTCCCTATTCATTAGTTGACACTGAAATTAAGTTTAGTTGATCTTTACAGGACTAGCACCTAAGGCTGGTCACATTCAGAAAATATTTGTTAGTTAAAAGGGTTGCTTTAAAAATAGGAACGCACATTAGAATAAAAGTACCATTATCATGCCAGTTACTCCAATAAAGTAAACAATGATTCCATGAAAAGTGTTTCAGTGGGACTGGAGAGAGCATCTGCTGGGCTTAGAGACACCTCTTTGGGAGCAGGCAGGATAGAGCAGTAAAGGGGCTTTGGGATTTTTGGGATTTTTTCCCAAAGACCTCTTTTTTCTCCATCCCAGTGCTCATGGAGGTGCAGGTGTTCCCCTCCCATGTTCTGCTTTGAAAGGGAAACATGTATCTCCTTTCACCCATGGAGATGAGTGATAGCTGTAAGCTTCCCTGATGTGGCAGGCTACAAAATTTTTAACACATGGCATAGGTAACTATCTCACTTTGACCCCAAAGGAAACATGTTTAAATCATAGAATGAGCCTGTTTTGCTTGTAATAACCCACTGGCCTTTTAAAAATAGGCTTCATTGTGCTTCTACTAACTTCTGTTTCATTTCAACAGCTGTAATATAGGTAAGAGACTGTTTATCCTGAGAATGTAAAGCAGTGGAGCACATTCTGTGTCGTTCCTTTTTCCAAGTTCTTACGTGCTTCAGAAACGTGTTTGTGTAGGCCTATGGTTGTACATCCTCATCTCATTCAAACCAGTTACGCACCTCTGTCTCAAACAGCCAGTGTATTTTGTGATGTTGTTTACTGTAAATCTGCTTCCTTCAGAACTAGGTTTACTTGCCAGATTTGCTCAGAGACAGTATCCTTCCTAAAGGGAATGGTAACGAGCAACAGTAAAAACTGCAAGGTTGGGCTTATTGGTTGGTTAGGTAATACGGGGATCTGTTCAGAATTACAGAATGCTGGTTTATGATACTAACGATTTCTTGGCATTATACAGAGTACAAAACCGTGCTTTCTAGCAACAATGTCCTCATCTGGTAAACTTTAAAGTGCATCTTCTTAAATAAGGAGAGCAATGGACTTCTCTGTTCAGCTATGTGAGACTGAACTGCTGGATACTGGAAGAACCTGGGTCAGTGTCTCATTTCACTCAAGTCAAAGACAAACCTATGGATTTTGATAGCCTAGAGTTTGGAGGTTGAAGGCATTGTTTACAATATGGAGTACAAAAGTATGTAATCTTTTCCACAGACATGTGATACACATATTTTTCTATAAATTCGGACTTGAGTAAATACCTTCAAACCTGGATTTATGGGCAGAAATATGCTTTAATAGCCATATTTTCAAAGGTGCTGTGTTACTCATTTAGGAATGATCTCCAGTAGCTTAGTTTAACTTTGTCAATGGAGACTCAGCACCTTCTAAAATAAGGCTTTTGACCTACACATCTAAACCTGAATTTAGGTGTGTAATTTCAGACACCCAGGTTTGAAACATTTGAAAATAAAAGTACCTTTGAATTTAACAGCTGAAAAGCTGATATTAATTTAGAAAACTGTCATTACTTTGAACATCTTAAAAAAAAAAAAATCTGCTTAACCATTTCAGGATATGACCAGCCTCTCTGTAAAAGAACATGGAAAACAGCAGCATAAATACCTCCCAACGTACCAGTACCTGCCAAACGTTTTTCAGTTAAACTTGAATTTCTGGTGCACATGCAACACAACAATGAACACGCTAGCATTTAATTTAAAGAAAAAGGTGCAAAATGAAAGTGCCTTATCAATTCAACAAGAAAAGCTATACCAGTAACTACATTTTATATTAATTAAAACAATATATAAACAATATCTCTTTTGCTATATATAGTCTTCATGCCCATTTACCCTGTAATATATTATAATGCTATTGTTGCTATTGCTATGGACCCTTTTCATGCCATTCTGTCTACTGGCAAACAGTGGTAGCTGAAAAAAATTGTCCTTCATGAAACAATGAGCAAGTTGTGCAAACTGATGCTGAAATCTCTGCAATGCACACCAGTCGCTGATTACTAGGTGGACTCTGTTCTGATCAACAAATTGATTGTTCTGTCAAAAGTCTGGGCAGTGAACTACAAGAGAAAACAACCTTCTGACATTAGTACCCTCAGTCTGTGTAAACAGAGGTCAAGGATTGAGAAGTTGAGACAGAAAAAGGGTCCATATTTGTAGGCATAATGGAAATCATATGCATGAGAAAAACAAGTTCAACTTTGTTTCATTGTTTCCCATCCTTCGCCTGACCCCGACCACCAAGAGATGTGCAGTGTGTTGGCTCCCTAGGTCTGTGCAGGGCCATATAAAGTGTCTTGGTTTTCTTTCTTTTTTTTTCTTTTTTTTCTCTCCTCTTTTCCTTTCTTTTGTTTTAATGTTTGTACTTCAGACATTCTAGAAGTGCTTAGGTGATACATTTACCCATCGATTTGCATCGCTGGCTCAAATTCTGAAGTGAACAACTCCTTGTAAAGTGGAGGAAAATGAAGTCGTACAATGTCTGGGTATATTGCTTTAAATGCCATAAGCTTTTCTGTATGTCGTCCACACAGTGCTCTTAAAGTAGACACTTTGCATATTAACTGTAAAAAAATGAACAGAAGTCATATGGTCATATATATGGAACTAGGCCTCCCGATCTTGCTGTTAGGATCAAAGCTCTCCCAAACACTTTGAGCTCACTTCAGCAGCCTACTTTAACACTGACATTTCAGAGGTGCTTAGTCTTGGATGTTTGCTATGTTAGATTAAAAATGAATAAATGAGGAAGCCACTGAAAAGCGCTGCAAGTAATGGATTAATGCTATTTACAGAATCACAGAATGGTCTGGGCTGGAAGGGACCCCAAGATCATCAAGTTCCATCCCCCCTGCCACAGGCAGGGCCACCAACCTCCAGGCCTGGATCTAGACAAGGTTGCCCAGGGCCCCATCCAACCTGGCCTTGAACACCTCCAGGGTTGGGGCATCCACCACCTCTCTGGGCAGCCCATTCCAGCACCTGACCACTCCCAATTAAGAACTTCCCCCTGATACCTATTTGTGAAAAAATCTTTAAGTTCCTAGGAAAATTCATGAGGTTTCTTCACTTGCCTACCAAGTATTGGATTGATGTAGAAGCATTTCATGGCTGGATCTTCATTCATGCAACTTAGTCATTCTCTTGGAAGAAGGCTGTCTTGACTACTTTTAAACCTACTGTGATTATGAGGGAACTGGTAATGCAATAGATCAGGCTGTTTTAATTTATGGCAAACAAGGGGAAAAGGAACAGACCAGAAGAGTCTGTACTTCAAAAATATCACTAGGGGACTCTCTGAACTTATCGAGCAAATTATTTTTATCAGAGTACATGGAAGAACCCTTCTTCCAACAAAGCTATCCAAGCATATGCTAGGCAAAGAATTAGGTGAGCTAGGATTTGAAAAGAGGCTGATGTGCAAAGCCTGGACTGGACCATCCTGCTTCTGCTGTAATTAATTATGGGGGGTGAAACTACGCATAAGCTCTCTGGCTGTATGGGGTTCTAAAGGGTCTGCCTCTGTAAGGAAGTGTCTAACCTTCTCCAGTTTTTCAGGTTGGTTTTTGTTTTTGTTTTTAACATCACAGAACTTTTCAATTTAAAAAAAATTAAGTGAAGATACTTTAGCTTAGCATAATAGTACGTATGTATGCTCTTTTCCCTAGGCATCAATATTTGGAAGAATATTTTGCTGAGAAAGAGGCTGTGTGGGAAACTTCTTATGGAAGGTTAGTTTGGGTACTCCATGTTCTAACAACTTAATTGTGATGCAGGCAGAGATTTCATGAGGATTGAGGTACGCGTTGTATAACCGAAGTAGTATTCTGTGTAGCAGAAAATGGGATGAAAGCATTCATTGCTTTTAATGAAGAACAACATTAAAATACTTCTTTTCAGATCATTATCAACCTTGCTGCCTAGTAGATCATCACTTCATCTCTTCTAGTTTTTGTAAATAGTTTCATCTAGGTGCCTTTATTTTGAACCAAGAATTCTGGGTTTATAAAGAACACGTTAACTGCTTAAAAGCTTGCACTGTCATCAGGATACAGTTCATAAGAACATGCACTGTCACAGTGTTACAGCACAGTGTGAGTCTTACCTTTGTTAGAATTCCATCTTCTCGGTGGTTCTTCTGTAGGACATGCTGAAGTGCTAGCTGGATCTTCTGTTGGAGTTTTTCAATTTTTACTTTCTCCTGAAGCCATGAGCGATCTAAATAATAGAAATATTTAAATCACAGAAATATTTAAATTAAAATGGAGTTAACACCTCTTGTACTGCACACATCAATCACAGTGCACCAAGAAGTATTAACTGTGTTACACATTCATCTTTCTTGTTTGCAAACTTCCTTCCCTCCACTTCTTATACAGAAATGCATTTCTACATGAATAGGTTTTGGTGTGTATTTATTACATGCACTTTTATAAAGCCTTTAATTAGAGGAATGCAGTCTATCTGAATAAGCTTTATTAATCATTTGCTAATAAGGTCTGTAAAAGGCAGGGTATTTACAAAATGAAGCTACTTTTTAGTGGGAAATGAGTAAATTACATAATGAACAAGTAGTTGGAGTGGACCTTCTTGCTATGATTTACAGTGACATACAGAAAAATCAGAAGCAAATACTCAGGTATTTAAAAAATAAGAAAAGCTCTTCAACACCCTAACAGCAAAGTAGCATTAGCTGCTACATCCCCTACGTGGCAGAACTGTGGGATGCTGTGGCTTGCATACTAAGGCTCTGGGCTAACATATTTCCGATCTGGCGGATGGCACGAGAATGGATTTTGTACAGTTCATTGCTAACGGACTCTTCCACCACCGCTCCCAACACGCCTGTGCTGCAGCCTAAAAGCAGAGTGTTTATGTCCTTGGGCATTACTGCACACATGCACTGACTTTCTCAACCTGTATCTTGTTTCACACAAACTACTAAGCCTTCCCAGAACCTGGAGTACGCTGTGTATGCGTATCTACTTGAGATGATGAAGTTATTTTAGTCACGGGTATGGAGACCCAGGCGGACTCCTGGAGTGACTTGTATGTCTGGCACCATTATTCTTGGATTACCCAGTTTCATGATGAGGACAGATACCCGAGCCACCTTGGTACCTTTGTGCCCCACAACGGCCCCACTTCACAGGCCCGAGGTGACACTGAAAGCATTCCGTCACGCACTTGAGATAATTCTGTTAGAGCTGCAAGCTCACACATGTTGGAGGCTGACTACAGAAACGCAGTGGCTAACTTCTGCCTGTCCTGTCTAGACTGACTACATGCATTTAAGCTTTTGCAAATAAGCAGAGTTCTCAATGAAGTGAAAATTCGGAAAACGACAACTTAAATTAGAATTTCTAACTATACATATTTTTTTCCATAAATTCACAGCTTTACTGTGTTTATTCAAATTTTGGTCAAGAAGGAGACACTGAAAAAGATGATGACATTCCACACTGTCCAATAATCTTAAAATTATCATTAAAAAGATTTCAAAATATAAACAACCTCTACCAAATAAACCTAGAGCAAACCTTTATCTCTTACCTGCTGACATTAAAACAAATGCAGAAAACAAAGCTATCTCATCTTCTGTCAGGTGCATAGAACATAAACTTTTTCCAAATTCAAATACAAAACTAATGAAGTCTTCACAACCTGCCAAAAAGAAGGTACAGCTCATGCCACATTGTTTAAAACTACCCCAGAGCTACAGAGTTGTAGATTTATTGTGATGCACGTAAAAAAATGGATGTAAAATACTTCAGCGGTGAATGGTCTTCTCCTACAGGACTGTGGAGGTATGGCAGTGAGACCTCACGCTTGCTTGATCTTGTTACCCCATTCCCAGGAGTCCCCAGCTCCCACACCCTGGCAAATCTGTATCCCTCACCCTGGCTGCCAGTGTTTTAGGAGGTTTTACACTCTGTATCTTTTCCATCCACAATTGGTTCTTTTGGCATAAATACAGATAAAACCCAAGTCATTTTCAATCTCAAAATTGGTTTAGCGTTGTTTCTGTTCTGAATGGAAATTTCTCATGTCACTGTGGACTGGAGGTTTGAAATGTGCACTTGGAAAGTGCTGATTTTGAGGCTGCTGAGCACACAGAGGAGGAAGGGGAGAGAGGCATAAAGGGTACGTGCAGGAGGAAAAGGAGAAGCCAAGGTCTGAAAACTTTTCATGCAGAAAAGGAACCCTGTCTCCTTTCATCCATTCTCTTGCTCACACAGGTGTAAGTCAGGTTACTGATGCTGTTACACATGCTGTTACACAGTTCACAGAAGTGTAGCCCTGCTCTGAAGGGGATTGCAACCTGGTGGAAGAGGGCTCTGCTCTGCAGATCTCAGCCCCAACCCAGCCTAAACTCCTGCATGTAGTTGGCAACAGACGAACGTTACGGGTCACTCGAACCCGCATCTGATACTGCATACTCTGAACAGTTTGCACTCAAACCTCAGACCTTGAGGTGTTTCAGAAATGCAAAGGATACTTCTGTAACTGCACAGCATTCTCCACTGCTGTATTTTCACTGCCCTCCAGAACGGCTTACAACCCAAATCTGTATCCAGTGAAATGCATAATTTCAGGATTAGTAAAAATAGAGAGGAAAAAACCCCTCCAAATGATAAAGCAAGGCTTGATTTAAATATTTTATAAAATTATTTTACCTGCAAATAACTAAATTTTGCATATTGCAGAACACCGCTAACATCTTCAAAGCAGCAACGTCACTATACTCAACATTAGCTTAAAACCTGCTGTCTTTTCCACCAGGATGAGTAAGGTGTTACGGTAGATGTGAAATCTCAGCTTCTGTTTTCAACAATTGTGTCCAAACTGCTCTCACCTAAGAGTTGAATTTCAACACCAACAATCCTTTTCTCCATGGAGTTACACTGTTTTAACTCCTGAAATCAGCTTGGCCTCAGAGCCAGCATGATGGTTTGAGCATTGAACTCATATTTGAATTTTTAAAAGCATCTGTTGTTGTCCATCTATCTGTGTCTCCGTGTGTTGTCCTGTCCCCACCCCCTCACTTTTCCACCTTATTATTTTTATTCTGTTTGTTTGGGGGTTTTGGGAGATATTTTCTTGTAAGGTACAACTCTTGACAATTCCTTACCTAAGGACTTGAAAACCTCTGGGCTAGCGTACTTGCCATCAAAGTAGACTGTGTTGTTCTGGGAGTCAAAGGCACGGCACATTCTGATGAACACAACCTCTAAAGACCCTAAAACAAAAAGCAATGTATGTTTTACTACTTCAGTAAAGACTTCAGGCGCAAAGAGCAAGTGAGAATTTGAAAATCTCCTGTGCTCTGCATTCAGTAGGAGTTGAGCAGAGTAGTTTCTGTAGTGCTGCAGAGCATAGTTTGATTTCCTAGAAAAAGTAAACAAAAAAATCCCATAAACCCCTTAGAAGTGTTTTCTAATTAGCAACTTAGTTAATGTCAATAAAGTACATATTTTTTTATTAGAGTAATGAAGTCTCTGAGGTCAAAGCAGCTCTACTGTTTGGGAAGTATTTGTAAACTGCATTACTTCTACAGCATCTAGGATTGCACAATTTTTACCTTGAAATTTGTTATTCACTACTAGTAAGCCAAAGTAAAAAAAAAAATACAACTTTTCCTTCTTTACCAATCACTGCTCCCTTTGTTCATAACAAACATTTCATATATGCAGATTCAAACTCGTTCTACCCAGAGAACTAAGAGAGCAGAGTACTTCAGTCACAGACAACCTGCAGTGTTCTAAGTGATCACTGTACGACATGTATGTGTGTGTGTGTGTGTGTGTACACCTGCTGCACACAGGTAACCTTCCTCAGAGAACACTAACAGAGGCAAACCTGCAAACTGACCCACGTACCTGCTTTTAAAAGCACAATTTGATCGTTTTGACACAGCTCCATGAAGCCATCGATGCGTTTGGCAAATTCCACTACATACTGTATAGCTTCTGTTATTTTGACTGCGCATAACTGCCACATTACCTCCCTTTGCTGTGTGAGAGAGAAGAAAAATTGGAAATTACTAACCCAGGTTTGGAAAGCTTATTTTCATAAAGTAAAGCTGAGCTGGGGGTGAGGGTGGGGGGGAATATAAGCAAAATAAATTCTCTCCAGCACTCCTGGCTTCAGTCTGCTTCTAAGACAAGAGGAATTAAAGCCAAAGCCTCATGTGGGTGAGTGAAAATACAAACACGTAAGGCTTCTTCAGTGATATCAGAAGAAATCCATGTTGGGGTGGGTTTACTTCAAAAACCAAGAATACAAAGTGTAATGATTCTGGTCATTTCAGTGGGAGTTTTATTCACTGCATCAAAAGAAAATGCCAATTTACACTAGTAGCACATCATCACTTTTTGTTTTTCAAGCAACCTCTGTTTTGTACTGAATGTATATTATCTAACTTGCTGGTCTTCATGAAGATACATGAAAACATACATGAAGATCTTTGTGTTAGCAACCCAAAGGCAACATGCAAGTAGTGATTTTTTCATATGTTGATAACACTTGAGAATGAAATTACCTAATGAGCGGGGAAAAAATATTCTTAGAGGTTAAGGGTTTTTTTTGTGGAAATGAAAACTATGTTCAAAGAACAGCATGTTGTAATAGTGCTTCCCAAGACAGTTTTCCACAAGTAGCCAGTTAGTAGTAGTTTCTGGATGGAAAACAGGTTGGATTGGAGGTATGGCATCTATTCTGTAGGTAAAACTGAAACATGGAGTGAAAACTATCGAACTAGCCAGGATTACAACAGAAATCTGGCAGAGTTCTGCCAAAAAAACACACAACAGGTAAAATTACACAACTTGGTTTCAGCTTTTGTTGTTGCTGATCCAGGAGGTTACAAATTAAGAAGTAAAAGCAACATGACATTTAGGTTTGAAAAAATATCCCTGTTTTGTATCCTTGTTTATCAATCCCTGACAGATAAATTTTAGGAGTATGTCTTTGCCTGTAAAAATCACAGAGGCAGAGGATATCATCATCTATCTGGTATCTTTTGATTAAAAATACACAAAAACATACGTTCTGGGTAGTAAACAAAGCAGCAAAACCATGAATTTTGCAGTGTGTTACATAAGTACCATGCTTTTAAAAAAAAACAGAAAAAAAAAGACCATGCCATGGTTTGGCATGCTTTTATACCTTGTTCTGGTAGTTCTCGATTTCTTCCTGCAGAAAAGTCTGCCATGTTATCTGCTGTAACTCCTCTCTCAAGTACTGGCAAGTTTCCATGTGCGACTTGGAAATATTCTGCGCAAGATGTTCTAAAAGAAAGACCAGAAAGTGACACCCGTTAAAATGCAAAGCTATACCTTAGACATGAGAAAGCTGACACATACTGCAGTTGCAACAGGGGGGAGGCAGGAGAGGGTTAGCTGTTAGGAAAATTGCTTTAGTTTCTTCAAATGTCTTGGATTTCACTTCATGCTAAGCACTTTTAATGCAAACCACTCTTGGACGGGAGGAACCCAGCAGAACCCAGTTCTGGCTGCAGCTGGTAGAGCTCCTCTGGGACCTGCACGTCCTTTAGAGGGCACTCAGTGTGCACAGCCCTGCTCACCTGCTCCCAGAGCCCGTCTGAGACCATCACGCAGGAACACCAAACACAGCGCTTCCTAAATGTCCCAAGATGTTTCAGTGAGCTCATTCTGAACAAACTAACTCCTGCTGGGGACGAACTGTGTTCTCACACAGCAGTAGCTGTGACAGCAAGCTTGCAAGAGCGAGAAGCTTGCAAAGTAAAGGCAAACTTGGTGAAACCCAGGAGCATTCAAACCACTGCAAATCCAGTAGGCGACCTTGGTGCCTTTAGCAAGACAGTCTGCCTGCTGTTAAGGCTTTTTAAATAAACATTTAAAACATTTTAAAAAATATTTTATTTCCAAAGAAATTATTTTCTGCTGCGATCTATACTTGGCTAAAAGACCCACAAGGCAGATCTGTATTTCTTACTAAGGCTTGATTCCATAAACTTTTAGGAGCACCTTCAAAAGCACAAACAGCATTTAGACATCTAAATTCTATTTTAGCATGTGACAAGTAGAGGTCTGGTGACTTGTCTCACAGTTCTGCAGTTTAGGCCACTGGACAGGCTTAACATGAACAAGAACAGTGGTTGTCAACAAGGGGGCCTTCCGAGGGCCAACTCCAACTCTTCAGAAGCCGAACGGCTGGACCTGTTTAGTATCGTACTTATTGCATTAATAGTTTGATGTCAGATACTACCTTTAGTGCACAGCTAAGGTAAAATCTGACTGTATGTGCTACCTGAGCAGTCAGGACAGCGGAACACAACAAGGTACTGTTGGTTGTCTTGGGTTGTCACAGAGCTTTTGCGTGTTTTTTCCCTTCCAAGTGTGTACTCAGAGCGTTGGCTCTCACTAGTGGCAGCTGACAGTGTTACACCGGCGCCCTTTGGATGCAGGAGGCGAAAGAGCAACGTGCTATTCGTGAACCTCGGCCTCACTTCTGGGCTGGGTTTCAGCACACACCTAAATACTTTCATTGAACAGCCACACCTTTCTAAATTGAAACCTTAGTCTGGAAGACAAACAGTCGTGAAACATTGTTTGGTAACCTCGCTGCTGGTTACCAAATCATGCTCTGTAGGGTGTCAGTGCATGTGCTGGCCAAGTAAAGGTAAGCAATGTTACAAGTGTATTTTTAGGCCAGTGTTCTAAACTCAACACCTGGCCTAGGAAGGAAAAGCCCTTTCTTTCTGTTTGGGCGTTTAGTATAGATCTTTAGTAACTCCCACGAGAAGATTAACTACCATTTGATTGAGATGGAGCCAGGAGCACAGACTTTATCCTAATTTTTTCTTCTTTTTTACTTATCTGTAACTGAAATTATTTGAACTCAAGCCAGACACAATATTTTGGCTATCACAACAAATTACACTGTGTACAACTGCTTTCTGCAACATAAGGATATTAATATGTAGGCCTTCTTGTCCCTTTCTCTCTGCAAAATTTCTCAAAAGAACATAAGAGATTTTGTTTGGTTTACCTTAGTTTATCATATACTTGCCTCTAACTAAAAAAAAGTTAGCAAAAAGAGAAAAATTTAAGTTTGAATACTTGACTTTTCAGACTATTTGTAAGTTTTCATAATGGAGTAATTGGAAAAACGTTGCTTAAGCAAGCAAAATCAGTGTTTTAACTGCCTGACTGCTTATGTAAGTAAAAGCATCTTAAAGCTAGTGTCCTGTTTCAGTTTGCTTATAACCAGTTCACCCAGTGTGCTCTAACTCCAGCCTCATATGTTGACAAGTCATAGTTGTGGAACTCAGCCCTACCGTAATTGTTCAGAGAAGAGTTTAAAATAAAACACACTAATTAATATGTTGGTTAGAAGGTTCTTATGGAAATGATCAAATCTAGCTACATTCAAACATTTTCTGAAGTATCTGGGGCCAGATTCTCTTGAACCAGTGGCAAAGAGAACTGCCCCCAGATTACAGACAGTGCTTTGGATTCATGTTTCCCAGATACGGGTAGAGAGCAGAAGAAAATCATCCTCATTGCTTTTTGTCAGAAAATAAGAGTACAGAGGCAATGAAAAAGAAAAGACAATGTTAAAAAATAATCCCCAAGTACAGTAACACTGCCTGTTTGCTCAGCACTAGAGATTAGCTTGTTAATCAGTATGCAGAGGGTTCTATTGCATGGACTGAAACAAAAGCAACACTAGCTGACCAGCCGCAGGCTCCGGGATTTTTATCCCAGTTCCATAAGGTGTTTGCCATGTACCACTCGGGATACCGTGCACGCCACGGAGGAATGACCACCCATGCTCACAGCTGTGCTGAGGCAGCACTCTCACTGTCACCTGGCTAAACGTGTCATTTCAATCCAAAGGATACTATTAAGACAATTACAATGGAAGCTTTTCTCTCTCATTACCTAATTCTGCCATGGACACAGTTGGAGAGGTCTCCCCATTTGTAAAAGAACAATAAGGGAAGAAGCCCGATGCTGGTGTGTAGTCACATATTGGTTCTGGTTTGATTCCATTAATATCAAGACCCGACTGATCTGGAGAAGGCTGTATGTCTAAGTAGAAGCTGCTAACTGCAGAGTCTGCTTTGCTACCTTCAGGGGTATGCCCATCAATGTAATTACTGAGGTCATCATGTAGCTCTGTTAACCCATTGGTGGTGATATTGTATGTTGGTGTTAGTGGTTCTGCCTCTCCTGGCTGCTGCTGATGATCTCGCTGCTGCTGCTGCATTCGATGTTTCTGTACCTCTGCATACAGGCTGTCACGTTGCTTTTTTGACATTCGACCAAACTTTACAGCTGAAAAAGAGACACACAGTATGTTATGTTTCTGCAAAGCCACTGCTGCATTTTAATTGCCTGGAAGGATGCAGTATACAAGGCAATTGAGGACTGACAGACCTAACAATCACAGCTGGTAACAGCTGCAGCAGCTACTCTTCTAAGGCCTGTTTTAGCATGTTACTGGAATGGACCATCGGAAGTCCCTGTCTTGGCTTAATTCATTAACTACCCACTTCTCTTCTGAAGAAATTTTATATGTCCACCAAAGCTGACAGATGTCTCTCTCCAGCATTCAAATCCTGCCTAGGAAAGTAGAAGCTAATCCAGAATCTGCCATCTTGATGTGAACTGTCCCAGTCCGGCTGGCTGCACGTTCATACTGCAGAGCGAATGAACCTGGAGTTGGCTATGAACACGTGGGACGTATCTCAGAGTATCAAAGGACAGCTTTATTGATGCTGGGACCAACGCTTGTGGGAAGAACCACAGAACTCCCTTTCAGTGCAGCTTACTGTGACAAGTAAAACTGCTGAGCTGGTGAATTACTGTTAAAATACACGCGTGTGCATATGCACTCTTATGTGTGCAGCTCTCCACTAAATGATTATTATTTTGTGAAACATAAATATGAACCGTAAGCCAGAAGCAACTGGTTTGCAACATCCAGGGGACTCTTAAGAATATCATATGGGATTTCTAGGACCTGCATCTGCTTTAAGTCTCACCACTAAGGGAGGTGACTGCCATCTGACACTTCTCTACAGCAGAACAAATGGGTTGGAGGAACTAGTCATTACGTGATACCCATTTCAGGTTTTCAGTTTCACGCCAAAATTACGACAACATAATTTAACTCGTAAGTGTAACCTGAAAACCAGCTCCTTCACTGAGCCTCATGTACACACAGTAATGCATATGTATTTGTTGCACATGTAGCGTTGCTGTCACTAGGGCTGGGAAAACAAGTCAGATCTTCAGGTTGAGGAAGCGATGGCAGCTTCGTCACATCTGTGGGGGAGGTGTGCAGGTATCAGCTGCAAATCCAGTTCTAGTTGAGTTACCTGAGCTTCCATTTACAGAGGTGGTGGGTTTCGTCACTGCACTATACATGAGGTGGAGCTTAATGTTAACAGCACCAGAACACATTTTCTTCAGAATTCAATCTTTGAGCAAACACTGTGCCATTTCCTCTCTGTGTTTTTCCCATTATTCATTATACACACATTCAAACTTCTCCACGTACTGTGAAAACAGGTCTGATCCATACCAACACAACAATCGGGGGTTACTTGCCATTACAGTATGTCGCTTAAATCACAATGAACACCTAGAGAAAAGTATTAACATTAGACTAGAAACTGCCTCTTCAAAAGGTGACCACAGGCAGAACTCTTAACTAGGAGCTGTAATACAGGAGTAGAGAAAAAAGATAAATCCAAGAGCTTTGCACATGCTCTGACATATATATTTACATGAATATAGAGCAACATAAAAAAACCACTCAGCAATCTCAACTGTCAGCTCTATACACAATTAACTTGTAACTCCTCTGCTGTTTCCCTTGAAGAAACAGGACACTAAAGATTACTGTTTGCAGTTATGCTGTGCGTTAGCAGAGCTCACCATCTCGAGACATCCCCACAGCAAGGCATTTCTGTAACCGACAGTGTTGGCAGCGGTTTCTACTAGTTCGGTCAATCAAACAGTTCTTCTGACGTGGACAGGAGTAGGTAGCATTGCTCTGCTGACTCCTTCTGAAAAAGCCCTGCAAGTGAATTGTCAAGCATAAGTCAGGAAGCTGTTAGCTGACGGAGCAAATAAAGACCCCCCAAAAGGCAGCATACCTAACAGAGAAGGAAATCCAAGTGCACAATAGTCAACTAAAGAAAATTAAAGAGGGCTTTAAGGTTGTTTTTCTTTTTTTTTTCTCTCCTAGAAACAAAGAAAACCCAGTAACTAGTAGGAAACAGTTCATTTAAAAAGCGTGAGACATAAAGAAATGACACCTTTTTTTTTTCCACTTACTTTACATGTGGTACACCAATTCTCTCCAAATGAGAAAAAAGTAATTACAGGCCTAGATTTCCTTGATTTCCTATCTTCTTGGGTCAGCAGACATCTCCAAAATATGGGAAGATTCACCAGCTGCTACCCTGTTCTCTCATCTCCTTGGAGATGACTCCGATTGCTCAGTCTCACTGATGTACTTATGTGTTTGGAAATAGAGAGCATGATGCCGAGCAGGTCCTTCTATACAGAACAACTTTTCAAAATGTTTTTCTTAGTTTGATGCTGGCAACTAAGGTTTCATTCAGTTTGGAGCTGGATTTAGATTTTTTGAGATCCCATCTATTAATCCTTTTTCTGAGTCAAGGGGTAGACATGTCTCTAAAAAAGTCAGCACTTCAAGGTTACACAGTAGCTACAACTCGCCTCTCCCCATCAGACTGGTGTGTGTTATACTAATCACCGGGGCAGCTGTTTGCTTTGTAGTTCATCTTTTTGCCACAGACCATCCAAACATAAGCTGGCATGTGTGTAATACCTATGCTTCACAAGGACTTGGCAAGGAGGTAGTCATTCTCAAGAGGCATTTGAGATCAGTGAGCCCAGTACTTTAGTTTTATGTTGCCACATAATGGATTAATTAACAGCACTGCAAAGAAAAGACTTCCTCAGAAAGGCTGTGCACCTTTTAATTAAAGATGGAGTTTTACCAATTGTATTTATTTGAAGGCCACGTTCTGGAGTCCCTCAGCACGTGCACGCTCTGTCCAGACTCTAAGTGACATAAACAAGAAGGACTTCTGCCTGCCAAGTTAGAGACTTCCTAGCAACCTTCACACAGACAGAAACGTGACAAAACATTGCCTTCATCAATTCAGCCCCTTTTATTAAAGCTTTAAAGGGGAAACATGGAGTATATAAAAATGAGGAAACGAAGACACCTGTCTTTAACCCTGTTTTCCTGCACATTGTTTCTCATCCCTTTATTCTGCCTTTGCTCCTACGTGACTAAGCCTTCGGCTGGTTTTGAACGTTTGTCAATAGCGGCAGGATAGTCACCGAGACTGAAAGTACTGCACATACTGAGCTCTGATTGAGTGCTTTCCACCCTACAGAAAACCTGAAATACCACAGAAATTTCCATCATTCCTACATCAGGACTGATCCTGCTGAAGGAACCAATGCAAAGGTAAATAGAGAGCTTAATTCCCAGTTCATGAAGCCTCTCACTCCAGTGACAGTACACACAGAAGTGCAGTGCAATTAACCAGAAAAGCAGGATTAGGTATCGGCTTGACCAGCCTCTTACTGATCAAGATGACCTCCACTCTATCAGGGCCTTAAAATTTCAGCTCCCAAGCACTCATTTGATTGCACTGAAGGATATGCCTACATATGAACTGTATGAAATCTTCTGCCACTGAGATCCTGAAAGTCAGCTTAATCAGTGTGTAAAGTGAATCTGGCCTGATAACCTCAAAGATCTCTGCGTTTTCCTTAGGCTGAGACATGTACTGAGTCTGTATGGCCAGCTTGGCGTATTTGTCTTTCTTAAGGACAGTCATGTCAAGCTGAGGATTATTTTTAGTGTTACAACAGAGAAAATACTGGGCTTTTTGCTTTTCCTGATTTTCCCTAGAGAGACAGCTGCTTGATACATTTTAGTGTACAATATATCAGCTAAGTTACAGCTTGAAGCTAAATTGTCATTAGAGCAGAACTGCCTGAACCCAGGGCCTTTTAAAGCACTCCCACTTCACAAACCAGAGATGTGTTTTAAAAACAAACCCTACGATGTTATGTGGGCATGTTGAAAACATCAGCAGTTAGCTAAAGCAGGAAAAAACCAAAAACAACCCAACACTAAACCAACCTTGCCTGAAACTTCAGAAATGAGTCTAAACTTGTCCAGCACTCAGAAATACTCGGATCTGAGATCTGGGACTGAACTGACAGTGACGTTAAACTGAGGGGTTTTCACTCCCAAAGTTCTTCCGTATCATTGCCGTTTATTTCTGAGATTCAACCTGTTTGTGGCCCTTGGGGTCTCGTGTCACAAGACCTGTAGGGAAGCCCCTATTACAGGAGCCTGCTCTACAAAATACAGTTTCTCATAGGTTGTTTTTTCCCCTCCTTTATTAGCAGAAGGGAAGGCGAGACGCTGTATTCTGTTGTTCTGTTTCCTTGCTTTTGCCAGAGGCGCAGAGCTCGCTGTAGTTCTGCGCCAGGGAGAAGATGGATGGTACACGTGTCCATACATTCAAGCATTATGCAAACCAGCCCAGGTCACATCTCTAAATGGCATGCATGTTCACAACCATTACATCACACTGCCTAATGGGCCACGGGCAGAGCGGGCCCCTCACACTCAAACACACAACCAAAACTACCCTGCACTAAAAAAACCATCACCTTGCTCCACGGCTCTGAGCCCAGGTGCCTGATGGAGAGCGCCCGTGGGAGCGGCGGAGCCCTGCCTCTGCCTGGTGCCAGCACAAGGACCCCGCTGATTCTGCTGAGGCGTCACTGAGCTTTGCGTGTCTCCCTTTTTATGTAGATGCATTCACACAGTGCCAGAAGAAGAGCAGAGCAGATTACAAGCCATAGCTTCATCGCTGCATTTCAGACTCCTATTTGTACACAACACAATATATGGGTTTTCATACGCTGCCAAGAAATCAAGTTTGGGAAAAAAGGGCGCAAGAACTTTTCATCTGCGAGTCATCCCGAATAATGAGCACTTTGAAATGTAAATAGCCCTTCTCGCAAGGTCTATTAATAGCTGCTGTAACTTCCCTCTCAGCGGCTCAGGGCTCCAGACGCTTCTGTCTGAGCCTGCTCCCTACCCGGGGAAGGGCTGGTGGTGCTCCCAACATCCTGCTCGGCACCGCACAGCCTCTTCTCCACTGCGGCACAGGCTGAAATGCTGAGCTCATGTTTGGTCTTTTGACAAATTTTAATTTAATGAATTGATTCCTACAGTTCATTAACATACCCACTTCCACTTCTGTATACACATATGTCTTAATTAGCTGCTCATTGGCTGTTTAATTACAAGAAAACAGCTGACAGCTGCCTTGCTGCATCCTAATGGCAGACGTTTTGGAATGACTGGATACAAGCCTGCGACAACAAAGCCTTATTCATAATCCCATGATTTATGGCCAATACTCAAAGACTTCCACGTATCATTAAGTTCCGCAATATTCTGAGCAATTAACAATTAGTTGGGGGGGTGGGGTGTGTGTGTGTCATTCTGTTTCTGTTTTCCAAAGCAAACTATCATAGATTTTCTTTAAAAAAACATCAGAAAAATGGACTGTCAAATGAAAGATGACCATTAAGACTGGATTTTTAACCCTTTTATGGCACTGGGCTGGTGTTTTAGTTGTAAGTGGAGGAGAATGCAATGGCAATATTGTTTAATAAGCTTTGTTAGTAAAGTCTTTGATAACAAAGTCACAGTCCCACTGAAAACAGAGAAACGATATTCAGCTTTGCATGGGTAATGAAGACCAGAGTGAGATTGTGTTTATAAGGTTAGAGAAGGCTTCAGAGTGGCCCTCTGGCATCACAGCTCATCTCTTTGCTAACATGTTTTGCTTGAAATTGGCTAGGGAAGGAAAACCACAGAAGTGTAACTTTGAGATTCTAAACATTTTCAATGCCAATATCCCGCTCCACCTTCAACACAGTAATGAAAAACTGGTCAGCAAAGCCCAGGAGTGAAAGGAACGAACAGAAGTAATGCAAGAGGGGAAGTGACAACACATCAGGTGCTGTTTTCTGAAGTAACTCACAAAGTGTCTTGTAGTTATAGTGAACAAGAACATCTTGGGTCTTAACAGGCACAAGAGACAAAAGGCCATAGCTATCACCCTTTGCCAAGGTGAGCAATGCCCAGCAGTGTCCTGGATGGCTTTGTGAGACCAGCACACTAACGCATTCGTTGGTCAGTGCTGATGCCACTGACAGCAAAAGCAAGAAAAGCAAGAAACTACCTCTGCAAATGAACAGACATAGTTCTCCAGTGAAACCCCACGTCACTGTAAATGCTTTGCTACGTCCTTTCAGAAGCGTTCAGGTATGTTTGGACAGTGCTGAAGTGGATTCAGCTTTCAGCTGTGAGAAAAGAACATGGGTGTGCACAAACCCAACTCCTTTCTCAGCATGGTCCCTAATACAGAATGGAAGGTTGTAAGCGGGTTCCCACAACTAACTGTTGAGGAGGTGCTCCATACAGATACTAGGATTTTTTTCAGCAGTGCTACTACAGTAACAGTGTTTCCAACCTTACACAAGAGAATAAGCTCTTATTTCTGAGTCATGGTACAGTCTGTGTCATTCCTCATCCATGCTTCTAAGTACTATATGATTAACATGATCTTCCCTGCTCTCCCACTGGATGTCATATAGTGGATATTAACAATGGTCTGGGAAGAAAAAAAGCCTTCTCTTAAAATTTGTTTGTAATATGCCAGAGCAGCTCTTCTAGTTAAAGTATGAAACACAGTCTGGCTGAAAAGTTGTTTGTTTTTTCAGTGGCGGGAAGGGGGGCAGGGAGTAGAAGGGGATATTCAGTTGTTTTTTTTTTAAATTAAAAAAAAAAATTAAATCCAAAAGATTCAAATCCAGCTACAGAGGTTGATGGGTTGGGAGTATGTAGTGATGTTCGTGCAGAACACTGCCATGAACCTCAGAAAAACAGCCCATGATATCATAGCAAGGTAGGAAATGAAAACTTAGCAAGAAACCCTAGCTGGGTTCATTACAAACCAACTCTAGTTATGTGACATGCAGCGTAACAACACTGCTTCAATTACATGAAATGCAAGGGTCCTAAACATGTAGAAGTGTGACAGGATCAACACAAGTCAACTTGAGAAGAGCTTGTCCATGACTTCATACCTGATACTGATTAAGTAGGTCTTTGCAAAGGAAACTTCACTTCAGGTTTTAAATAAATGATACTTCTGGTGGTTATTAGTATTTACCCAGCAGCACTTAACATTACTCTCGCTAAAGTTTACAGCAAAGCAGGGTGAGCAGAGCTGGAAACAGCACCCTTTGCTGGTGCTGGTACTGCTGCCTGTAGATCATTCTTGACAGGCCTGGCTTGAGAGGGCAGCAGCACATCTGTTCACTTCCGATGACTAAGGCCCGATCCTGCAGTCTGATGCACACGGATGGGTTTGTAGCACGGTGCCAAACCTCCCTGACCTCTCTGGGACTGTCTGCTCGGGCAGGACATGGGCTCCAGGAATCAGAGCACAGAACTGGGAACTAGGTCTTCGAACCACCTTGTGCAAAGGAAGGTTTAGCACAACACCAAGAGCAATGTAAGCGTGCTCAAACCTGCAGAGAGCATAGCCACAGAAAAGCAGGGAAAAAAACATACCGATACACACCTGCCTCATTTGGCTGAAGCCAAGCTATGCCAACTTTTCCACCAGCCAAAATAGTTCTGCTGGGTGAGACTTTGTTGACATTACTGTGGAAGAGTGTAGCACAAACAAAATCCATCTGCTACAGTGGGGCCATGATCATTTAAAGTCTTCCTCTGACTCGTGCCCACCGGCACTCCCCTATCTGTCGCTACTTGCAAGTCATCTGGGCTCTGGCATTGCAGAGGAGTGAGCCTCAGAGACATTTCCCTCCTTAGTTAACTAAGTCAATACTCATTGGATTTAAAATTCTGCCTGAAACTGTATGGCTAGAAAACTTCATGCTGCTACACTAAGAGAAGGACAAAATGCCCCACTTAATTCGTCTGTTCTACACACACTCTGCTCTCAGGGTTCAAATGGGTTTCAGTGTGCTGAGCATGACTCGCGTGTGTCCTTGCCCTTCTGCCCTTTCCCACCGGTTGGCCGTTCAGGTGGATTCTCAGAAGCAGAGCAACAGCTCCGCAGAGCATACGTGCCTCAGTACTCCCAGATAACTCAGTTTTTCCACAGCTTGAAGGAAGCCCATTTGTCCTGAAACGTACGGAACTGCACGCACACTTCTCACACCAGGCGAGCAGTGCCTGCTGCTGTGACTGCTGGAGGTACACACAGGACTTGTACCCTGATCATGCACCGTTGCAGCTGCTCCCTGGACAGTGGAGTCCCTGGTGGAGGAGCACTCAACGAGTATGTCTGTCTCTTACCTGCTACAGTGCTAAGTACCCACCAGCTACACAGCACTAACGCGACTGTGAGTACAGTGCGCTCTGATGCTTCCTCCTGTGTGCAGGTATCCTGCTGCTTTTGGTGGGGGCTCCCCTCACATACAGGGCTTGGGAGAAGACAAGGCCAAAGAAGTGCATGGAGGCAAAGCAAAGATAACACAGCTGGGATCTTCCCTTGGGCAGCCTGTTCCTGTTGTGCAACGAGCCATGTTGAGAAAGGCCTGCTTTCTGCACAGACGCGCGCTTGCGTTACGCCAGCCTCAGCCTGCTGACAGCGGTGTTCCTCATGGATCTTGAGGTAGTGTACTGGTCCCAGACCATCTAAGGATTAGAGAGGTCTCAGACCTTGAACATAACTCAATACTCTCTGACAGGATAGCCATGCAGCAGACTTCTCTCTGCACGTATCTGCCGCTTCCCACAGCTGACATTTGATAAATGCTGCTCAACCTCATAAAGCTGAAAAAAGCAAATATTTTATTATCAATGCTTTTTTAGCACATGTATTATAGCTCAGCAGCTACAAAGGGCAGAAGGTGCTGTCCTGTGTCATTCTAATGGTCTTCAATTTTGGTGGGTTTTTTTCCTCCTCCTTCCTTCTTACACAGATTCCATGAGACTGAGAGAACATGGTAATGAAAGCACAAAAAATCTTCCTTGGAAAAGCACAAAAGAAATCTCTATAATTTGAAAGTGAGGTTGTTACTTTTTGAAGATGGGTGGTAGTACCAAGCATGTTGGGAGAGCAGACTGAAAGCTGTCATAGATTCTTCACACCTGAAGCGTAGACTAACAGTGGAAAACTTATCAGCATGGGATTGCAACACCCACGTATGTGAGGAAAGCAAGGAGCCGGAGCACAGCGGTGCGCACTGTGTCACTCCCAAGCAGTGCTGTAATTCTGTGCTCATGATAAAAGGGCGTGATTAGCTTCCCAGCACGCTGGCCTAGTGCTGCCACTGTCCAACTTAACTCTTGGTTGTGAGAGATGAACTAAACAAAATACCAATACATGTAGTGTAAGCCTCGTTCACCAGAGTTACTGGAGATACAAATCCAGGAAAAAAATCCCAGGCCTAAACCTTATGCAGCAGTGGCTGCATTGCAAGGGATAGGCAGTGCTTCCAGTACGTGCCTCAGTACGCTTAACACCGCTAGCGTGTTATTTGTGCAACATCGTTTTCCACAGCAGACAGAATACCAGATTACAACAGAAAATCAAGAAGTTGGAGAGCTCTCATGTATTTCAACACAGCTTCCTAGCAGTTTGCAAAGCAAAAATGGAGATGGAGATTCGCAGAAGCCACAAACTCTCTCTCAAGTGAACTGACAGAACAGATTCTTTGTGGTGTGCTAGAAGCAGATCATCTTTCTGTGCTTCTTCTGCTTTTTCACAGAGAGACAGTTTGCTGCACACAGCACAACTGCACAATTTCTGAAGCTTGTCGTGAAGCTTGTCTGGAAATACTCTGTATGTCTGTGTGACAAAAATGCCCTATTTAAAACCCAAGTAAAACTCGTACTTCAGAATCCCCAATTGATTTCATATTCTTTGAACTAGAGTCCATCAATCCATCTTTGGCACAATGCTTGCTCTTTAAGAAAGGAAGGAAAATCACTATCAAAAGGCTAAATACTGGTTTAAGACTTTGTATTTTAGAAGCTTACCTTGCAGCCTTCACATGTAATAACACCATAATGGATTCCTGATGATTTGTCTCCACAGATCTTGCATGGAATAATTTCAATTTGAGCTGCAACAGAAGCACGCAACCAGTTAATTACATTTTCTTTTAAACACCTTATAAAAGCATTCCCCGATCAGCATTTGTACAGTGAAAACTAATAACCTGCTAAACATTATACTGCATTAACTATTCATTGCTGAACTGCAAGGGTCCCCTAGAGCTTTGGACTAAATTATGGCTGCTCGTTATATAATAGCTTTTGGGTTATTAAAATGGGTCATTTGAGAAGGTGTTTAAGAACCCACAAGAAGGCTAGAATCAGCATTTCAAAGCCAAAAAGGATAGGGGAGTTCACACTTTGGCCAAAGAGCCGGGACAACCCTAGAAAGGTTTCTCCCAGTCTCACTCCTGTGAGACTGTAAAAGGTAATTTTGAGGTTTGTCCTGCCTGAAAGCCAGTGCAACACCTTTACCAGAGGGATGAGCACCACGCCATCCAGTCAGTCCGAAAGAGAACTGCAAGGGACTGTGTTTCACAGAGGGAATCCAGTCTTCACATATCTCAACTGACAGTGAATTATCAGCACAGATTTGTGTATTAGCTACCACAGAACAAACGAGGGAGGAAAACACAGCCTAGTCAACTCACCAAACCCAAGGAGTCTGCACAGCCTGGAATGTGCCAGAGACACGCATGACACACAAGCCCTGATTTTTTACAAAGAAATTCATATATATGAAATATACATACTGAGTTCAGTCTAGTGAGCGGCAAAAGTCCCTACATGTTATCTGCATATCACAGCACCTTCCCAGCTGAATACTGGGATGTAAGAAGGAACTCCTGCACGCTCAGGAATACCTTCAGCTCTGGCTGGAGGGCATGGCTGCAGTCATTCCTCTAGCAAGTCTTCTTGGGCAGGGCTTTACAGTATCACAGACCACTGGGCCATCCACATTTTACTGGGCCTGCATGTGCTCAACAGTACTCGGGTTGTACAAATTGGGTAGATAACCAAAATATTCCCAAGAAAGTACTTAATCTTCTGCAGGGGTGCTAGGATCAAGCTACATGAGTTTCCCTGAACTGGCTAGGTCCAAAGAGGAGTACAAACACAACTCCTGCTGTGCCTCTGTGACATATTAACAATCAGAAGTGCTGTTAATCTCCTGCGAGGAACCGAAATCCATTCAGAAGATCACATACACAGAATCACAGAGTGTTTGGGAATTGGAAGGGACCTTGAAAGATCATCTAGTCCAACCCCCCTGCCAGAGCAAGATGCTCAGCTCTTTCAGAGAGCTTTTATTTCATCCAGTTTCTGAATATGCAGACTGTGGCAACACATAAAATCACATCCAATACTGTGTTACAATGCATTAGCTGAACATCAGTTGTGCTCTTAACATGGCTTTGAAGAAGACACATCCACTCCTACAAACGCTGCATTTTGGGTGCCGTTCAATCCCTCACCAACTACTCAGTAAACAGGAACCATTGTCCAGTGCTACCATGTGCTCCATTTCATTGCAGCCCAACGGCACAGCTCAGGAGCTGGCCAAAACTATAAACCAGGAGACCAGAAGACTTTTAACACAGCACCGACTGTCCTAAAATACCCTTTCAAAATCATCTCCAGACGACATCAAAAGCAGTGACTGGAGCAGCTGTGTAGTACCCGAGTAGTACCCAGGTAGTACCCATTTGCTCCTAGATCCTAACAGCAGCTCAAATGCTTGGCTGAGGGAAGCGGTGCCCAGCAGCTACAGGACTACATCACTGCTCTCCTGACAGCTCTGTGTCAGCAGCTTCCAGAAGGTTTTCATACAGCAGGACACCACTTGCATCTTCTTCCCTCCTAAGGATCTTTGCATTATTGACCTTCCCCACAGCAAGAAAACGACAAGACAAAATGGAGAGGTCTGTTTAGGACACATAAAAATACTTACGGTCCTACAAAACCCGTTGCAATTTCACTCTGCTCTCAGCTAATGCATTAAACACAATGGAGTAGGGAGTGAACTAATAAGAGGGAAAAATGAAGTGTGGGCTATTTTATTAACGCATTACATTAATTATTACTAGCACATCATATGTTCATGAGCAAAGCTTCATGCAGCAAAGGCAGCATAACCCCACTTTACATCAACACTCTGGAGGACAGACTGAAATTCACAGGAACTCAAAGTCTGTGTAGTTCAGAGAGCAGCTCCATGGCAAAGCACTGCAGGTTCCTGGTTGTGCCTTTTCCAGTAAGTGGTTGGTTTTCTATTCTGCTATGGTGAATCAGCAGCCGGCTCCAGCCCCTTTGACAGGGTAGCAACAAGGCTCACCTCAAGAGCTACATGGCAAGGTAGCTTTTACACTTCACTTTTACTAGCAGGAGTACTGCCTTATTTTGAATAGGTATGATACAATTGGATCGTGTTTATCTACAATCTCCAGTACATCACTTAAATCACCCATGAAGCCTGTCTACACAGTCCCTTTCTCAGGGGAGAGGACACTGCAGAGTGTTTCTGAAGGAAGGTAACACGCCTTCGAAGTGATGGCCTCAAGCTAGGTTACAAGTAGTCTAAAAGGTGCCACCATTAGTCCCAAACGCATTTTCCAGGGTCCTTCACTGCTAGAAGAGAGTCTCCACGGGTTCTCAGGCTCCAGCTGTGTCAGCACTTGCTGACCATCATTTGTATGCACACACAAAGTTGGTATAATTTCAGAATTCCAGATTTCTTCAAATTGATGACATCTTCAAGGTACTTGCTTTCAATTAAGCACACAGCATTTAAAACCTCAACTTACCACTTCACTCTGAGGACACAGGACACTGGGATGAAACTCGTAAGCATAAACCGCTCGAGACTGCCACAACCAATTGTATTACAAATTAATGCACAGAAAGACATCAGATCAATTACTGCTCCACGTGGTTGCCTCTGCAAATCAAGTCATTGAAATGGAATCCCTGTTGCAAGTTCATACACTTTCCATATAGCATGAAAGGATGTAGATACTTTAAACTTACTGAATGCAAATTGCCTGTGCCAAGATTATGCATTTTCTTACTAGGGTGAAAATATTTTCCCCACTTTTAACTTTGACATGCAAATATGTACTTGCTAAAACCTTGTTCTTATGCAAACAAGGCAGGTGGGAAATATTTTTACATGTCAAGAATATGTTCTGACTTGGTTTCTCACATTCCCAGAGTTACTTGAAGCTTCCTACTGTGCTCACATTAATTGTACCTGTTCTGTGCTTACATGTATTTATATGGTATATTTTCCAAGATTACACAAAATACTCTAATTCATGCTTTAGACTAGAATTAACCTAAATTACAGTTTACAATTTCTGTCTCCTGGGGTGGTGCTCAGGCTGATTCTGGTTCATGCATGAGCAAATTATTTCTTAAATATGAATTGCAGAAAAAAATAAACTCTTGTGGTTGCTTGGAAACCGCTCCAGATACCCAGGTGACAGATGTAGTTTGTATTCCCAGATTAAAGGCCTAAGAATCTTTCACGCCCTGAAATAACAGCACTCCAGAACACTACCGAGGGCGTCCTGTGCCAAAGGCAGCAATGAATAGGAGGAACAGCCCAAACAAACCACCAGGAGCAACAAATGCAAGCTCAAGCACAGAGACCCACCACAAACATCCAACAAGATGCTACAGGAAGAGAGAGATGACCAGAAAGGGTCAGAGGTAGTGATCAAACTAATGTTGAACATGAGGGAAACTCATCTCCATGGGAGAGGGCACTCAGCATCCACTGAGCTCCCTCGGTGCACGTGACGTGTAGCTATTCCTATGGCTGGGATGTCTGGTAATCTTCCTTCTGCTGCAGCGTCATATGATCTTCATTTCACAGCAGTGCAGACTCTTGGATTTGCTCAAAATCAGACAGAACAAGAAAACTGTAGCCCAGGTATTACAGGGGAAAAAACACCCTGTGGCTTTCCCCTAAATCTTTCCTCTTCCTCCATCAGCTGCATCCTCACTTGGCAATTGTCTGGAACAGCTCTGGTACGCTTCAATGACAGGATTGCCTCCACCTAACTCCCAGTGAATGTGTCTACCAGACAACCAGAGAGAGCACTGAACATCTTCTGTTGGCATCTGGAACAGCAGAATGTGCCTTCCTCCCACTCCATGCTTCCCTTCTTTCCCCAGATCTGGAGCAGTTTCACTGAGCTCAGTTGCCTTTTTCCAGCTCCCTGCCCCAACCAATCCCTCTCGACAGCCTCTCCCCTCTTTATTAAGTCCTGTCCCATGAAATGCTGCTGTATGCTTTGTCTGGTTTGAGCAACAGAGGAGAAGAGAAATGTAATTCTGTATCTGTCAGGAAATGCTCTGGACAAGCTCATCATAACCTTCAGTTTCCTACTTTCTAGTTCCTCTGGCAGACATCAATCAGGACAAAAGTCCTTGCAGCTAAGCGAAGCAAGGAGCATCTTTCTCCCCAGTTCTGCTGCTGAAGTGGGGAGAAAGACACTGAGCCTCCATACAGCAAAGTGCATTATTACCAGTTCCCCCTGAAGGAAGCATATTTCATAAGAAAGAATATTTTTCAGACAGAAATTTTTCTTCCCCATTAGTGTGTCTGACTAAAATTTTGGGTTTTTTTCTCATGAATTGGCTGCTTGGGGTAGAAAAAGTGTTTTCCCACTTCTCTTGCTTTCACACTGCTCTTTTAGAGCTGCAGTTCACACAGATCACATTGCCTTTCCCCATCCTTAACAGGCATGAAATCTTTGACTTGCTATCTCAGGAAGGGCCCTTCAGTGGAAGCAAAAATCAACCCCCTTCTGGTCTTTCAGGTGAGATTCACCTAGCTGAGCTATCCTGAAGGTTGGGTAAATAGCTGAAGCTAATTGTCTTGTCTGTTTCTAGAGTGATGAGGAAGGGAGGAAGAAGGAGAGAGGAAAGACTAGGAGGGAGAAAGAGAAAGCAAAAAGGAAAAGGGAGAAGGGGCATGATTCCTCTTACTCAAGACATGAGAGATGAAGATGCCTCCTCTTCACTCAGCAGAGAAATAATGTAATGATACCTTAATCACAAGCCTAACTTTTAGAAGGGGAAAGTTAGAGTGAATCTACTTGCTATTTTTTTGTTTTGCTTTTGTTTATTTTTTTTTTTAAAGCTAGTGTTTTCTGGAAAGGAAAACCTATGCAGGGAGTGCTCCCTTCCCCTCCTGTGGTTCACAGGGTCCCAGTCACACTGGCACCACTTCACTCTTTGACTGTAAGAAAGGGTCCAACTCTTTCCCCTGAACTCAGCTCGCCTGTCCCACCCCCACTGCCAGGGGATGTACAGGATGCAGCCAAGTCAGAAGGGCTTTGAAATAAGTATGATGCCCTTACAAATCAGGCTAACCTGCTTCTACAGGGAGGCAGTGTGTGCCAGACATCACTGCTAGTGCTGTTTGTAAGTATATTGATTAAATTAGGTGGCATACATATTCACTGACATATTCATACATATTCATTGCCTCAAACAAGGGTACTGCATGTAATGTGGTATTTAAAGCAACATAATATCTGATCGCAAACTGAATTAACAAGGAATGATTTTACTATATAATATTCTAATCTTCCTGCATTTTCAGCTTCATTACCTAAATAATTTGCTCTGTCATGTACCCTAAGTAATTTGAGCTGGCTGCAAATTACTCGCTGCCGAACACCTGCAGCTTACAAATGCTGCAGTTCTCCTCGGCTGAAAGCGAGTGGCAGCACAGCTCTGCCTGTGACAGTGACACACTAGGATAAGTGACCATCTGTCCACTCACAGATATTAAAATACTTACACCCCACGTGCTCCTCAGGATGGTGGCTGGTTGGTAGATGTCTGAGGCTTTTTTAGAACATGCAGTAAGTGTTTTGATCAAGATCTGGTGGAATTTACCTGCCCACTCCTTGTGTGAAAGGTTTATTTGTGCTATACACAGTCCCCACAATGGCATTCTGGCCATGAGCTGAAGGGTTCAGTGATGCAGCTAGTAGCAAGAAGCTCCTGAGAACAACTAATGAAGCCTGGTCTCCCAGAGATGGGTTACATTTTATGGGGCCCAGTAGGGTAGAACTTCCAGCAGAAGCCTCCCAGCATGTAGGCCATTCCCTGTGTATTCTCTCCTTTATAGATTCTCCTATCTGAGCTCGGGCTGGCAGTGCCCTTCAGTGAAGTATTACTATGGCATGATTCTGGGTCAGTTGTTCAATTTTCATGAAATGTGCAGGAACACATTTTGGGTTGGCTGATGCTCTTGAGCTTGGCTGAAATGGTTTTGGAAATGAGGATGGCTGGGGTGACGGGCAGAAAACCAGACAAACACAAACAGCCTCTCCAAGCCTTGTTTCCTTAGGAAATCACACTAGTAATAAAATAAATACTGAGGTTATGCTGGTATGAATCCTTTGAAGTCTGTGGGTGTGATGGGTGGAGTAGAAATGAACATGGCCACCAAAATATTAATTAAAAGCAAAGTATGAGCAACACCTCAAGCACAAGACAGAAATGCTGCAATGCCAAGACTAGATCTTTGGGCCTGAACACAGCTGGATCCCTCTTAGTAGGTCACTTGATCTGTGCAGCACTCTCTAACACCCAAAACATTCAGCTTCAAGGAGTACTGAAGGAGATGCATGATAAATAACAGGGAACAACCTGAGCACTTTTGGGGCTTGCAAGACTGACTTTTAGGAATAAACGTAAATTCTTCCAACCTCTGTTACTGATTAGGACACATCCAAGGGAACAGTGCAGTAAGAGCTCACATTCCCACACCAGGATCACTGATGCTCGTGTTTATTGTTTGACATGAAGCCAGAACATTGTACTTGCACAGATTTGAATTGAAAGATCTGAAGCTTTGCTGTTCCATGAAGCTCTGGCTTCACAAACACACCTGCACACCTAGTGAATCCATACCAGACATCAAACTTCACCGTCAGAGACTAAGAGCCTCTGCTCCAAATAATCAGGGATGCCACATCCTGGTGTGTTCAGTTGCCCAGGAGCACAGAAAAGTACTTCTGTGGAGAATCAGTCTCTCTTCACTTCCCAGGGCATACAACTAATGTCTTCCCAGTTTGGGAACAGTAGTCTGAGGAGTTCCAAAAGCTCCAGTTTTCTTACTACTTTCATGAGCATAAACCAAACAGAATGATGATGGTGGCTGAAATCCACACCAAGAGGTGTACACCGTAGCAAGGCAGAGAACAGTGATCCCAACTCATTTGAGGAGAAGGTAAAGCTGAGAAGAACCAAAGCACCAGCTGCATACACATTCTATCCTTTTAGTGGAGGGGAAGATTCATCACTAAACACAACGCACAGGCACCAAACTTCATGGGGAGGAACAGGAAGAGACCAAAGGGATTGGTATTTCTGTGAAACATCCCATGCATTTTAAATCCAAAGCATGTGAAGACTCACTTGATTATTTCAGTATGGTCAGAAGAGTTTCCCAGATTTGATAAAACACTACTTTTGCCCTGTAATATTTTTTATTTCTCACTTTATTGGCAGTTCAGGTGTTTCTGAATAAACTTAGAATGACTTTATTCACCTCTTCTTTGGCTGAAAGTTAACAGTAGCTATACTGGCTATGAGAAACCCAGTTTGGCAGATAATTAATTTGAGCAATTCAGAAAACCAGCACTGATTTGCTGTGTGAATGGGGATGCCAGTTGGTGTCTCATTGTCTCTATCTACATAATCAGGATAATCGTTCTTTATCTACAGCTATCTTAGGTGACTGGTACTTACTGCCAAATCTTGGTCCTATGACCCACGAAATTAGCAAGCAGACTTCCAGAAAAACACAGCTTGGGTGTTTTGCTTTGCTTGGATCAAAGTTGCAACAAAACTAGGTGACACTACTGCTAGTTGTCTGAATTTTGTTTGTTTCCAAGCTTACAGATTTAATTACACAGCCACAAAACACTGCTCTTGACAAAATTACCCAAAATACAAGTTTTAGAACTTGGGTGTGAGCTACTACCACAGCAACTGCCAACACTGATTTTTTTCTGCTCTGATTTGCTATCACATTTATTCAGTAAGCAGCAAGTCAGTGTTCATGCCAATCCACACTATATGTTTTTACAGTATTCTAGAGATCACACAGGTTTTAACATCCCTACATTCTTCCTACAGAAAGCCACTAACCTTGGGTGTCTGTGAGGAGGACCACCTACAGCAGAGGCATATAAGCACAGTTCTGTTATGATACAATGTGTATCATGCTGCTGTGCAGCTAGAAGAAACCAATGCACCTTGTCTGTCAAATAAGGAAAACACAAGGAAAAAAAAAAGTTTAAAAATGAGAAAAGTGATGCGCTAGGTCAAGATGCACGTGCAGTTTGGGTAGGGAAAGTGCCCTACACACTCAACTACACTGACATTTCTCAATCTTTGAAACTTAATTTTTCTTTGATACTGGGAAAAGCAAACCTACATTGAATTCTCCTTCCTGGTGTCTGTGTGTTGGTCTTTCGTTCTTTCTGTATTAACAGGGAGGAAAGCAGAAAGTGAAATGTGCAGGAGCAATGTGTTCAGGAGAAATGTATTTATTTGACCACACTAAAAGCATTATCCCCCCTCCCACCAAAAAGAAACACATACCAAAAGGCCTAAATATATTTGTACTTCTAAGTTCCCAATTCTCTGGAAGAAACTAATAAAGACTTGATTTTAATAAGGAAAGTCTTTTAATAAGGTAGCGTTTCAGAGTGAAAATCTAAATTACCTCTTAGCTAAATTACACTAGCGTTCATTAAGGAAGGATCTTTTACTGGCTTTTTAGAACAGCTGTAAAAGGGTACTTAGTCTTAGACTTCCTTTCATACAATATGAAACCTCAGCCATTTGATTTTGTTAAGAAGCTACATTTGTGCTATCCATTTGCAAAATTACATTTCAGCCTGATGGTCTCATTAGGCTATCTACCGGCTGACACCTACAGTTACTAGATTAAAAAAGCCAAACACCTGGGAATGCTAATCACTTGCCACATAGTGTCAAAATTATTAGCAATTTCAACTAAATTCATTAATAATGTGACAGGCTCCTGAAACGTTAAAGAGACATTAGGGCAATGAGACTACAGCACCAGCTAAGTGTGGGTAACGTTGCCACTCCGTTCCTTCTACTCTCCTGCATGTGGCTTTCAGATCCAGCACTAATAATTCCTGATACCACTACTCAGAAGGTTGCCTCCTGTTAGCAGCCCATCCCCGACCACTGCATGTTCTCCATCACAGTGCACACCCTCTCCTTTGCAGTTACTACTGGGTCAGGGTCCAGTCACAGCCCGCTGCCCCGCGCAAGCAGCGGTCAGTTTGGAAAGGGAGCACGGACGGAATGCGGAAGGGGTGGCAAGGCAAGGGACCCACTGAGGGAAGCGTCCCTCCAGCAAGACGGTTGCTGTGATTCATCTTTGCCCTTGCACTGCCATGTTGCTGCACCAGATTACTGAGGGTTTGGCCCCTGCAGAAGTTGCAAGCTGTACCCCTGGGCACGCTGGGAGTGGGACTGCGTCAGGCCAGGGTAAAAGCAGGCAGACAGGGCTGGTGCAGAAGCTCTCCTTAGGAGAGCTACACTTGGATGACAAACCACTCAGAACCTGAGTTTACTTCTAGAAGAGAAAGTTAAAGGATTCAAAAGTATTTCACCCAGACTAGAAACTCCATCATTCTGAAGTGACTACATCTGCATTTTTCAGATGCTTTCTTTTTCTTTTTGGCTGTACATGAATTTGATGTCATTAAAATGCTGCCTTTGATGCTGCATGCCAAGGAGAATCATTAGTTTCTCACAAAGGTGCGCTCTAAATGTCTAGTTTAAATTTTCATTCTCAGATGATTCATCTATGAGATGAACAATAACAACCAAAAGCAACTTCAGAACTCCAAACAGTAAAAAGCCATTTAGCTGCACTCACTCCTTTATTAACACACTCCAACACCTCTTCTCTGGGTTCGCGTGGCTGTCAATACTGAGGGCGAATCTGGCAGCTCCATCTGCATTATACAGCTGGCTGCTAGAAGCCATCCACAACCAGATTCCTTCTAATGTCACAAAAGATGTTCTTCAATCCTGTATGCACATATTTCTAGCAGACACAGGGTCACTTTTTAAATAACAAGGATTCTTTCCATCGCCACCATTTCTAGCACACTACTGGCCTTCGTCTCCATGAAGCAGGTTGGGGCCAGCCAGCTCTGCCTTTCTGCACTCCAACATGTGTTTTTCTTCTCCCTCAGATGTTCATTTTTTGAAGGGTGCAAGAGGAAAATGCTCTGACCTGTCCCCAGAAACTGCACTAGGAGGGAGACCATGAAGGATGACATCAGAGGAGATGGAAATTTTATAGGCTCTGGCTTACAAGAAAATAAAGCCACCATCAGTCTGTCCAACAGCCTCAGAAACACTCCTGCCAAAATGAAATGTTTTTTTCCCCTAACCCGTCCTTCAAACAGCATGGTACAGTGTTGTCTCCCACCAAGCAGGTTCACGACATCTCCCTGGACTCAGTTCTGTTTCTGTGCTTCTCAATACCCTCATGATGTCATGATGTGTGTATACACTGTCCTCAGCATCTGAAAACCATTTTCATGTCATGACAGGGACAGTGAAAGAAACAAAAAGTAGCTGCCTGCACAAATGTTTCAGAAAATTACACTCTTGTGAAAAGGAAAGGTCTAGCAAAGCTCTTCCTTTGCCACAATTAGATTAGGTGCTACAACCACCATTAACCCCTTTCTTCTGCCCAGTCATTTCACAGCATTTAATTTCCTGCCTCTCAGTGATTAAGCCAAGTGAAAGGTGGTAGATAGGGCTAGTTTGCTTGCTGTTTCAAACAGGTATATTAATGCTTTACACTGTAAAAGCTTTTAAAGCGTCTTCAGGCTCAGACTGACAAACGTTGTTCATAAAACCATGTCTGAGGTCAGACCGTGGCAGCAGATACGTGACTGAAACTTACTACAGCAGCTCTACTGCAGTGGGCTGCACACGGGATGCCTCCCTGCATACATTAAGGAAGCTTAAAGTTAAGCTTCACGTATTTAAACACTAACGAAGTCTACTTAATGGCAGTCTTCAAAATGACAGTGGCCTCCTAATCGTCTGGAGATAAAGAAGTGCCAAGATTAATGATTACATAAGTGCATCTCAGAGCCCAGAAACAATAATCAGCTCTTCTGTTGTTATTTGTGTACAAAGGCTATTAGAGTCATTGACATTCCAAAATCCAATTTAAAGTTGTTAAACCCCTTTCACGTACTTATTTGAGGCTGGAAAACCGAAAGGTTCAAATAGGGAAAGGAAGGGTCTGATTTCCTAATTCTTTTCCCCTTACTGATTTTGCTCTAAGCCAAATCTCTCTTTAAGAAATGCAAGAAAGCAGCTTTTAAACAATGCCTGGAGTAACCAGTATTGCTGTTGAAGGAATAATACCAATAAACCCCTAACATGCTTAGACAGCAAATTTTAAAATAATGACTACAAGCAAACCAAGTAACTACACCATAGGAAAAGACCCCATTAAGCTGAAGGCATCAGTGACATCAGCTGCACAACTTTGACAATAGTGAAAATTCAAATCTTCAGCAAATCAGCAGGGCGAGAGCCGAAGGTGCTCAGGCACCGAACCCCATCTCAGACCAGTGAGAACTTGGCTGGGTGAGAACTCACTCACGCAGTATTGCTGTCAAGAGACCAGACTGCTCCTTAACAGAGGTGAACATCAGCTCTGACTGTAGCCTCTAAACACGTTACAATCAAGTCTTCTTTCCACAAAAATCCTTTCGATTTGAAACAACCCTCTTTGTTTTGGACAGAAGATCAAAAAGCAAGTTTAGAAACAAAATGAACAATTTGGTCTTCACCCAGTTACTATGCTGGTCCTTCACAGATGACATGGAGAACAGGACAAGAGGAAAAAAAAAAAAAAAAAGGTGTGTCTGTCCCTGCCCTCTCCATCTGATCAGAGTTGTGCCCCCCCTGTGCCAGAGCTAGGCAGCCTGGAGCTGGTCAGCCCAGTGCTTTGTCAGCAGCCACACGTGCAGGGGGTAACCTGGCACACTGAACAATCACACTTGCCTCTCAGGGGAGCTGTCAATTACAATCCCATTTGTAGCACAAATCACTGCAGCCTCAAACACAGAATTCCCCATTGGCTTCAAAATTCACAGAACGGGTGGCTGAGCAGACTCCAGCTCTGTGACAGGAAGGGACAGACCTGCGGATCCACTGCTGCAACTTGATCTTGTGGGTGATGAGCTGGGCCTTGTGCTGAAATGTCAGCTACAAGCAACCACTGCCCTTCATGGGCAAGGGCCAGCCCGGGAACAAGCAGCCTCTGGAGACCACAGGCCCTGCTCCCTCAGCTTGGCTGTGACTCTTTGTGTCAAGCCAGAGGCGAGGTGACAGCTGTGCTTCAAGCTAATGAGGGTAATCACGAGAATACATGTAAAGGAAGGGCAGAACGCTGACTGCCACAAACGAGCCTGCATTAGCAGCGTGGCTGAGGCAGGCTTTCACTTTCCCTGCTGGAACACTGGTAGTAGAACACCCTGCTCTCTGGTACAGCACAACACAGCCATTACGGACTAGGTGCACAAATGTTTCCTTTATGGCTACGGAGCGATTTTCTAGTGTTCCCCAAGGTAAAGTCAATTAAGTGATAACTGCATCTGTGCAGAGAGTATTCAAAATGCTAATATCCCCACCCAGAGAAGTCTTCAACTTTGCCTGCTTATTTATCTCCAGCTCTTCGAAATTATTGCCAGGAATGCTCCAGTGCCTTCACCCATTATCTTTGCAATCCTGCCTCTTCCTAACATAAAGACAACATACAACATGTAAGAGCTGGACCACTCAGACCACTCTGGGGAGTAAAATGATACAAGCAAAGAAGTACCAGCTGCTCTACCGCCATGTAGCTGCAGGCATACTTCGCTGCTCTCAATGTCCTTCAGCTTTTCAACCAACCTGCAGAGGTAAGAGAACGCCTTCAGAGGCTCACGCGCGCTAGAAATACCAGCGGTCTGCACCATGAGTTATCCAACGTGATTTCCCACTCGGGGAAGAGAAAAGCTGTTGTGTCTGAGGTTTCGCCATCTGGCCATCGGACTCCAAAATTGTCATGTCTGTGATCACTGCAATGGAGGCTTTGTCTGCTCAGCTCTAAGATGGCTTCCTTACCTCCATGTGGGATGACTCATGTTATGTAAGTCTCTGGCAACATGTTCAATGTGTCCCCACACTTTTATGTGAAAAAAGCTTCCATGCTGAAGCTGAAAAACCCAGTACTGAAAACAAAGGAACCTGATGTGCTGACTCACCATCAACGTTTACATGAGTATCTTACTATTTTATTAATTTTGTTTATAAAAATGGCCACCCAAAACCTCAAACAAGGAGTACCGATGTGTTTTTCAACAAGTATGAAAGTACAACAAGGAGCTGACAGTCCTATGTCCCACAGAACCGGGCAGGACACGTGCACTGGGTAGCATACGAGGACAAACAGGAGGTTACAGAATAAAATGATTGAGTCAACTGTTGCTAAATGCATCTGTCAGATTGAAAGGAAAACCCCAGCTTGCTTCAGATGATTAGTGCTAGGTTCTAAAGGCCAAATCACCCCAAAAGCTAGATGCTGGCTACTCATAAATATATAGGATTTGTGCTTCCTCAAAGAAAGGAGGCTTGATAAAAGTTAGTTCTGAAAGAACAGAAACAGCACCTATGTTATTGCAATAATTTTATCCAATGGCAATCAGAGCCATGTAATGAGCTGAGCTTCCTCACTTTGTCAGGACAAGAAAACACCCTCGCTGAACAGTATGTTACCAAGAATGGAGAACATCATCTTGCCACCCTTTCAAGATGGCCTTTGCCCATCGTGCTTGCTGATGTCTCTTTCTACACCTGTGTTGTGTGCTCACCAGAAAATAAACCAGAACACACAGCAGGCACCTCCAAATTCCTACCGTTCTGACACTGGCCTCTCTCCAAAGGCACAGTCAGTTACTATACCACCCTTGATACAGACCCAAAACACTTCACTGCAACTCCCCTGCTCCTGTTCTCAGAAGGACCCTTGTGATCTAGCTTTGATTATCCAGATGGAAGCAGAGTTAAGAATAAGGATAATGGAAGTCAAGGAGAGGAAACAAACTCCACTGAAACCCAGCGGTTCAGCTCAGCCCTAAAATTTCCCTATTCCTGAATGGAGCACTCCTAGGTAAAATAAGCTCCTCTAAGCAAGCATTCCAAAGGATTGTAAAAACTATTGGAGACAGAGTGAAGAATTACTGTTCGCTTTGCTACTTGACTCTCCAGAGAGACAGACAGCTGCTCTTATTGTAGAGATTTATTAACCCGAGGTAACGACACTCCCGGTAGTGTCTCCATGGTTAACAAGCAGTCAGATTCTCTTCCAAAAGTACCGTTTGGAAAACATTGCTGGAAAAAGTTCCAAATCAAAGAAAAAACCCAAACCCAGATACAGCACAAGCCTTAACAGCAGGGCAGAACATGCATGTAGAAGTCATCTGTTTGGGGAGTAGCGGGTGCTTTACACAGAAAATACAAGTTTTTATTTATATTATTGCAGCACAAGCTAATGCCAATTAAGTAGGAGAGTCACTTTGGATTTAGCACAGAACCTGGCCCACGGCACTGGCACACAGAATAGAAATAAATACTAATCATGCTTGCTCACACTGAGAGGATTAGATAACTACAGACGTAGGAAATTAAAACCACAACAAGATGACCCCATGCTCATGATTTCCCTGTTGTACCAGATCAGTCAATAGGAATAATCGACAATGTAAATTGAAATCCTCAGATAAAAACAATGGTTTTACCGCTTTATTTCTCTTTGCTTGCAAATAAATTGAGTTGACTATCTCTGACAATGCCATGGTTTAATATTCTAAACACACTATCTCCTCTAACAATGCCTGGAATAGAAACAAGATGCTGAGCCAGATCCTCAAGGGGTGAAAATCAACATTGCTACACTGACTTCAGTGGAAGCACATTGATCTCCACCAGCTAAAGCTTTGGGCCCTAGTGGGCAATTAGGTTTCTATTATATGCTAATTTAAATAATGTACCACAGAACATTCGCTGTACAATAAAGCAAGTCTACATTCTTCTGCGGAGAAGGACAAGCGTTTGCTGTGGCGTGATGAGAGTTACAGATTCTGGTTTCAAAGAGCAGGATGAAGTTTCGGTATAAACTACTCCTCATAATAACATTTTTAAACCTGCAATTACTCATACTATACTACTTTAGGAAGCCTGTAATTATTTGGTAAGTTCTTACCAACGTCTAGTCTAGATCATAATTGCTAACACTGCCTCCTTCAAAGGAACTAGTGACTATGTTCAAATCTGGTTTTCGTTAGGTTCCTACTACACAAAGTGGCTGTGCTGTAATGTTACAGTCTGCATTCAGAGGAGGAGGAAAACCAAACTGATTTATGTCCCAGCCTCGAGCCTTTGAGCAAGGCCCAAACAAAAAAGCAGACTACAGCTATCCCACACACGCTTCTCGTGAGGCTTCCGAGATGGGCGGGTTGGAACAGGGACTGTGGCTGCAGCTGACCCTGGCCAGTGTTTCTGCAGCTGAAATTCATGGCACTGAGGACCACCTCCAACACCCTCTCACGCTCCCAGCGAGGTCTCACACTCCAGCCAGAAGATGAAAAAGCAGAAAAGTGGGTGGACAGGGTTCAGGCACAAAAAGACAGCAAAAAAGATTTTCAGGGGGTTGCAGGGCAGTTCAGGTGAAAAGGTATTTCGTTAACAGCAGCGGTTAAGGAAAATTATTTGTTCTCTTCTGTAGCTATTTCTTATGTCGAGGACTCCTTTCAGTCTCATTTTAAATGGCACTGGCACACTTCTTCCTCCCTTAGCCATCACCAGCAAGTTACTAGTGTGCCAAGTTCCCTACTTCAGATTTTCTGGACTTCTGATGCAGTCAGGATGAGGGCATCACTCCACGCTTACAGGTTCTCCGAGCGACGCAGCAGGAGTCAAGGCATGTGCCACTGCCAGAGCCGAGCGCGCAGCTCGGCACAGCAACCATCGCTCCGCGAGAGGGACCAGCCAGCAGGGCCGTCTCCACACGCGCATCACTCTCACGCAGGTGCCGCAGCAGAGCTCCTGGGGGCAAAGCTCCACCTGAAGACTGAGCAACATGCTCACGACTCCCTGTTGCCTTGTTTCTACGGGACTGCTCGGGTGAGAGAGGCAAAGTAAACGTGGGCTCAGCACAGGCCAAGGTGGGTAAGGTGAGATGGGCATTAAGCAGCAACCCTTAAACGATGTGATTCCCTTTACAAGCACACTTATCCCAGTAACAGTGCTCTTCCCTGGCTGTGCCTGTAGCTCAGAAAGAGTTTCAGCTCCAACAGAAAAAGCTCACATTGAGTCAAGCATTTTTTGGTGCTAGCAGACACAAGAGAAACGTGCCACACAGGGAATGTTTCAAATGTCACTGCAGTAAGAACTCATCCAAAGCTTCCCTTATACTCCAGACTTCTCAGCCGCCCCGATGCCGCGCTTTGGGCAGGCCTTACAGGCCTGGGGCCATTCAAAGCACACAGCCTGCATGTGAAAGGGAAGAAACCAGAACGGATTCTGGCGAGGCTTTGGATTTTGTTACATGCCCGGCAGAGCAAGGAGAGTACAGAACTGAACCCTCTAAAGCCACATGAATTCAGCCAGCAGAGATCTCCAGCTGTTGAACAGAGCTGGCCTCCCCTCCCTTACCCCCCTTCTCCTGGCGCCAGTACAGCTACACCGAGAGAGCCAGATGAGGGAAGGACTCAGGTTGAAACTGTTCTTTGGGGGATTAACTTTAACCTGAATCAGTTTCCTGACTTAATTCCCCACGTGACTGCAGCGATGTTGCTTGTGCTCACATGAGGGAGGGGTGCATTTATTTGGCAGTGCCAGCTTACGGGAGGTTAAAATACTCGCAGGACTAAACTGTTAACCTGTTCAATCGGTACCAGGACATTGGGGGTACCAGGCAGAAGGACAAGGAACACAGGGTTGGTTTTCCAAGAAACAGAATAGTCCACAAATAAGTCATTGGTTTTTATATCCAGTATTGCTGTGAAACCTCAAGCACTTATTTGATGTGTCAATTCCTCAGCTGTGAAACGAGGACAATGCTTTCTTACATCACCAAAGTGTCGTAAGTTGAAAATTAATGAGTGAGGTACTTGGACGCTCAGGTGCTGAGGGCCAAGTCAGTACGCAGCTGCAAGAGTGCAGTGATTAGTGACAGGGAGGGGCTAAGGAATCAACGTATTATTTTTGGTGGACTATTTCCTTAGAGGATAAATGAGAGTAACTGCTACTTACTTGATTGCAAGGAATTGAAAGAGCTCTCTATAGCTCCCTCATGGGTGGACACCTGAGCAATTAAAAAGCTATGACCTAATTTTAGTCAGAAACTCAATGTCACAAGGAATTTACAGGGAGGTGTCTTCTGTATAGGCAAAAATAATTGCGCTGTGGAAAGACAGACAACCAATGTGTTAATTTAGCTGTACAACATTTAGGGATAGACTGTATCCCATTCTCCTTCCTAATATTCCCAAATCCTCACATTTCTGACAGTAAGAGATACTGTGCATGATACCAAACATCACAGGGTGAGGACCGAAAGCAGACACTGCTTCCAGCATCAGAACAATGGGCTCAGTTTAAAGGAGAGTTTACAGACACATATGGGTGGCAGGCAGTGTCACAATCTAATCTCACCTTCCATGTGACAGAAACGATGGAGTATCACCCAGGGAGTGTGCATAACCATACACACCAGTGATACTCAAAGGCACTTCTTTTCAAAATGCCATTATTATGCACATAGAGCCACCAAGTGACAGAAAACACACCCCAATTCTAAAAGAAGTTGTTCCAACACCTTGTTTGACTCACAGTTAAAACCTATTCAAATAAACCCTTCCAGCCTGATTTTTCCTGCCTTCTTTCAGAGGAATATGAAAAACATTTCTTCCCCTCAGGCTACTGTGGGATTGAGAAGATCTGACTTCAAGTCCCTGCTGTTGTCACAAGGTTTGTGTGTGAGAGCCAGGTCAAGTCGTACCCATCGCAGTTATGTGTGCCTCTAAATTCTGCAAGATGCGTAGGCCTCGCCGAATGCGCCAGGAGTTAGATGGACCTGGGCACATCCCTTTCTGTAATTCAGTTTATACCTGTACAACTGTAGGTTTGGAAGCTTTCCTGTCTGTGAGTATCCATTAAACACCTTATTGCGTTTGGACACATCAACAGGAATAGAAGCCACATAAATACTAAGTAAATAGTATTGCAGGTCTTACTAAACTTACTATGTCTCAAGAGCTTATTACGTCCTCACTAGGTTAGAGACAACACATTCAAAAATCAAACACAATCATAGGGGAAAAAAAAACAACCAAGGAAAGCTTTAAAGTTGAAATACCAACCTCAAGACTTTAGCTCCTGCCTTATGATTTTTGAGACATCAGGCCGAGCACTCTAAAGATCCCTGGAAAGGTGTAACACTGAATTTCCCTCTCCTCAGTCCTCTGGGGACAGGGGTTCAGCCCTGGGTAACCATTATTACACAGTTGTGTCAGTATGTTAAGAAAAAGGAAAAGAAAAAAGATCATTAATGGAGAGCAGAACTCCTGCACTCTGGATTTGCACTCAGACCAGTGAGACACACGGCACACTGAAATCTCCGCAGCCGGTCTGGCAGTTTGCAATTAAATCACTAGGAATGCATCAGCATTATTATTGGCTGTCTAAAGCAGATCCCTCCAGCTTTATGGGCAGCAAGTTAAGCACCCTGTAAATTGTACCCAAGACTCAAACCCTCAGTGTTGCATCTGCTTTTGTTCAACGTTTTATTTTCTGAAGTCTTGTGGTTAGGCAATGAAATGCGAATCTGTTGATTCCTGGCTATGACACAGGCTTCTTGTGTGGCCCAAGCCAGCTCTCCGAAGTTGTACTTCAGTCCCCTGCTTGCGAAACAGGTAGAACACATCCCTCAGTGATACTTTACGCATAAATTAACTTGTAGAAGCCAGTTTTTCAAAGACTTCCCTAATTAACATTATAGACAAACTTACAGATATAAAGATTGTTAGAGGGCTCTGTCTGGCAACCCTGGCCCAGGGAAAGAGTGCATTCCAGAAGTGATGATAGCATCTGTGCAGAACTCCAAAAAAACAGCTTTACCGAATCCCACAAAGTTATTTTTGAAGAACATGTACCTCTTAGCAAAGCATGGTAAGGATTTCATATGATGCAAGGCATCACCTACATTTAGTTTCATTCAGAAGGAAATGCCACCACCAGTTTTCAGCAAAAGTTATACATGTTATCTTGACAAAATTTTACTGGAGAAATTCTGAAACATTAGGAAAGCCCGGCACAAAGAGTTAACATGCGACACCCTGTTTGCCACAAACCGAAGTTTACAAGTTGCTGGAGAATACAAAGACAGTGCTACAAAAGCCATGTTGATTATCATGTATTTTCAGGTGTAAGCTCCACAGGGTATTCCTCCTGTGTTTATAAGTACCTAGTATCTAGCTTGTGCTGAGGCCATGGAATAAAGTCCATAAAACTTCAGTTTGCAGTTTTCATACACAATATTTAAGTGCAAAATCCAAGTACAAAGCAAATGAAATGGAAAACAGTTTTCAGAGGAGGATGACCAGAAACAGACTAGGAAGAGGCCTGAACATTACTAATCTGTGTTCTGCACACACTTAGAAAAGACTCAAATGAGAGGAATCTAAAGCACAAGCCTGAGCTTTCCTCCCTCCCATTTCTTCAAATAGCTAGGGTATGGCTTGACAGTCCTCACTATCACGATTCACTTCACCTAAAAGCATCAAACTTTTTAAGCTCATCTCATTTTCAAACATGCATCAATTCAATTAGTGAATGCTGAAAGAAATGAGAAAGTTTGTACTATGTCAGCAATTATGGTTCTCAGGAGCCACTGACAAGTGACTGTACACGCAGGAGCTGAAACACGCTTTCAAACAACAGCTGAACTTCAGACCGAAGTCACTGCCTAGCCCACATACCAAATATTTCCAGTTTTCTTTGAAACACAGCAGCTTACTGATTACAGGAACTAAATAATAATTTCTGCCTTTGATTTTAAGACCATAATCCCATACTGGAAAATGGATTTGTCACTGCTGCTGCGCACCAGTGAATTCATTTGTTTCAATTCAAACCTAACAACATTACTGTCTCACTGCACAGCTGAGGAGAATCCTCAGAACACAGGAACAAACTGGCATTTTTGAGTTTCCCAGAGGGAGCTCAGGCAAACCTCATCTTTGTTTGTCTTTTATTTGCTCAGAGGTGGTGCAATTAATCCATCAAAAGTTCTGTTGCAACATTAACGACATTCAAAATCAGCATGCACAAAAATTGTTATTAAGTTTGTTTAAAAAATATAAATTGCCTACAATTTAACAGCCCGCTAATCAACAGCGGCACTATTCTAACACCCAAGTTGAATTCACGTTGTGAAGTGCTAGGTGAGGGAGAAGGGTCTGTCTGCTTCTTCCCACCTCCCTGCCAGACCGGCCAATACAGAGGTAAGGTGTGCCCAGGACTTCCCCCTGCCTTCACAGTCCTACAGCTGGGACTTGGCCATTGCCACACTCAGCAGAGTTCCAGCCCGCCCGCATCCCAGTCCCACCAGTGTAGCTTAGCACCTTCACACAGAAGAGGACGGAAGTTACTCCGTCAGAATACGGCAACGTGTAAGCATCTGGAATGACATCTGTGTCTGGGTGGGGAGAAGCGCTCCTTGCCGTACACGCTAGACACCCCACTGCTACGTCAGTTTTGGAACAGACACTGTGAGGGCGCTAAAGCAGCATTTTGCTAGTGACAGGCCACTGATGCCTCCTGGTAAGGGAACAGTACTGACCTGCTCAAACAGCTATCTGCACTCATCTCTGAGCTTAACGACAAGGACAATACACTTGCACATTGACGGGGGAGGCAGCAGCAAAGTGCCCAATACCTATTGCAGGCAGAAGCTACAGTCATCATCCAGAACAACAGGGCAGACAGATCTCTCAGGTGTCAGACTGCCCGAGCAAGAGGAATTGAGAAAACAAGCCTTACCAAACTGGAGGGTTCGTCTTTGCCCTTAAAATTAAAAAAAGTCTTCCCAAAACCGAGGAGAGCCGTTTAATGGAGCCTGTGCAAACAAAGGATTACTAGCCCCTTATCTGATACCAGAGGATCCCCTGAAATTAGGTGTTACCCAGGAAGAGCAGTGGGAAGGTACAGGGCTTGCCACTCCTAGGTTCTACCTGTCTTAAATACATTCCCACGTTTTTTCACATGGCCAGAGAGAAAAAATAAACTGTGTGGGGCCAGACGCAGTTCTCCGGGAAAACTGGGACCGAGCACTCGGGGCTCCTTCCGTCGGGTGCAGACGACCCTTCCCCTTCACCAACCTCCACCTAGCCCTAGCACAGAGGAGCGCTGCGGCGGCCCTGCCATAGGAGGGTGCAGGCTGGGATGGGGAAGGCAGATGGCAGCTCTCCCAAAGAGGTAGGAACGATCAAGGCAAAAGCCATGACTCACACTATGATTTACTGCTTGGCGCCGATCCCAAATGTGTTAATAAAGTTACAGCCAAACAAATACACATCCCTTAGGTCTTGTCTTTGTTCCAGCATGGCCAAGACAATCTAGTATTATTTTCAAGTAAAACAAGGATGAGATTCTAGACAATGTTCCTACCACAATTGAAATTTATGTTTCATCGTTCTACTTCACAGCATTGCCAAGCCTCACATATTTAATATAAAAAAAATACAAAACAAGGCAGGAGCAAGTGTGCATGTGAATACAAAGTCATACGATTTTTAACACATAAGTTTGGGCTGTTCTGTTTGGTTTCTAGTTTCTCTTTAGTAACTTCAGGGGTGAAAGACAACAGACAGAAGCACTCCATAATCACCACACTGAAGCAAGAGGCCTACACAAAACCAGTTAACTCGCTCCCGTAGCAAATGGCTTCCAGAGTTCACAGCAAAGCTCTTGCCCAGGGTCTTCTGGTAAGGTAAGGAAGGGGAGAGAGGCCAGAGAAGTGTTTGAATCGAAGCTTGTGCCTATTAGTGGTGAAGCTCTGAGGAAGTAGTGATCGCCCAAAAAACGCCGACAGGTTTCTGTACCCGCCCGCTCCGGATCCACATACCAGCTACTGACAAAGAAACATATTTCCATATAGTGTGATCGCTGCACAAGCAGATGCTCCTCTTAGCTTTAATTAGCATCGAAACAGAAGCTATATTCACACTTTGACTTCTGATATAGCTTTGAATCATGAGAGACACGATAGCTAAATATGAACTGCCTGGTGGCGTACGCATTTCACAGGGCAGTTCTGCGAGGGAGGGAAGGGCCAGAGCTGTTCGAAGGGCAAGGAAGCACAGAGGAACGGTGAAGTTTGCAGGATAAATCTTCCCTGGAATTCCCCACAGGTAGGTTGGGAATTGAGTCTGGGGATTCCTCTGTTTCAAAAGCTTGATCACAAGCATGGGATCACAATGTATTGCCAAGCTGCATCCATGAGTAAAATCACCAGAAATATTTTAAATGATAGCTAAGAATCAGCTCTACCCATCTGTTTCTCACTTGGCTGTAATTCTGGTTTTGTATATCTCATATACACAACTCCTGTTTTGTACAACACCTTGTTAGGAGAAATTCCATACAGCTTTCCTGCCGCATACCAGTTCATTTTAATAAACTCATTTACTAGGCAAGGCAGAGGTTTCATCGATACCTTCCCAAAATCTAGCCTGTGGTTGATTTGTTATAAATCACCTCAATAACCAGAACAGTTTGTAGGTGTTTAGGGAGCTCATGATACAAAATGAAATGTTAGAGACACCGCAGCTGCTTGGCATGGTAATTCCACATCCCTTTCCTCAAACCCTGGAGATCCGAGAGCCACAGTTGCTCTCCAAGTAAAACAACAAGTAAGAACAAATTAGGTCTCCTGACTGTGCCAACGAGTGCCTGCTGGTGCCCCTGGCACATACAGACAAAAGGTGGTTATGAAGGAGAAATGTTTTGGGGGTTGGGAGCAAAGAGCGTGGCTTCAGAGACTAGACGTGAACCTTGGGAGATGGAAAGACAATTAAAGCCCATCTGGAGAAATGGTTTCTTCCAGCTGACAGGACCTCTGGTGTGCTTGGAACTATCCAGAAGGCTACTGAAAGAACAAAGATCTCTTGAAGAACTGAGCATGCAGCGTCAAACAGCTAAAGCACAGGGGTGTCCTAGAGGGCTCTGTCTTTCATTCTCTCCTGATGATCTGAAACAGCTGGCTATAAAGGGCCTAAAACGTATAGTTGTGTTGTTACCTCTCACTACACCGATAAAGAGATTAAATAAGGCACTGTCAGTTTGCTTTCAAAAGAGGGTGAAAGAAGAACACAAGAAAGTGAATTAGAGATGAAGAATGTAACATGAAGGAGAAGAAATGAAAGTAACGAAATGAAAGAAATGTGAAACTAGACAGCAAAGGGAAGAGGATCAGGCAATTACACAGCACTTGAGCGAGATGACAGCATGCGTGCAGCCTATGCCATCCCAGGGCGGCGTGAATTCCGAGCGGGAACGATCCTACAGCCACCTAAATGGAATAGCCAAAACGGAAGGATAAAGATGGAAATGCAGAAGTACCACACTTGAGTCTAAAAATATATACACTATTTCTTTCCCAATCTGTCTTTGGGAAACTGCAATCAGCAATGCTAAGCTTCATTATTTTCTCTCTGAAACTCCTGAAAAGACAAAAAGGAATCCTATTAATAAAGTGTAAAGGAGCAGGCTCACAAAGACTATTAAAATCCGCTGTTTCGGTTGCATCTAGATTTTAGTTTTGCTGACAGGTTACCACTTCACTGTAAGCTTCACACAACGGGTATATTACAAGAAGTCAAAGCTGTCACATCTCTTTATTGCATTAAGTTGTCTGAATGTAGCAAACCAATTATTCATTTGAACATACATCTGAAGAAATTTACCTTGAAAATTTACCAATCTGACAAGAGTTAATGGATTTACCATCAAAAACCAAGGGTGTTTTTCTTCCTGCACAAACGAGTAGGCTCACTGCACAGTCAGATCTTACTGCAAAGCCAAAGACCGTAACACGATAAAGGCAAAAAAGCGTTAAGTGCATTAATGCCTGTTGAAAATGAGTTGTCTTTGCAGCATAGCAATGCATTATCTAGCTTCTGTTCACACTTTGATTACAAACACAACTAGCAACCCAACAAACTACTCCTCATGGCTTAAGAGGCCCAAAAGCCTTTTCACAGAACAATTCTGTTGTCACTTTTATATAGGGTTAGTTGATGCCTTCCCCTCTCCTATTTTTCAGTGAGCTAAATATAATTAATGACTTCAAAATGGAATTAGTTTAACAGCATTTGGCTGAAAGCATTTATTTATATGAATCCAGTTACAAATCATAACTCAAAGGCATATTGTAAAGAAAATTCAAATAGCAGCCTTCTATATAAAAGTGGTATTAAAGCTTAGACATTAGTACAGTCAACATAAATTCTGATTTTAACAGGCTTGGATAAACACATAAATGTTGGCTCAGCGAGTCTGCTTCAGCTGTCAATACTCTGAAATAGATACAAGCTTTAACAAACCTTTAATTCAAAAGCCCATTATTGTACCAAGTGAAAGAGAAAGACTGGAGTATCAAAGAGGAGCTCTCCCCCACTTTCATGGTATTACTTCTGTAAGACACCAATTGATCTACAGCCCTTGAAAGGAAACAACTCGCTTCCCTCTCCTGGATAAAAGTCAGCGCAGGTTTTTCATCCATCACAGTGTAACAGCATCAAAATACACTTTCTGCATCAACTTCTAACAAGGAAAACAACCTGCAAACCACAAAGCCGTTCCATGATGTGTCAATTTACTTTGTCTGACAGATTCACTAGAGAAAAAAATGTTTTCATTAAAAAAAAAAATAGATGAAGATTTGTTTAAAGCACTCAGGAAGAAATAAATTAGGAAAGAGTCACGAGAATTTATACAGATTTACCTCTTGCTAATGTTATTCTGAGGTGCTCTTCAGCTCCCTAAGTAAGCACGGATGGCTTCCTGAATCCAGTAAGTGAAACTTTACCTTCACCTAAAGAGCCAAGTGTGAAGCCCCTTTTCAGGGCAGAGGAAAGGGGAGCTCTGCAGCCAGCAGAGTGCTCAGGAGCTGCTCTTCCCCACTAGCTGGGCCTTGCACAGGGAGCAGGTCAGCCCGGAAGCAGAGAGTCCCAGCTCAGTGGCTGGCTGTCAGCAGACAGCTATTACAGGTCTAACTTTGGACACACTGAAGCCCTTTACCAGCCCAACAGCAGCTGGTTTGGAAGGGCAGGAAAGGCATAGCTGTGGCTGCTACAGGCTGCTCAGAAGTCTACAGGGCACCCAGTGATGTATCTGGGGCCGCTGCTTTGGGTGGGTCCCAGCCCACTCTGCTCCTTTTAACGCCTGCACCCGTTTCTGCTGGCTTTTGTAGAGAGCAGAAGCAGCTTCACCAACACGCTCACAGCACATGGCCACCTGGAAGGGCCCCATTTCTGATGGTGGCAGGACACCTGTCCAGGGCAGCGGACTAGAAACTTCCCTTCCAAACCAGAGACTATTTTTCTCATCTAGGACTGTTTATGACATGTCCTGTGATTTAATCAACTGACAGACTAACTGCTGGTTACTCAATAACTAACATCATCCACGGCACTGTTAGCAGCATCCGATCAATTGTGTAACCTAATTCATTTACTCTGACACTAAAGCCAGTTTTTGTTAATAGAGAATGCTTTAAGATACTCAGGTGGCTTCTTTAATTCACACGAACAACGTCCCTGGAACTGCTGCGATGGCATCAGCGGACAGCTACACGAGTCCAGCTCATTCCACTGTGCTGTATTCCTATTTTCCCTGCAACCACAAGAGCATCCGCACTCAACTTTTTAGGGGATGGAACGCTTTTTACTTTTCCTGGCCACGCTAAATCCTCTTTGATCAGGCTGTTCACATACCCGATCTCATCACGTAAAGAATATAATTCTGAGTAGTACTAATAAGCACAGCTTCACCAAGTGAATTTATTTCCTTTCTGGCCCATATTAAAGGTGGGAAGAGCTCTCCCACAGCATTTTTGCAAAGACATTACATGTGGTGCTCAGCCCATCTGCGTTTGGTGACAGGAACCACTCGCACATTTGATGGGCACAAGCAGCTTGATGGATGTGAAGAGAAACACAAACAGGACCTGCTACACCAACCTTACAGCTGCTTGCTGTGAATCAAGCTGAAGGACAACTCGTTCCTTCAGCTTGTCTTTGGGACAACAAACGAGGTTTGAGAATAAATGCAAAAGCCTAACAAAGCACAGCTTTGGAGTAATTTCTCCTGTTCTGTTAAGATGATTTATGAGCATTCAAACTGCCTGGGACATGACATTGTTTTCAAAAGGAAAAGTGAGTAGGTACTTAAAATTAAATGCATCTCAGGACTACTTTCTACTGACATTGTTTACAATGGGCTTAATTATTTATGGGAAGAAACCATTCCACTGTATATATGCCTGAATTTTGGAGAAACAAGTAAAGGGAATAAAACTAAAATCTTGTTTGTAAAGCACCAGATTAGCAGCAAGCAATCTGGGTTTTGTCTCCTTGGATAAATCTCTTAGATAGCTGGATCAAAGTAGTCCTTTGTGAAACAGACACTTTGCTGAGATGTTTGGAGACTTGGAACATTTTCCAAAGTGATAACAATTTTGGTATCCAGCTTAATACAACTTTGAAAGCGTTTTGTGAAAACTGGAATTAATTGTAATTAAATTCTTCCCCCACATTATATTTAGTGATTATGTTTGAAGTCATGCTATGTAATTTCAATTATTAAGGTGCTTTTACACTAGAAGTAGATAAGAGCCCTCAAAAACCATAAAACTTCCACCAATGAAAATACACTTGGCTAACAAAAACTTACCCAAATTTAGAAATAATCGAGAAAGCATAGTGCTTCTGCTGTGCTTTATGTCAGCTTCAGCCATGCTCCTAGAACTTCAAGCCCTAAGGAGACAAGCTGGACACTGTGCATGTCACACATACAGAATATTAGTTCACATGTTACAAGATCCTACCCACTGCAAATACAAAATTTGAACTTAGCATAGTTACTAAATTGCTAATAATGCGGCAACTATCCAATAAAAGAAGTTAAATTACACAACCCCAAACTATTTTTGTTGTCACCTCCCTAAGGAATTTTTTACTTCAATTTGGGCAGGAAGGGGGGGGGGGGGAATAGAAAAAAAAAAAGGTATTGAAGGATTTCGGTTTGGGATTTGGATTTTACAAGTTGCTGGCAAATCTCTCTGCGTGCACACATATACACACACCCTGAAAATAATGAGTTATTACTTGACAGTTCAGGTATTTTTAAGGTGGGAAAAACAGACTCAGTGAATTTCTTTTACTATTATTAAAAAATAAACTCTTTCAAAACTTCCTTCAATTTAGCATATAAATTGAATTAATTTGATTAGTCTTTCTAAAACATAAAGCTCTTGTCTCTACCAAATACACACCGTGCCAGCTGCAGGCCTGGACTTGACATACATGAGTGACGAAACCTCCACCTCCTTTTACCAGCACAGAACAAACATGTCTGCTGTTAATTACTCATCGCAAGGTACACACACGGCCATCGCACATACTTCACAGTAATGGTCGCTATTTACAGCCCATAATAACTCTTTCCTGAGCAAAGGCTTGATTTTGGTGTGCTGAGCATCCTCTACTTCTCCAGTGCCCATGTGCACAAGTGAGCAGTGCTATTAGGAGGAATAAGCATGTTGCAAGATCCCAGGAAAGCCACTTAGCTATTTTTAAGGAGGCGTATTTCTGTATCTGCTGCCTCGCCCTGCTGATGGGGAGAAATGAGCTGTGCTTGAAGGGCTTTACTGGCTAAGTTCTGCTTCACTCTAAACAGAAAAATACAAACCTATTTCCCCATAACCTCAAATCAGCAATAACCAATGTTTCTGGAATGCCGGCAGCTCCTTCCTCCCCCTTGGCCACCGGTACCCACCGTGGTGCAGGTACTGTCCTGGGATGCAGTTGTTTCTCCAGGTAATGCTACTGCAGTGGGGCAGCAGCAAAGGACTCGATACCAGCTTTAAACATAACTCCAGAAAAACGATTAATTTGCATATCATCACACCCACCCTGATCTCTACATACACAACTAACATGGCTCTTTCAGTAATGTTACAGAAGACACTGACTTGTCCAAGAGATAATTACAGACTACTCACTGACAAATACTTCTCGGTCTCGAAGCAAACAAGACAAACAATGGCACAAATCAGCCATCCATTTCACATCTCGAGCAACAACTTAATTATTAGAACAGATGTACCTAAAGAGCAGTATTGACAAAAGGAACATTTTAACAACACTTCACCTGACGCTGTTCTAAAAATACAAGAACACAGCCTAGGGGACTACCAGAACATCAGCTCGAAGGCAGAGATACCAAAGGTGTTGCCACCCTTTCACCAGCAAAAAGAAAGAGGCAAGCACGACCCTGAGCCTTCCCAGTAACGCCTGTGCTGTCCTTTCACCAAATGCAAATACTGGTCTCTCCCGAGGTGCCCAAATTGTTATTTTGAAGCCTTGATGTCTTGACACCAATTCCCAGCAGTTCTGCTTAGCCTCTTACATTCTGACTTCTGTTTACTGAAGTTTACTGATGAACTACTTGTCTAAGTGTAGTAGCACATCAATTAATTATACAGTAGTATGCCTAATCAGGTTTCCCTAGAGTTTTTAACAGAAACCCTTTGTATTTCTTAACGATTTCATGAGATGGTAACTATTTTTAGCTCTGCAATAAAAGAAATAAGAGTATGCTGACAATACTATCTCTATGAAAGGTGAAAATGGTATTAAAACTGTTGATTCAAGCACACTTGAATTTTTGAGAATCTGGATTCAGTCTGGATTTCGCGATTAACATTTTTTATACACCACATAAGCTGCCAGCACCTACAGAAAAGACATAGAAATGAAGAAAGACTGGAACTGAAGAACTGATGTGACCTACTTAAGATTTTAATATTAAAACAGATACATTCAAATTAGTAGCAAAGTCTCCACTGCCTTCAACACGATGCCACCACCAACTGGTCAACAGAAGTCCAACAATTTTCTGTGATCAGTTTCTCATGCCCTGCCCTGAAAGCAGATGTGCTGTAGATACCCAAGACAGTTACTCTTTAGTTAAGGCAGAAATCCACAAACTTTAAGATTAATTTAAGGAATAATTGAGGATTTTAAAAAAAAACAAACCCCCCAAAAAAAGCTGCCACTAAAATGACAACAAACTACAACAAGCCCAAATCAGCAAAAAAACCATCCAGCTTCCACATGACAAAACCTCAGAAAAAGCAGTAAAAAAAAAGTTTGGTGGGCTTGTGCTGTGCTGGAGCTGGTCACATTATTGGCAGGCTTATGTCTTGTCTTAGAAAGGGTCATAACTAAAAATAGAAATAAGACAGCTGCCTTACTAGAAGAGTGTTATCCTCATCACAGAAGAGCTGATATTGGAAGGCACCTCTGGAGATTGCTTGGTGCACTCCCTGCTCAAAGCTGGGTTGTGTCCAGTCCAGGTTTGAGTCTCTGTAAGAATGGAGACTCCACACCTCTTCGGGAACACAATACAGTATTTAACCACAGGTGTAATAAGATGAAAAAATAAAAATTAATCCAAGAGTAGGTATTTAGCTCTCATTTACACACCTCATGTATCTTGTGCCCATCCTCCCCCGCCCAGTGAAACGGCGGCGTTACACACGTACCTCCCATCTGTCACCCATGTTTATACACTTCACCCTGTTTATACACTTGAGCCACACTACACAGAAACAGCACTGCTGACATCACTGTAGGCTCAGATGCTCTTCCCTAGTATGTCAACCAGGCTGGATTCTGAGACTCTGCTTTTAATTCTTAACCTTACCTATTCCCCAAACCAGAAATGAAGATGTGCCAGAGATAATCTGCACATTATGAAAGCAGCACACTCCAGCATTCCACAGGGACCCGTCTGCAAGGCTGAACTACATCTCTATACATTTCCTTTTGTCCTGCATTTGTTCTTTGATGTACAAATACGCCACAGACTTAGGAGTGATCTCTTTGATGTTGAACTTTTATATTTTATTGCAACTAGCGTGCTTACAAGAGGAACTGCCAGTCATTTTCCCTTCCAAACATTCAAATTTCAAGAGGCAGTTGCTTTATGAGTCAGTTTTCTTCGTAACTTGTTTTTGGAATTTCCACAAGAACCGTGCTACTCTTCTGGAATGATAGCTTGATTAAAAACCAAGATCTGATCAGGTTTTTCAAGTATTACAAATTAATACAAGCATTAGCTAATATAGCTGAACGTACTTAGCATAAAGCATTGTTACCTAGTCAACTATGCACTTCCTCAGTTTCTTTTACATAATTGGGCCAGTGTCTGGGCTCCAGCAGTGATGAGGAGTAGTTGCACTGGGAATGGTGTGAAGCCAAGGCAAGCACATCGTGGTACCTCTCCAGCAGTTTACAGTACGGGGACTTCCAGAGCCAGTAGCAGGCTCTGCAGTACGTTTTTTCGTATCACAGGGGGTATTTCACACTGACAATACCCATGTAGATTAAATTACAGAGTTAGTTACTTCTGTGACAAAACACTAATCAGCATTGGCAGGAATAGCATTATAAAGTGCAAATTTACCACCAGTGCAGGCCAGAGCTGCCAGTGTGAGACACAGAGAGGTTTCCATTCTGAAGCACTCTCACAAGGGCTATTACATCAATCCAAAGAGCACAAGTTCTCTGGAGTGAGATTTTGCCATTCAAAAAGGTCTCTGCTTCAGAATGACCTTTATGTTTGGCTATTTTTCCCTTCTCTAAGCATAAACACTGTGGTTGAGAGGGAAAACATCAGAAGTAAATTGGAATATTTTGGAAAAGCAACAACAAGGAGGGAACGTTCCCCCACAGTGAGCTCTAGGTTTCCACACTGAAATCAGTACTGCTGCTGCTCTCCGATCCAGCTCGTCTGAAGGTACCTCGTCAGTGCACCGGCCAGAGAGGCGCCTGACTTCAAACATTTCCAGCGAGGAAAACAGAGTGCAGCTCAGTAAGTTTTGGAAATTGAGAAAAGAGAATCTGTAATGAAACAAATGTTACAAGTACCGATTCCTCTCTTCCAAAGACCCCTAGCAGCTCAGTAAGGAAAGGTGGATGGCAAGAGCTGGGTGTGTTCAAAGGAGGGAGCACTCGAGCACCAGCAGGACAGGCAGCCAGGTGCTGCTCTCCCTTTCTGGCTGGGGACTGCCGAGTTATTCCCAGAGGTACCAGTGGATTTTGAAATCTGATTAAATAGAGCTAGCCACATCAACGCTGGAAACATCACATTTCCAAGGTCCTTTCAGGTGCAGGCAGAGTTAGTTCTCAGCTCTCAACCTGTGTTGTGCAGTAAAATAATCCAGCAGCACAACGCAAGGCTGAAGTATTGCTCGTGTAACTGAGAGGTTTCACACAGAGTTTCCATCCAAGCACCCCTTGCAGGAGGCAGGACAGAGGACTTTGATCCTCCTTGAAGAGAGCAACAGGAAAATCAATTGCTTTATTTAGCTGCCTCCCTGGCCCTGCTCCAACCCCTACGCCGAGCTGCAGCCCCATGCCTTTCCAGGCTGCTGGCTGCCAGAGGTGCTGCCAGCCGCTGCTGCTCTGCTTGCTATCGCGGGGGAGCATCTGGGAGGGAGGAATGCTCTGCGCCTCTTCTCCTCAGCCATTTAGAAGGCGCCTATGTATATGAGGTTTCTCAAAGGAAACATCTCTGGCTCTTTAATTAACCTGTCTGGTTTTTTTATCATCTGTTGATACAAGAGCCTATCCAGCAGTTATAAACATCTTTATGCACTCATATTTTAAGCAAATACTTCTTTTAATTCAATAACGTACCCACTGTACAAGAAAAACTCTACCCAAAGCTTTACACAATACATCTCTATCGAGCTAACCACTGGTGGGAGCGTCCCTTTGAGGGAAAACAAGGCTGAGTGTAAGCTCAACGACTCCACACCGTCCCTGCCAATGTTCCCCTCCGGCCGGCAGAGCGTGACCCCACGGCGACAGTTGTGAACACACCTCCCAAACCCTGGAGTGCTCCAGCCTGACGTACCAAACCGTGGCTTCACTTCCATTCTCCCACACCAGTTAGTAATCATGGAATCATAGAATGATTAGAGTTGGAAGCGACTCCCAGGGGTCATCCAGTCCAACCCCCCTGCAAGAAGCAGGGACACCCCCAACTAGATCAGGTTGCTCAGGGCCTCATCCAACCTGCCCTTGAACGTCTCCAGGGATGGGGCATCCACCACCTCCCTGGGCAACCTGTTCCAGTGCTCCACCACTCCCACAGTAAAGAACTTTTTCCTAATATCCAATCTAAATCTCCCTCCCTCTATTTTGAAACCATCACCCCTTGTCCTGTCACAACAGGCCCTACTGAACAGCCTCTCCCCATCTTTCTTGTAGGCCCCCTTGAGGTACTGGCAGACTGCTCTAAGGTCTCCCCGGAGCCTCCTCTTCTCCAGGCTGAACAGGCTGGATATCACACCCGGCGTGCAAACATTTCTGTGGAACTAGGAGTTGGTCCAGGGAGGGGTAAAAACCAGTAGCAATCTACAAGCAGTAGTTTTCTGCTGTGCAAAAGATGGGTTTATTAATTCCCCAATTGAGCTTCAAGCAATCGCTATAAATTTACTAGAAAATATGTGTTTTCCCACAGTAACTACTCTGCCAAGTCAAACACAAAGATGAGCTAATTAATTTATCTGAATGGAAAAACGTGCCCATTACGAGTAACATTACAGTTGATGCAGCAAGACAGGGCTACTGGAGCTCCTGTCAGCCAGCAGAGCACTTTGTACCATTCCAGTGTAAGCCAGAACTAAAGCATGCAAATGCCTATGCACAGAGAGGAAGCTCCAAACGTCCTTATGAGCAGGGATCACTTTTTACTGGCTTTCTACACTCTACCTCAACTAAGGGCTTTGGGCAAAGAACACCTGGGGTTCAGAGAGAACTGAACTTCATTCTGGGGTAAGACGATAAAGGACACTTCCAAGCACGTCCCACTAGGCATAGAGCTAAGTAGAGGATGCTGGATAAGAGACTGCTTCTCTACTCACAACTAAGAGCCAGGTAAACATCAGCTTATGTATAGTTTAGGCATACTTAACCTGTGGCACTCCAAAGACCCCTGGCAGTCTCACAAGAGGTGTGAACTGAAGCACCACACACAATGAGTACTTGATTTCCTATTGGATCATGCAAATTGTACCAGGTCTTAAATCACACATGACACCTGGATGAAGGGAGAAAATTGCTAAGCCAATCCCAACTCTCCTGGTGTTTTGAAGAAAGAGGTAACAAACCAGTACCACAAACAGATGCCCTATCACAGCTGTGTCCCCTTTCAAAGTGCAGCAGACACTGAAAACCTGGAGCCCTGAATACAGTCCTATCCCCACTGTTCTGACTCATCTATTCTGAAATGACTATTTAAAATGAAGACCCCAAATAAAAGTCAGATGAAGCAAACAGGGCTTTCCACCGTGTTTCACATGTACACCTCCCAGCCTTTTAAAATGATTTAACTACAGCAGTTCCAAATACCACTCTACGTCACTGGTATAACCTGGTATAGAGAAGACCTCAGTGCCCCAGATGCCTCCCCCTTTTGCCTCTGGGTAGAGAGACTGATGCATCAGCAGAACCAAATACATCAGCTCTCGATATCTGCTAGCAAGAACAACAGAATCTTTAGGACTTCAAGAATACCACACAAACAGCACATGGCAGAAGTCAGCATGTAAAAATGGCGACAGGACCTTCTCCTGGTTTTAGTCAACCGTGCAGAAAGTCTTCCCAACAGACTAGGTGGGAGCAGGAGGCCCAAGTGCACTGTGCTGTGCCTACCCATGGAGCCTCCAAGGAGCACCACCTAGAGCCAGTGAAAAAGCAATCCTGGCATGCAGGAACTTGGCATATGGTACTCTGTCAACCAGACAAAGCTCCAGCTTGTGGTCACTTCAGTTTGAAAGAACACACTGACAACCCTTTTGTCACAGCACATCTGTCTATATAAAGATTTAATGTCACTTTTCCACCCCCTCGCTTAAGAATGATCAACTTTTTCTGAAGAGCATAAACGAAGAGTCATGCAGTTGGTTTTTATGAAGCACCTTGTCCCAGGATTCAATGGCAATAAATGGCACAGTATTTCAAAGAACACCAACATTACACAATAATTACATGGCTGATACCCTATAAGTATGCTGACTATTCTATTTGCATTGTTCAGAAGTGAAGAGGTTAGACTTATTTACATCCAAGTAGCTTTAATTAAGCTTTGAGATAAATGCTCTTAAAATGAAAGCTGGGATGATTATACCTCTCTCGACACTGATTTTAGCCTAGATGGCTACGTAAGTAGCATGACAAAAGGCCCAAAGGCTGGAATTACTGGCACAAACAGAAGAGCCACAAGCTGTGGGCCCTGCATCACTCTCTACGTAACCTGAAAGAAAACAAAAAACCACAGCGAACTCCTGAGTGTGCTGAAGTGTAGTGGAGCCAGGCTGCATGCTGAAGGGGGGCAGCAGTGGGTGCTGCTGACCACTGCAGGTTCGCACGGACTGCACCCAGCTGCAGTCACACACTGCACTGAATAAACGGCTACGTGTGATGGTGAGGGGCGCAGGCTACCCTCCTTTGTGGGGAAGATGGGACCTCTCACACTTCTGAGAGTTTGAAGTGCCAGAGATCGCTGTCGGGCTGCAGCCAAAGAGCCACCTCAGAGACCGAACCTCCGTGGATAGGGGCAGCTCCAGCCTGGCACTCCTGGGCAGACGGCCCGCTCACACCAAGCAACCTGCAGTGGGATGGGACAGGAACACCCTAGCTGGACTCAAATCTTCCTGGGTATCCACCTGCTTCTCTCAGCATGAAGGGAGGAAAGAGGAAAAGAGGAAAAGGGATACAACTGTTGATTTAATTGCGTTTTTCCATGAAAACAGGAACGTGTGTGGGAACCTGTGCAGGTGGGCGGTCTCGGTGTGGAGTGCAAGGGGCTCTCCCCAGCACACTGACTGTCAGTAAGCTCCCGGTTGCAGCTAACCCCCGCTCTGAACAGGGGAACAGCCTGACACCCCGTGAGTCACTGCCACCCTGAGTCACTCCCTGGTGTTCTTCACACAAGGTGCAGGCAACCGGGAAGCAGCCCGAGACAGCACCGAGCCTGCCAACTTTTGCAGAACTTCTGAGCCTAAATGTCTCTATAGTGAGAAAAGTGAAAAAACCTGGGCAAACTACAGACTGCTAACCACAGGCATGGCTCCCTTTAAAACAGCATGAAGCATAACAAGAGAGTCCATCAGGTCCCCTGACAAGGCTTTCTGCTTCAACTTTTCAGACTGTGGCCTTTTTCACTCAACAAGCCGAGGGGTCCGCACTGTAGAGCCATCCTTTTCTCACAACACAGCTATTCTTCAAGGACAGAAGCCTCCCCTCCCCTGTTAATGTTTACTGAAAAAACAAACCCAAACAACAACCCAATACAACAGAAAAAATATTTTCTGAAAGGAACAGAAGGTTTAGAAGACAGTTTCTGTGTCATTAGTTATGAGAATCTTAGATATCAGTGCTCAAGGAAAAGGCAAATCACAAAATGACAGAACTACTGCTTGCTTGATCACAGGAGTTACTGGCTATAATTGAAAGTTACAGCTCACAGAGAAATACAAAAAGGTAAATATTTAATTTTTCCTTTCATTGCAAATGAGACCAAAAAAACCCAAAATAACTTTCTCAAATGTTTCAAATCTGACTGTAATAACTAACTCTTGTCATGTGCAGTTATTTTGCACACTACTAAAACTTATCTCATGAGAATGCAAAGCAATAACAACACCAACAAAGCAAGCTATATCTCAACTTCCTCTAATACCAGATAGAGAATTGCAAAGTCAGACAAAGTTGTATGTATCTACTCAGGAGAGACACAAAGATTTGATAGTTTTGATTTAGTATGTGTAGTTTAGACACAAATACACCCATTTAGAGTTGTGCTGTGTAGCGAAGGTGGAATACTAACAACCCTTACAGTAATTAGCACACAACAGCAATTGTTTCTATACTGTACTGCAGACAAGAGAGAGAAGATAGATTTAAAACTTAAATTAACTTAAGGTTAAAATTGAGTGATATATCTTCTTAAAAAAACCCCAAAACTGAATAGGCAAGGCTCTCTATAATGGGGAATGAATAAAGAAATCACTTTTCATACATGTTGGGGAAGTACTTCACACAAAGAGGACTCAGTTCTTGACCCAGGTCTCTAGACACTGCTCCCCAACCTAATAAATGCCAATATAAACATTCACCTTCCCACTGCAGACCAAAGCTGCAAAGCTGCAGGCCATTAACCTGCATCACATACTGAACCAGCAGCCACCTCCCCTCCCTCCATTCCCCCCGCACCCCAGCTCACTGGATAAAACCTGACAACATGCCGTATTTGTGTGGTGCTCACACCCCAAACACCAGCAGTGCCTAACTACCCAGCCTCATCCCTTCAGGGATTTAAANTGTGGTGTCCATAGACCACTTCTGTTACTCAGAATTATCCTAGAAGAATTATTTTTAAGGCTGCTTTGCCAGTCAGTTGGAACAAGCTCACCATTTTAGCTAGGCAAGAGCTGAACATAAGTTTGGAGTTTGATTGAGTGAAATGTTCAGCGCCCACAGATTCGCTGACTTAAACAGGATGTACAGATTCTCTGTGCTTGAAACGAGTGTCCCCAACCAAGACTTGTAAAGAGCACACAACCACTTTTGATTATCACAGTGAGACAAAGACAGATTTCCTCCTCTTTTACTTGCAAATCTTGAGTCTTTCAAAGGGTCTGAAAAGCACATTTCAGCAATAAACCTCAAACCAATCTTATCCAAGTCAGTCACTCAGATCAGTTATATAAAATTAAAGCAGCAATAAAACAGCTTCTCAGCTAGCAAATCCAGAGGCCAGATTCTGTTAATATTCAGCCAACACAAGTTCTGCTCCAAATTATTTGCTAAACTGGATTTAACTTTCAATAGTGCCACAGTGAAGGCAAACTTTAACATGCTTCAATTTGTGAAGGAACTGGGTTTTTTAAACCTACAGCAAAGTATCTTTCCATAGGCAGTTGTTTACTGGTTAAAAACACAGAGTAATTACCAGCATGTGGGCAGGTTGGTGCCAAGACACATGACAAAAAACACGTCAAAAGGTCAGGCCTGACAGGCTCAGAAAAGCTCCCCCAGTAAGCGGCACCGCACAAATCCCCGGCCAGTCGGCCTCCGAGCAGCCAGGCTCTGCCAAGCCCGGAGCATGGAGATCGCTGCAAGTAAAGCACGCTCCCTTCAGCGCTGCAGCCAGGCAGCAGGAGAAACCCCGCTTCCCTGCGGTGTGGGTAGGCAGAAGAAATACAGCTGGATCCAAAAATCACATGCACCACTAAGGAAATCAGCAGCCTGTTACCTCAGAAAGGTGATTTTGAAGCACTGAATTTTCTTTCAGAGACAGTGTCAGTTGGGAAACTAGTTGCACTTCCAATGGTCCAACCCCCAAGCAAAACATTTACCCTCACAATGTTACAACCTTCTGGTCTATTCACCACAAAATGGCAACTTTGCTGATGTGCACACAGCGGGATCAGCAGCCCAAATTCTACCTTAACAGTAAATACATGTGGTAGAACAAGCAAAGCCTATAAACTTACACCTGCTTTCCCTCCAGCCTCTCTTCAGAGGCGACACAGGAAGAATAGTAAAACAATCGCTACGTTCATTGTCATGCTTTATAAACTCATCAGTAGATGGAACTTTTCTGTCTGGCCCTGACAACAGGAGTCAAGTACTTCAGCTCTCACCAACGCCAGATTCACCTCTGTCTCCCTACGACCTACGTACCCAGAGGTGGTACGATACCACACTTCTGAACATAGCTCCCTCTGCCTCGGGCTTCACCTCCAGTGACATACTGCAACTGAATCTGTGCTGCCACTCCAGCACAAAGTATTTGCTCTCCAATTTATAGCTCCTCACACTATTCTCCTTCAAGCTAACCTTGGAGCTTCTGACAGCGGAGACACGGGAATAAGACCCGCACCAATTGGCACAGTGGCAAAACTACCCGATTTCTTTGCAAGCGTTCAGAGGTAAGCACGGAAAGCAGCACGGTAACTGGCCGGAGTACGTTACAAACAGTGCAAGGTTTCACGAATCCTCCACAGAATCACAACAGCTGATAAATAATTTTTAAGAGCACATAAATCTACAAAATACTCAGTTAGGAACTGTGATATTCTAACCACTGCCTATTTTCATAGAAATAGGTAGAAAACACACCCTCCTTCCCTCCTCTGCCCCCACTTTTACTCTCAGACTGAAACCATAAAGTTACATTACTACACAGCCTGTCTTAAGGACACATCGAGCCACCTCATTGGACTAGTCCATTTTCCAGCTGGTGAAGAGTACTAGCACAGCTATCGACGGGCTGACAGCTGGCCCAGATCTTCACTCCTTCAAATCTGGATATAATCTGGAAGTCTGAGGACTTTTCAAAGTGAAAGAAAGCTTGTTTGCCAGAACATTATGTTGCATGAAAAACATAAGTTGCAAATTGATTTCACATGGTATCAATTTGGACTACCTCAACAGCAATAGGAAAGAAAATATACCCCTCCTTTTTTCACTTAAAAACAAAAGAAAGAAAAATCCGATATGGAAATCTGTAACATCCCGTATCCTCCTGCAGACCGTAACTTTCTGCAATTCAGAATGATCAGAAGCCCCAGAAGCTGACAATACAGTACCATGAATAAATACAATATTCATCTACACGTTTTGTATTATTCCCCTGTGCCTTTGAGCTTATATAAAATCACATTCCCTATGCTACTGGTCTACTTCACTCAAATCACGATATTGGATTGCGGATCTATTCTTTCATGGCAGTCAGAGGTCAGACAAATGACAACACATTTCCTCCAGCTAAACTCTCTCCAACAAATTAGAGAAAGGATAAGAAACCAACAAAGTTTTTCAGTGGTACGCTTCATTCATGTTTCATACAAAGTAATCTGTAAAAAGTACAAAAATGTAAATATTTTCATAACAAAGCCATTAAGAATTACACTTTAAAACCCAAAAGCTGGGCTCTGCCAAGCTGTTACATCAGTGTGGAAATTGGTTTAAATGAAACTCCCAAGAGAGTAAAAAAAAAATTAAATACTTCCAACACGCTGAAAATCATCTGCCTGCTCTTCTACAACACAACCTTAAGTCTCTGTCCAGAAGCGTACAAGGCAATTACATTCTCCAAGGTTTGCTTTTTTTATATATATAATTGGTGTACTTTCCTTCTTTCCTTTTAAAAAACACATGGTTCTTTGACTTCATGGTTGTAACCAGCTTGTATAAGGGATATGCTGAAAAACATCTCATCAAAACCCGAATCGTAAAGGGCTGCTAAAACATCCATGCAGTTTGCACTTTAAAAAACTGCATTTCCTTTTCTTACCGACGCAATATTTGAATCAATCCAACTGCATTTTCTTGCCAAATATATTCAGCGTGGCTAATGATTAATGAATATAGTGCTTTTTTTTTTTTCTTATTCACACAGGCTTCTCATAGAAAATAAAAAAGGAAGCCTAGTAATGAAAAATTGTGGTGCCTCAAACACCACACTGCTTTTGGTGTGTATTACCTACGGCTCTTGTTCAGCTGAAAGGAGAAAGGAAAGTCTGAAGCTGAAGCAGGATTCAATCTTATTCTTCCAAGTAGCTATTTATTAAAAAAAAACCCAAACCCAACACAAAAATACCTACAAATCCATGAAAAAAAATTTAAAAGGAACAGATCTAGTATTTCAATGGGGGCATTAAATTCAACGTCAGCAGTGATACTCTTTCCATTACTATGACAAAATATTGTATTTAAATAAGATGGTTACTGGGTTTAGAATAATAATAATAATAATAAAAAACCCCAAACAACAAAAAAACACCCCAAACAACCCACAATTCCGCCTTTACAAATGCTGAGATACAAAGTTCTACCGCGGAGTTCATTTTATAAGGGGACAGGGAAGACTGAAAACATACCTCTAAACTTTTGATTTCTCATCAAAAACTTCGTTTGACTCTCGTCAGTCTGACACTGCCCTTCATTAAGGGCTCAAACGACAAGCAAAGGAAACTTCAGGTTTAAAAAGCAAACAATCAAACAGCACCGAGTAGCTCTGACTTTTATTGTACTCCCCAGCCGTTCAAAAACGCACCGGTCTCCCTCAAAATGGCATTTCAGCCCCCGCCAGCTACCTACGGGATGCTGCGCGATCTCCTCCACTTCGATGGAGACGATTTTACAGTACGGGTTTCCTACGAGGGGTCGTAGAAAGATGAGACAGCTCGTCTCCGCTTTACGCGGCTCCAACGGCGTTAATCACAACCTCTCCCTCCGAAAAGCCGACTTGACAGATAGCTCCCTCTCACCCTCTAACTTGCACACGACAGCGTGAAGTGCGGCGGCTCCTCGGGGTTACCGCTCCGCTCCTCTCCCGGCGCGGCCGCCGGCACCGCAGCACCGCGGCGGCCGCTGCCCGGCGCTCACGGGAACGACCGCGCGGCCCCGTCCCTCCGAGAGCTCCTCCAAACCTCCCTCTGCTGCAGCAGCCGCCCGGCCGGGTACCCGCGGCGGCGGCTCCTCGCGGGGCAGGCACCGGCAGCGCCGCCCC